>OX328127.1:72181425-72753925 GCA_946811695.1 Gonocerus acuteangulatus | reverse complement strand
CCACTAGCGCTCCTTGCGGCGCCTTTGTGAACCTATATCTGGCTGGCTTTTCTATTGAAATATATTACAAAGTAAACCCCCCTTTCCGATTGACCGATTCAGCTCATTTTTACAACACTTCTTTCTCATGAGTTACCCACGACGTATACCGCGTTTCGTTACAATACAGCAGAAATTACGACCAGTATGAGTATATTAGTAATTTGGGTCCGGAGTAAACCCCCCCCCCTCCTAATGAACCGATTTAGTTTATTTTTACAACAAATATTTACCTGTAGATTACCACTATGAATACCGAGTTTCGTCGAAATATACCGCTGGTAGTGGCGAATTGGTATTGTCGGTCCGGAGTAAACCCCCCCTCCTCATGAACCGATTTAGTTCATTTTTATATCTCACTTTTCTCTCTATATTACCACTACGAATACCAAGTTTTGTTGAAATATAACAAATATTACGGCTGAAATGGTCAAATTAGTGTTTTGGGTTCGGGGTAAACCCCCCCCCCCCTTCCGGTGGACCGATTTTGGTGGTTAACGAACTCGTTCAATCGATTGCTAATTGAATGCTATATACCAAGTTTCGTTACGAAAAAACAAAAACTCTGGCCGCTATCGTGTTAACAGACATATATATATATATATATATATATATATATATGCATATATATATATATATATATATATATATATATATATATATATATATAGATATATATAAATTTTAACGGGGGTCATTTTCGGTGTCTACTAGGTAGGATCGATAAAGATTTGAAGAAATTTTTCAAAAATTCCGTCATGAGTCCAACCTCAATAGCTACTTTCCTTCGGAGGAAAGAGCTAAAAGTATATGTTGAACTTTGAAGTGTTATTCCTCACCTTGGATTGTATTATTAATTAATACCCTTCCCCTTTTCATCAATATATTTTTGGAGTGTTAAATGAAATACGTTTTTGTCTTTCTGAGAAATGCTCGAATGATATTGATCTAGTAGGAATATCTACTAGAGTGGACGAAGATGGAAGTTCTTTATAATATAATTCTGGAAAAATTAAGTCCCTCTTAAGCCATTCGTGATTTTTCCTTAAAAGATCCAAAGATCTATTTACATCATTCTATTTAAATTGAAAATGTAGCACCATTCCCTTAATTTCTCCAGGAACCCCCCTCCCCCAGGTTTTGTAATCGCAAAACCAAATAAGTTAGTCCATTTTTCCAAAGCCGTGTCATAATCCTTAAAATTAATATTGTTGGATCTAAAAAATAGATCATGATTTGTTTTGTTTTCCATTGTGTCGAGACGGGAGACATCAGACTGATTCCTAGAAGGATGCTTCCGTTGCACTAATTGGATTAATAAAGAATCGCGGCTATCAACAGAAAAATAATATATCTACTGAATAGGCAAGTTTAGGTAAGATCTGACAAGGCTGTAAACTAGACCATATACTACTAAAAGAGTGACAAGTCGAATTTTTTCGGGCAAATACCGGCGATTTGTGATATCAATTGAATAAAATTGTTTTCTTTTTGACGTAAAAAAAAAATTAGGTGAATTTTTAAAACCCTTTTTTTTGCCAGTTTTTGTTTAATTATAATACCCTTAATGTGTACTGGAAGCAAAAATAATTTATACAATGAAATAAGAGTAAACGACCAATTTAATAAGCTAAGGTGTTTTTCGACATAGGGCCATTCCACATCAATTCAACCAATGAAAGTACTGTTTACAACCCGACCATCTTAGATTTTTTTGAAATTTTGAATCCTAATAGCTCTAACAACTCCTTGAATGGTACAATTTTTTAAAAAAATTATCTCTTTCCGTTTTTTTAGTATTAATTTTCAAAGTATTAAAAAACCGCCTTTTTTTGGTCAACTGGAAAATGTTAATTCCTTGATAGATTGAGTTCTATTTTAGCTAGAACAGTCAGCATAGTCTCATTGTTTAGAGACCAATTTATTACAAATGTTACTTTTAAAAAAAAAAAATCGAAAACTTGTACGTAACGGTTTTCGAAAAACTGTACTTTTAAAATTCTGAAAAAAATATATTTGAATCTTCAGTTCATTGACTACATATGCTGTTAGTTTCATTATGGGATGGGAACGGGATCATTTTATAACATAATTTTGACTTTATAATTTTCACTGCGTAGTTGGTAAAGATATGGTGAGTGATGGATATTTGTATTGCAAATTCAGCAATAAGCATCCCTGATCGAAATTTGAATTTTTTTCAAAATTATTAATGCCCGATTATTATTGCTATGTAGCAATAATAATCGGGCTTTGTGTAAAAACCAATGCAATAATATGACTAAAAATCAATTTTCTCAATACAAAAGGGTTTATTTGTTACTAACAATACAATCAAAATTCAAAATTACATAGTTTATTTTTTCCCCCAATGACCAACATTACTGTGACATCGCCCCTCTGTGCGGCTGTACGGTGTAAAAAGTAATGAATTTAAGTTTTTATGAATCGGTTACTTTCCTACAATAAACATTTTTGACTACCGCGCACAGTCTCAACGAAGGAGAAGTATTCTAATCGACTATTTATCTGGGCAACTTTTTAAAGTAAATTAAGTAGCAATAATTCCTCTTTTATTTAAAACAAAATGGGTACACTAAAAATTTAGTGTTCAAGATTCCCCACTCCCGTTATTTGCGAGGCTTAAAACTCACCATTTTTATCCATTCCACATGGTGTTTACTCACCAAAAATGTGGAAAGCCTATCTATAGATAACCCGTCATAAAATTCTAAGTTAATTATGATGGACTTTAAAATTTAAATAGTTAGGTAAATAAAACGTTTAACTAAGGAAAACTAAGGTCACAAATTGTTTTTACGTTGAGACCTTTTTTTTAAATTAATTTCCGATAATGTTACTCTTGTAATATTACTAATTTCGCGTTTTGTTTACAAAATAATCCTCTGACAATTGTGTTAATTTTAGTTAACACCATGTAATCTCAAGCCTAGATAAAATCTCTCATTCGCCCCTAGCCTCTTGAGCTCGAACTAAAACCCCAGTCTAAAAAAGAAGGGTTTTGCAGTTATGCAAAGATACTTAAGCCCCAAAGGGGTAGATTGTGGATTAGGATAAGGAATCCAGGATATCCCGTAGGTAGAGTTCCTCCCTACCAATTATCCAGGGGCAGTATTCGTAATGAAGCCAATTACGGAGGAACGGTTACCGCTCCCCGTATACAGCAGCGATAGAATAGGACGAATGTATTTACCTGTTATCGTGGACTCCGGGTTTCTCAATAACTTCCTAAGTATTATGTACGATCAGAAATAATTGCTGTTTATTTTGACAGTTATTTATCAATAATTTGCGTTCGGATTAAACATCCCTTCTGATGGATAAGTCGCTGGAAACGAATTTAACCAATTCCGAAGTAACTCTCCGATGTGGGCGTTTTAGCGCGGTTCCTCCCTCCCTCCATAGGGAGAAAGCCCGTTTATAGGGCTGACCTCATGACGCAATCCGGAACAGCCGAATAGAAAATTTTACGTTTCAGAACCCCTAAAGAACGAAAATAACGGTGGTTCAAATTTGTATACATATATATATTTGAAAGGTCAAGTTCCTTAAACCGTCCATCGGAACACAGTTTTTGGAGCGAAATTCCCGCGAAAAAAATCGTAGCGCTTAATTCATATGCTTGCAAGTACTTGTTTTATAGGTTCATTGGCCTATAAAAACGAATGAAACCATTTTTAAGGCGATAGCTATAACCGTTTTCGAGAAAATTGGAAACATAGTTGTCGAAAAACGTTTATGGTTAAAAAAGTTTTTTATTTTATTTTAACACCCCAGTTTATATAGATATGTTTATATACAGGGTGTACTGCAACTAAATGACAATACTCAAGGGGATGAACTCGACAAAAAATGTAGCGATTGACAGAGGTTTAACTAAATTTATAGTTTATAATTGTTTTTGTTCCAGAGATTTCTGTTCTAGAGTTGTTTTTTTGTTTTTTAGAAAAAATAGTGCTTTTCGTAGAAAAGCTCCAATTATCTCTAATTGTACAAATTATTTTTTAACAATAGGTACCTTACATTTTTTAAAATCTGCATTGAAGTTACTTTCAAGGCTATATCACTTCCAATGTTCACTAGTATCGTTTTCAAACCGCAATACATGTTAAAAATGTTGATGATAATAGAAAAGTCTAGATAGCGACAGATTTTCTAGAATTACTGTTCTCCTAAAATACATTCTGCAAACTACCCAATGCCACTAAAGTTGTATGTTCATTTTAATAGAGCGATAATATTCAGAGAAATTGGGGCTTAAAAATAGACAGGGTCAGTTTCCTATTTTGAATGTTCTTATTTATCTACTTTTCTTAGTTTTTATTTTGTAGGTTTTACTAATTACAATGTTTTCATTTAAACATATTATGTTAATGAGACTTTTTTTTATATTAATTGTTGTTTGTAGAAGAGGACCTTTAGAATGAGCGGAAATCCAGACGTGTGAGCCAGTAACTTCTCATGACAGTTTCCTATTTCGCTTTCCATTTTTCAAAAAATGTCAAAACATATATAAGAACGGAAATGTGCTAAGATGACGCATTTCCGGACTTTTTTTATTGAACTATATTTTTTTCTTTATTTATTTCTTTTTTATTATTATTAATTTTTTTTTATTTAATTTTATTTTTTTTTATTGTGGTCAATAAAAACCAAAATAAATTAAGAAGCAAAACAATTTGGATTTTAATAATTAACTCATGAAAAGCCTAATAGTTTAGCTCATCAATTTTATTTGTGTGTTAATTGTCCTAAATTTACCCATGCAAAGCATTTATTTTTGACCTTCAACACAATTTAGTCATGTTAATGAAATAATGCAACTTTTCTGAGAGTCCCATCAACCTAACAGTGGAACATTAAATATAAAATAAAAACCTTTATTTCGTGATAAGTTATTTAATTACGTGGCTGCTGTGAATTTGGTTTTAGAAATTTGGTTTAAGCACAAGGTACATGAGATCTTATAGGAAATTTGAGGCAGATTTTGAAAATGTCATAAAAATTAAATTTGTTATATGGCGTGAACGACAAATAGCACATAGATGGTCAAAAACTAGCGTTTAGACAACAAACCACGGAAACGCGTATATATAGGGAAATAATGCAAGCAAAAATTTTTCCTTTGTGGACGCTTGGTGTACTACGCTTTATTTGGCGTACACACCCCTCAAGTATGGCTATTTCCTTCGGGACCACCCTGTATATTTATATAAACACTTGCCGCGTCATTACTTCCTCTAGAGATGAGAAATCGTAAAACAGGGAAAAAAATAAACATGGCTAAAAAACAATGGATGAACTCATGAAGTAAAAAAATGAGACCAAAAAGGCTTCTTTGGTATTAGTAGAGCCCGAAAGTTAGGCAAAATGCCTTTTTTATTTGAATGGATATATTGAAGAATCAGATAGAAATAAATATGTTTCCGTGCATTTAGGAAGTGAAGGGACAATTTTTATTTTGCCTTTTTTGCCTATTTTGGCTATTTTAAGATTTAAAGCCATTTTTTGCCTTTTTTGCCCGTTATGAAATTTTTTTCTGCGATTTAAACATTTTAAAAAGCACATTTCGAATTTCAGTTCGTCGAAAACAAAAAAGGTTTCACAAATTAAATTACATTTTGCCGTCACAAATATCAATTCGAAAGCTTATTTTCCCAACCCGTGGATTGGCCCTCTGTAAATAACAGAGCCTTCCTTGGTAGAAGGAATGCACAGGCATAATGAAGAGCAGGAAAGAGAGAGGATGAGAGAAGTACGTCTCCTTCCTCACACCCCTTTTGCTCTGACAATGGTGTAATAAACCTGGTATTCCGGATTTATAAATGATAAGATAATGCAAAGGAAGTTTTTCCATAATGAAAAACATTTTTTCTTAGAAGGCCTATGAGAGTTGATACTTTGAAAAAGCATCTTGTTGTTGCATGTAAGAAGGGAAGGTAAGAGTAAGTACACTAATTCTGTGATAAATTGATAATAAAGAAATGAATGAGTATTTAAAATACATATTTTCATTAATAATGAGTGAGATTCCTCTTTGCCTTCACTCCTAATAAATGCCTACTTTAATTACAATACTGCCTATTTTCAGTATTTCAAGTGCCTTTTCGCCTGCCTATTTTAACCAAAAATAAATACCTATCTACCGGGCTCTAGTTATTAGTTTCTTTACTTTTACCGTCCGATAAAAAATATACTAATATTTAATTGGATATTTTGACGGAAGGGTCGGTTTTTTTTCGGGGCGTTAACCTCGAGTATATTATTATATTGGTTATCGATTTGACACCTTGAGTGGTATCTTTAGGGCGAGGGATGGTCCTTAAAGTGTTTCCGCCCCCACATTGTCACTTCAGGAGGCACTCCACATTTTCCAGGTGACACTTAGGGAATATCGAAGCTCTGTAAAACACTGACCACGGAAAAAAAAAAGAAAAAATCTGATCAGCAGTTTCTTCAGTGAATCATTATATTAGGGTTTGAATATGCCTTATTTCCTAGCATATTAAGTATATTCGTTCTTTTGATAAAAAAAAAAAAATTAAAAAAAATTAAAAAAAAAAAGAAATAAATGAAGAAAAAAAATATAGTTCAATAAAAAAAGTCCGGAAATTTCTGATATTTTTCTGATCGTATATAATACGTAGGAAGTTATTGAGAACCCCGGAGTCCACGATAACAGGTAAATACATTCGTCCTATTCTATCGCTGCTGTATACGGGGAGCGGTAACCGTTCCTCCGTAATTGGCTTCAGTTCGAATACTGCCCCTGGATAACTCAACCTACGGGATATCCTGGATTCCTTATCCTAATCCACAATCTACCCCTTTGGGGCTTAACACATTCACTGCCCCTCAAAATTTTAAAACTTCCTCAGGAGCCAACTACTTTTTTTCTTATTTTCATTAATAAATAGCTAATAGTATAAAGTATAATGAGTTGAAATGCATTTCTAATGACGCTAACATCCGGTTTGAAGCACGCCCCGGGAGCCGGGGCGAGGGCACCGTGCGAAGTCTCACCCCGGTAGCCGGGGCGTGGGCACCAACTCTACTCTCACACAGTTACCTGAAATGGTTCGTATCATTGTCTTTGTTGGGAAATCTATTGTATAAATGCCAATAAAGTGATATTTTACTTATGCCCAAGTTAATATAATATGCTTTTATTGTATAAATAAACACGCGATGTAGGTGTAATTTATTTTGCATTGTTACTTTATTTTATTTATTTTCAATTTTCCTAATTTATTAGTGAAACCTATAACTATTATTCATTATCTACCTTCTGCTCCTAATATCTTACTAACTAACATACTATTCTAATTATTGATTCTTATACTTATACTAACAATTCTTACTTTTAGTTACGAAATTCCCTAAAGCAGAAACCTAAACTAAGTCCTGGTTGATTTGAGCCATGAGTACAGTAATACAGCGTGTTTTCTCTAATTTTCTGTTTTTTCGATCAGTTTTTGCATCCCTTCCTAATTGTTTTCCCTTTGTAACCTTTCAGAAAAGGTTCCGACAAATTCGATGTAATCCGCCGACTAGTGTTTCTATTATCGCCAGCCTGAAGGCATAGAGGGTCATAGATTTGGCAGGCCCTCTAATACCTTGTACAAAAAATGTAATTTTAGCAGCAATACTTGAAAAATGAGCAATCACAATTTTTTCGATTTCTAATTTACGAATCGATTTATAATTTGTCATCAGAGGCATTGCAAATTATGTCATGGATTTCCTCTACTGTGAAAATAAAGTTGTTTTTATTACTCTAAAAATATAAAATGACTCCTAAACATTCAATAAAAAAAAAGTGGAATACCTTTTTCTAAATTTTTCCTTTTTAGGGTGATGCCAGAAAATCGAATCAGAATATTTTATAAGTATTTTTCTAAATCCTTTCCTTCATTTTGATAATTTAATGACACAAAAACTCATAATTTCGTACCTGAAGTAACAGGAGAGAAGATCTGTTGCGCTACGTTGACTTGTCTGCCCGAAAGTAGGAGACACATTTCGGCCGACCAGTCAACGTAGATTCACTTTCCGAAAATCGATTTTTAGTAAACTGAGAAATATATTATAAAGATGCAAAACACGACATTAAAACGAATAATTATTCATTTAATTAAATCAGAATTAAAGCAATGGGATCTGTTATAACTGTTACGAAGAGAATTTTTGGTTATGTATATATTAAAAAAAAATGACAACCTTAAATAAAATCCATGACCGCTGTTGTTTTTTTCCACTACGTCCAGACATTCTAGGAACTAAAGAACAACGTTCCACAATAATTAACTGTACTGAATAATTATAAAAAGGTTTTACACATTTAATTTATTGTTATTGGATACTCACGTAAAGTTTGAAGAAATTGTCGAAAAAAAGTAATTTCTTCAGGAACCAATGACGTACCCTCAATACTTATTTACTTAGCAAAGCCCAGAATCAATCTAAACCCCTCTGCGAGGTGCACAGCCTGTGCTACAGCAATAAAATGGGAGGTAGTAGGAGACCCCGGTAGCCGGGGCGAGGTTACCCGGCGAAGGTACAGCTCGCCCCGGGAGCCGGGGCGTGGGCAGTGAACGCGTTAAGTATCTTTGCATAACTGCAAAACCCTTCTTTTTTAGACTAGGGTTTTAATTCGAGCTCAAGAGGCTAGGGGCGAATGAGAGATTTTATCTAGGCTTGAGATTACATGGTGTTAACTAAAATTAACACAATTGTCTGAGGGTTATTTTGAAATCAAAACGCGAAATTAGTAATATTACAAGAGTAACATTATCGGAAGATGAAATTGATTTAAAAAAAAAGGTCTCGACGTAAAAACAATTTGTGACCTTAGTTTTCCTTAGTTAAACGTTTTATTTATCCATTTAAATTTTAACGTCCATTATAAGCAACTAAGAATTTTAGGACGGGTTATCTATAGGTAAGCTTGCCATATTTTCAATAAGTGAGACCGGTACGCATAAGTTTTAAGCCTCGCAAATAACTTTTCTGAGAGTCCCATCTAACCAAAAAAATGTTCTTGCGGGCCGTGGAACATTAAAGATATAGAACCTTTATTTCGTGATTTCGTTATTTGTTTAGGTGGCTGCTGTGAATTTGGTTTCAGAAATTTTTCCACAAGGTACATGAGATCGCATAGGAAATTTTATGCAGATTTTGAAAATGTCATTGAGGATAAAATTTTTTCTATGGCGTGAAGGACAAATAGCACACAAATGGTCAAACATTAGCATTTAAACCAAAAAAACATGGAAACACCTATATCTCGGGAAATAATGCAAGTAAAACACGGAAACACCTACATCTAGAGAAATAATGCAAGTAAAACACGGGAACACCTATATCTAGGGAAATAATGCAAGTAAAACTCGGAAACACCTATATCTAGGGAAATAATGCAAGTAAAACTCGGAAACACCTATAGCTAGGGAAATAATGCAAGTAAAACTCGGAAACACCTATATCTAGGGAAATAATGCAAGTAAAACTCGGAAACACCTATATCTAGGGAAATAATGCAAGTAAAAATTTCTCCTTGGTTCATTTATTTATTATTTATTAAGAGTTTCGCAACTTTTGGCGACTTGCTCTATAACAGTACATCATGATATTCCAAAAATACCTTTTACACATTGTGTATGTAAATACATTATATGAATGATACATTATACTGATATTACAAGTCAGTACATTTTATAGGTATGCGAGCTAAAAGTTCATAACTGATTGGACTAAATGTTTTGTATATTTGAACGAATGACTCTTGATTAGCGAATCCCTGATTGAAGAGGATTGATGTTTGGGATTGTAAACTCTACCAATCTACATGTTACACTGATTGCTACGGGAATCTAAATCCTTCCCAGATCTCCACGATTCGCGAAACGAATATTCCTCTTAATTACCAAGCTCTTTTAATTCGCCTGGAAATATTTCAAACCTGTTGTCATCGGTGTTGATTTGTCAGCGCTTGACATCGGTTTGGCTCATTTTGATAATTTTTGCAATCATTCGTTAGGGGAGTAAACTGCTTTCGCAATCACAAGCTTGATTTATTTTTATTATCTTTATTTCCACTGATGAATTGTTTTCGTTCTCTCGATTCACAGTAAGTTAACGTCCTGCATTTGCCAAAACCTGGCAAGCTCTCCTCTCTCCAAATCACTGTAAGTTAACGTCCTGCATTTGCCAAAACCTGGCAAACTCTCCTCTCTCCAAATCACTGTAAGTTGACGTCCTGCATTTGCCAAAACCTGGCAAGCTCTCCTCTCTCCAAATCACTGTAAGTTGACGTCCTGCATTTGCCAAAACCTGGCAAGCTCTCCTCTCTCCAAATCACTGTAAGTTAACGTCCTGCATTTGCCAAAATCTGGCAAGCTCTCCTCTCTCCAAATCACTGTAAGTTAACGTCCTGCATTTGCCAAAACCTGGCAAGCTCTCCTCTCTCCAAATCACTGTAAGTTAACGTCCTGCATTTGCCAAAACCTGACAAGCTCTCCTCTCTCCAAATTGGAATAATTTTCTCGATTTTTTTATTTTATTTTTCCTTTAAATATTCCTCAGAGATAATTTTATTAGGAACCAATGGATGATTTCTTATAATTTTTCTCTACGAGGACAACTTCTGGTCCATAGTTTCTCGCCATGAGGTCTGTTAGAACAATTTTATCCTAAAAGAAAAACATTGTCATATTCTACAATAGGAAGTAGGGCATGATATATATGGAACGTTCTCGTTATTGCCAGACATTCATGTAATTACCACATTAATATTTACATTATGCACCTGTTTAACGCGTTAAAAAAATCATCTTATTCATCGAATTATCATCGAAGATTATTCATCTTCGTTTTCCTAAGATGGTTACCCAGCGCATGATATTCTATGAGATCGCCCATGATGTCTCAGATATCTCAAGAAAAACCCTCGAACAAGAAAAACCCTCGAACAAGAAAAACACCCAATGAGGACATTGATAATGTTCTTCGTATGCAAGAGTGGCTTTCCTTTATGAATACCGTTGTGGCCTGAACAAGACTTTGGTTTTATGGTTCCGATATCTCCATAACACCAACTAGAGGGAAATATGAATAATATAGCCTAGTTTATAATCCAACCAAAAAAAAAATACTATAAGTCACCGAATATGAATGAGTACAATTTTGTCAAGATTTAAGATGTTGGTAGTTTATTCAGTTACGTGCATACATTTAAAAGCAAAACGACTTCACTTTACATATTCACTGCATATAATATGAATGATTGCGCCGCAAAGTGGCGCGAAATTCCGAAAACATGGCTAATAATTGAAAAACCGACTTCCGTATATTTGAACGTGAATTACCTCATCGGGCTAAGTCCGATAATAGTTTTGTTATTGTTTATTTAGCTTATTTTTTTTAAATAGAAAAAATACAAGTAATTTACCTATTTACTCAGATATATTTTTATATTCTTTGGTTGTGTTCACTTTAAATATTTTATTATTATTTTTTTTTTTTCATTTATTTTAATATATTATAATTCTACACCTAGGTATGTATATTCAAGTATGTATATATATATATATATATATATATATATATATATATACATATATAAATTGTTTCCAATTTCTTTGGAGGCCTTGAGTGGGTTAACCAGTAACTTTTCATTTTTAACTATACTATTTATCAGAGTTGGGCATCAATCAATTAATTTTTCAATCGTCCAAGCAAACAATTAACTTTTTAATCGCGATAGATTCAATCGCGATTAAATTAGTTGCGATTAATTTTCAATCGTAATGTACAATTAATTTAATCGCGATTAATTCAATTGCAATTAACCATTTAATTGTTAATCGCAATTAAATTAATTATTAATTGTTTCTTTATACAATTAACAATTGATTATAAAGGCAACCGCTTCCACCAAGAGGTGGTATAAGAAAGGATATAGAGGTTGGTATTAGGAAGGATATAGGAGGTGGTATTAGGAAGGATATATGAGGTGGTATTAGGAAGGATATCGAGGGTGGTATTAGGAAGGATATAGAGGGTGGTATTAGGAAGGATATAGAGGGTGGTATTAGGAAGGATATAGAGGGTGGTATAAGGAAGGATATAGAGGGTGGTATTAGGAAGGCTATAGGAGGTGGTATTAGGAAGGATATAGAGGGTGGTATAAGGAAGGATATAGAGGGTGGTATTAGGAAGGATATAGAGGGTGGTATTAGGAAGGATATAGAGGGTGGTATAAGGAAGGATATAGAGGGTGGTATTAGGAAGGATATAGGAGGTGGTATTAGGAAGGATATAGAGGGTGGTATAAGGAAGGATATAGAGGGTGGTATTAAGAAAGATATAGAGGGTGGTATTAGGAAGGATATAGAGGGTGGTATAAGGAAGGATATAGAGGGTGGTATTAGGAAGGATATAGGAGGTGGTATTAGGAAGGATATAGAGGGTGGTATAAGGAAGGATATAGAGGGTGGTATTAGGAAGGATATAGAGGGTGGTTTTAGGAAGGATATAGAGGGTGGTATTAGGAAGGACATAGAGGGTGGTATAAGGAAGGATATAGAGGGTGGTATTAGGAAGGATATAGAGGGTGGTATAAGGAAGGATATAGAGGGTAGTATAAGGAAGGATATTGTCATTCAGGGAAAAAAAAGCTTGTATTAAGACATAACATACAATAATAACTAGTTTTATTCCTACTAATGTACAAAGTAAGTAATGTTGAATCATTTTTTTAAATAGTTCATATTGCACTTTAAAATCACTCTTTTTTCGAACATTTTGTCACTTATTTTATTCGCCTTCGGTATATTTATGTAGGATGTGCAGCTCTTCGATTTCTTCCGCAAAGAAGTGTAACATTAATAATTCAGCTTTTGTCAGGGGATCCCTCGTGTTGCTAGATACTGAAGGCGCGAAAATATTGTTTTGCTCTGAGTCGGATTCAGAACTACAGTCATAAAAACGTTTATCTTTGCTTGATTGTTTTGTTGATGTTTTTTGCGGTTCTTCAATTATTTCCTTCGAAATTATTTTTTTTAAATTTTGCAAAATTTTATTCTGATCATTTTTTTCTAGCATACATAGCCACTTATTCTTAAATCATGGATAGGAGAGAGCAGCAATTGATGCACATTCCGCTTCGGAAGTATTGAAGTCAAAGTAGTTTTTAAATCTTGTTTCGATACTAAGAAAATAATTTTCGATCAATGGTTGACAATAAATTAAAGTTGTTTTTTTGCTTATTTTTTTTGCAATTTCTTTTTTAATGCTACGAGGCATGGTAGCACAATTCCAAAGAAAGTGTTGTTCTCACTTTGCGTAATATCCAATGCTTCCGCTACTGGCGCCGCACATGTTAAATATTCTTTTAAGTAATCGAATTCTATATCTTTAATAGGGGTTTTTATGTTTAAAGCTCGATGTAATTGTATATTTTTTTCTTGAATACCTACAATTTGTTGGGGGGGCGAGGTTAGCTCAGTGGTAGAGCACTGGACTAATAAGCTGGAGGCCTGAGTTCAAATCCCGAGCAAGCACTAAAGATTTTTTCTTCTAGTGTCTTCGTTCACCGGTTGAATTCGGCCTCCCTGACCGTCCCTAGGCCAACCCAGCCTTTAATTAATTTAATAATGGGTACCTTGGTTGGTGCTAATGACTCTAGTAGTCGAAGCAGCCAAGGGGAAAATCAGGCGGCCGGAGCATAGTACTGACCACACTATCTCCCTAGTGTGCCGTATGGTCATGAATCAGATACCTCTATAGTATCTGCCCCTCAGGGCCCTCGTGGCCTGTTACGGGACTGATTTTTTTTTTTACAATTTGTTGGAGGGCATCATAAAGGCTGTTCCAGCGTGTTATTCCTGGTCTACTAAGTGTATGTTGTAAGACATCTTCAACTATTTCAGCAGTTTTCGGCCTAGCGCTAGCACTCCAAAGGATGTTGCACTTTTTCAAAGTGGAAGCATGAATCTCCGATAATGGAGTTCCCTTGGTGCTCAAAATTTTATTTGTGTCAATTGTTGCACATAAACTTAGTGTATGGGCAAAGCACCGCAGGTGGGGAGGCAACAAAGAAAAATAATTAGACTCACATTCGTCCGAGCTTGAATCCGATTTTTCATCACCATCCGACCAATCTTCAAACCTAACTTCAGCTGTATTTTCATTTTTTTCATTTTCTTCCCCACTTACGTTCGTAGATTGAACGCCAAACAAGCTAAATGCTTTTACAAAATTACTGGCGTTATCAGTCATTGATGCAATTAGTTTATTAGAGCCTAATCCAACCCCCCCCCCCCCCCCCCCCCCCCCCGGGGCTTGTCCCTGAATCGCTGACAAGCCAGTGCTCTTGAAATACGTTTCAAGTCTTTGGAAATCCAATGGACCGTCATGCCTAGGAATCTTCTCTTTCTTCCCGACCAAATTCAGATTTTATTGCAGACAATTGTTTTTCATAATAAATGTCTATTCGACGCCCCAAACTTCGTCGACTTAAAATATTTAAGCCGTATTTGCTAATCTGTAGGTCCATAAATATATTTTTAAAATATAAATTTTCTACACACCTTAATGGTATCATGGAGTCAATAAAAAATTCAATGATATTTTTATCTAACTTTTATTGAGAACATGTCTTCAATATTTTCTCTGTTTTCAAGGAGTCGATATTTTTTGTAGTTAAAGGTTTATATTTTTTACTTTCATTCTTCGCTTTTATATATGCTTTATAATCATTAACAGAGTCTTGACCATGTTTTCTTTTAACCCTCTGACTTTAGTAACCATAGGCAATCATTAAGTACACAATGCCATGACATTGTGTGCTGTAGACTCATCTGGAAGATATTTGAAAAACGTACCGTCCAGTAAAGTAATTCGTGGCAGTGAAGACGTCGACGTACTTGGGCCAGAAATTAGCAGATTATTATCTATCGAATCGGTGGTTTCTAAATCGGTTCCAGATAAAAAGCTGTGTGAATCTTCATCCATCACTCATGTTGTTAACTAAAAGAATTTACTTTAAATACGAAAAAAAACCACTTCTGTCACTAAAGTACAGAAAAGGAGAAGTTAATACTATCGGGCAAACAATGCTAGAGCGGAAACAACCGAATTGCAAGGCAGACAAGCACAAACTGGCAAGAGATGCGTGAAATAGAGACCTAGGTCCTAGACGGCGAGATAATTAGATTACCTCAGACTTCCTGCTAGACATACTAAAACCTAATTAGTAAGAATACAACACTAGAAATTAAACAGCTCCACAGTGTTCTTCGTACAATTCTTAAAAACGTCTAATCAAACTATATATATATATATATATCCATACCACCGCTGGAGAATGCCGTATTAACACAAATAATTCTCCCCAGCGAAGAAACCTCAAAAATAATATATATATATATATATATAAATATATATTTATATATATTATATGTATATCAATTATTTATACTTAATATAACATTAAATACATACATCTATACAAGCACATATAAATATATATGACTGCATGCACACAAACACACACACATATATATATATATATATGATTTTCATGCTATATAAAATAAAAAATATATATAGAAGGAATAGTTCTATTATTATAGTAAGAGGGACTTACTGACAGAAAAAGCAAATACTAACTGTTTTAATTTAACGCCAACAATATACGTACTTTAAAACTTACCTAAAACTACTTAAAAGAAAAAAAAAAAAAAAAAAAAGCTTCCAATATCCTTATATCGCCTCCTATCTTCCTCCTGATTCCACCTTCCATACCACCTCCTATATCCTTCCTTATACCACCCTCTATATCCTTCCTAATACCACCCTCTATATCCTCCCTAAAACCACCCTCTATATCCTTCCTAATACCAGCCTCTATATCCTTCCTAATACCACCCTCTATATCCTTCCTAATACCACCTCCGATATCCTTCCTTATACCACCCTCTATATCCTTTCTTATACTACCCTCTATATCCTTCCTTATACTACCCTCTATATCCTTCCTAATACCACCTCCTATATCCTTCCTAATACCAACCTCTATATCCTTCCTTATACCACCCTCTATATCCTTCCTAATACCACCCTCTATATCCTTCCTAATACCACCCTCTATATCCTTCCTAATACCACCCTCTATATCCTTTCTTACACCACCCTCTATATCCTTTTTAATACCACCTCCTATATCGTTCCTTATACCACTCTCTATATCCTTCCTTATACTACCCTCTATATCCTTCCTAATACCACCCTCTATATCCTTCCTTATACAACCCCCCTCTATATCCTTCCTCATACCACCCTCTATATCCTTCCTTACACCACCCTCTATATCCTTCCTTATACCACCCTCTATATCCTTCCTAATACCACCCTCTATATCCTTCCTTATACCACCCTCTATATCCTTCCTTATACCACCCTCTATATCCTTCCTTATACCACCCTCTATATCCTTCCTAATACCACCCTCTATATCGTTCCTTATACCACCCTCTATATCCTACGTAATACCACCCTCTATATCCTTCCTTATACTACCCTCTATATCCTTCCTAATACCACCCTCTATATCGTTCCTTATACCACCCTCTATATCCTACCTAATACCACCCTCTATATCCTTCCTTATACTACCCTGGTCGTTTCCTGAATTATCGGAATAAATCGTAGTGATAAATTTGGAGAATCAATTAAAACCAGCAACTACGATTAAATAATTGTTAATCGTGAAATCAGCAATTACGATTAATTTATTGTTAATCGCGAGAGTTCTTAACTACGATTAATCAATTGTTAATCGCCGGAATTCACTACAATTAAATTTGTAATCGTAATTGCGAGTTGATGCGATTGAATTTTTAATTGTGAATCGTCAATCGCCTCTGCGATTAACCTTTGCCCAACTCTGCTATTTAGTATATATACCCAGCGTATGTAATAATTAAAGTAGTTTAGATAAAAATTATATATATACTATATATAATAATAATAATTTTTTGTAACGTATTATAATGAAGTTTTGTTCAATTGTGTTTTTACGCTTGATAATATTAACTAGCTCGTATTGTATTTGAGGGGGGGGGGACATAAAAATAACAAAAATCCATTGATTCTAATATTAAATTGATTCTACTCCAAACTTTTTAATAAGAAATACAATAAATTTTTTTTTTTTTTTTTTTGTAAAGTTGTAAATCGTACCTAAGAAAAATTAAGTTATAAATTATTTAGCTTGTTGTCAGATTGCTATCCTGCAAATTACGAAGTATATTTAGAAGCTGCTGCAGCAGGAGACGTAAAAAAGAAAAATGATTTTTTTATTTTCCCTCCCAATTTTATTTTCATACATTTTCCATTATATAGAGCGAATGAAATAATTTATAATTCCTTAGAGGCACTTTAAAATAAAGCGGGGAAAAAGATGAAATATAAAAAGGCGTCATTATAAATGAAAGATTATATAAATCAGGATGAAGGTAAAAAGATTTTCCTAGCGTGAATAACAAACTTGAAAAGCACGATTATAAAAATAAATTTAATAACTTCAGACTATAAAAAGAAATATCCCATATAATATGAAATATTAGAGCAGGTTTTAGCCTGTTTCCTCCTTCTTCAGAAAAAAATGTCTATTTGCCGTCAAAACATAAACGAATTCCTGGAAGAGCTAAAAAGCAAAATTCACGTCTTATAATTCATTGTGTCACGTGTATTAACGAAAAAGTATTTCTTTTTTTAATTTTCAATGAGCTGGTTACAAAAAAAAAAAAATTAAAGAGCTAGACTTAGTACATTGACTCAATGTTTATAATTAAGAAGGGACTCCATGTGGGCAGAGGTTTTTGAGAATAAATTAAAATTATTAAAAGAAGCTTTGTTTCATGGCGATCATCTGAATGCAGTCATACGAGACTTACTCATTGTTTCCCTAAGAAAGAATGAGGGGAAGAAAAAGGGGAGGCAGACGATGAGCCGATCTTGCTATTTCAGGAGGAGGAATTAGCATCAGCGGCAAATGCTTTAAAAAATAAAAAAGCACCGGGTCCAGATGGAATTCCCACTGAGGTTCTGAAATTAGTAGCCAAGGACTATCCTCAATTGCTCCTCCGTATGTACAACCGCTGCTTGATTGATGGAGTGTTTCCGGCCAGATGGAAAGTCCAACGACTGGTACTAATACCAAAAGGCAAAGGTGAACTTGAGACCCCGTCTGCATACAGACCTCTGTGTATGCTGGACACGACCGGGAAGCTTCTTGAAAGACTTATTAAGTCGAGACTGGCAGCCGCATTGGAGCTGGCCGGAGGGCTTTCTAACAGGCAATTTGGTTTCCGAGAGGGGCGGTCGTCTGTCGATGCTGTCCACAGAGTGATTTTAACTGTTTTAGAGACTCGCCGAGACAATGCTTCTTCCCGTCGAAAAGTTATGTTAGTAACACTAGACGTGAGAAATGCGTTTAACTCAGCTAGATGGACTGACATATTAAAGGCATTGAAAAGGTTCTCAGTCTCACTGTACCTGCGAAGACTGTTGGAGGGCTATCTGAGTGACAGATGGCTAGAATATGAATCAACGGATGGACCCCGCTCGAAGGAGATCACGGCCGGTGTAGCCCAAGGGTCCATTTTAGGCCCTGACCTCTGGAACATACTATATGACGAGCTTCTCTGCGAAGGAATGCCGGACGAGTGTTTCCTGGTGGGATACGCGGACGATATCGCTGCAGTTATCGTAGCAGGGACACTCGAGGACCTCCAGATGAGGCTGAATCAAGTGATGCGAAGAGTGGTCCTTTGGATGGACAATCATGGGCTTAGTCTAGCAATGGAAAAAACTGAAATTGTCTTGCTGACGCGGCAGAGAATCAAGACTATCCTGGACTTCCGTGTAGGCCAAGTGATCATACGGTCAAAGAGAGCTGTCAGGTACCTGGGTCTGAGGCTTGATAACAAGCTTACTTATAGGGACCAGGTCACCTTCGCTGCGGAGAAGGCAGCCGGAGTTTCCGCCAACCATGGAAGACTTATGTCAAATGTCGGTGGCCCTCTTGCCAGTAGGCGTCGAGTTCTAATGACGGTGGTGCACTCGATTCTCCTCTATGGATGCGAGGTCTGGGCGTGCGCCATGGAAAAGGAATGCCATCGCAGAAAACTGGCCTCAGTACAGAGGAGAGCGGCGCTTCGTATAGCTTCGGCCTACAGGACTGTCTCGGAGCCGGCAGCATTGGTGGTGGCCGGGGTTATACCAATCGACCTCCTCGTTAGAGAAAGGAAACTCGTCTACGACGGTATCCTCGCTAGGAGAGTGGCCCGCAAAGAAACATTGAGAGTTTGGCAGGAGCGATGGGATTCCGAAACCAGAGGGAGGTGGACTGCCCGGATTGTGCAGGACTTAAGAGCATGGGTCGGCAGGGAGTTTGGTGAGGTGGATTACCATCTCACCCAGCTCCTTACCGGCCACGGAAATTTTCGAGGATTCCTCTGGAAGTTGGGAAAGACCGACAGCCCGCAATGTCAGTACGGTGACTCAGATTATGATGACGCCTACCACACCTTTTTTCAATGCAAAAGATGGGAAAAAGAACGGACAAGACTAAGCATTGACATTGATCCTTTCTTGCCGGAAACAGTAATCAAGTTGATGCTGTTAAGCCCTGATAAGTGGAATGCAGTTGTGACTTTTACAAGCAGAGTCTTGCTAAAAAAGAAGTGGGAGGGGAACAGAGTTAGTCCCCCATAAATGTAATGAGAATACGGTTGGTCCCCTTTAGGGGAAAATAAGGTACCCTCTTGAAGATTGGCCATAGCAGCTGTTCCAAGAGGGAATCATACCAGAAATGAGGGGTTTTTGGTGGGTGAGAGTCCCACACACACTGGGGGAGTTGTACGAGGCGAATCCCCTGAGGGCCTTTTAGGTTTTCCTCTCATTGCAAAAAAAAAAAAAAAAAAAAAAAAAAAAAAAAAAAAAAAAAAAAACTCATTGTTTCCCTATGGAGGGGAAGGAAAAACCTTTATGTGCGTAATGTAATGAACCGATTTCTGTACGGCACACAGTTGGGCCGAACGATATTTAGTCTTTTAAAAAAGGCTACAGCCTCCAAATCCTAACCGATTTCAATTCATTTTTTTTTTTAAATGGAACCTAATAAAATTTAGAACAACTTTGTTTGGTCAGATTTTTGTTTTTTTTTCCTCTGTACAAGATTAATTGAAATAATATGATTTTTGAATGATTTGAAAATAGATTTAGATTTTTCCTAGTCTAATTAGGATTTAAATGTGTAATTTCTACGATATCAGTGCTAATATTAAGATGAAAAATAAAAAATCTGCTCAAACAAAGTTGTTTTAAATTTTAGTACCTTTCATTCAAAAAAAAAAAAAAAAAAAAAAAAAAAAAAATCGGTTAAGATTTAGAGGCCTTATCCGAAGGCTACCAATTTATTAGCCTTTTTTGAAACACGAAATGTCGTTTGGCACCACTGTCAGTCATATCTTCGAGTCTTGCAAGTTATACGAAACCACATTAGAAAGAAACTAAATTCCAGAAGATATTTCTAAATAACTTGCAGAAAACCCCAACATGATGGAAAAAGTACTAGGTAATGTTTCTTAAACAAAAAAATAATAATAAATAAAAAAATATGTTTATTATATATCAAAATAGACTGTTTCGGAAAAATGGCTTTTTTTTTTTTTCAAAATACCTTTAGATTTCAGATTTCTGATCTTTTCTACCAATAATTTAATTGTAAAATGTATACATTACTTATATTACAGTTTGTTTTAGTTTATTTCACAACAAACTCCCCTTTTTAGAAATAATGTTACTAATAAATTTAAAGGCATTAAATTTACATGGATCCTTCTTGGAACCCGCGAACCAACAACATTTTTTTGCATAGAAACAAAACAATTGTAAATGAAATTTTTGAGAGCAATTTTTTTTCCTTTATATGAATATAAGTAGGAAACTACATCCGGCACTAATGGCCCAGATTTGTAGAAGCGCCGTAAAAAAAAAAAAAAAAAAAAAAAAAAAAACTACTGTGCTCCAAAATCTAAAAGGCATCCTAGGGTTGAAACTTTCGTTTGAAACGTTATCAATTGACACCAGGTATAGGGATTATGACGATAAACTTTTGAACGTTGTAAAATCTTATAGGAACATTTTGTGTAGGATAGGATTGTGGGCCAAGTAGGGGAACTGCCAGGGAGGATGCTATCGTCTGTTCGGCACCGCATCCCTTGTTCACCAGATGAATGGGCCACACCCTTACCACTAGACTCTCTCCGTGTAATTAATATTCTCTGGAGCCTGGAGACGTGATCCAATTTAATAGGAACGTGTCTCAGCTCCACGAGTAAAGGACTCGGGTACTTAGTCAGCACGGTGGGGATCGCCGAGTTTGGTACCGGATACTTTAGGCCGAATGAAGCACTTCGATGGAGCTTTTCTTCCGACTTCTAGACCATAGGGATGGTCGATAGTCGTTGATTACTATTAGTACTATCGATATTAATGAACTGTCGGTAGATATTTTACTCACCATCTCATATTATTTTACTCGCCATCATAAAAGTTGTCACCATCTGCAAGGCTGTGGTAATCCTGCTTTGGAGACTCTGTTGGACCTTCGGTGGAAGAAGAAGGAATTTTTTAGCAATTGTGCTCAAAATGTACCCATGTGACGACAAAAGGCTTAAGCTTCCTTTAAAACGTTCGAAGAGACGAAGTACCAGTAGAGACACTTCTGATTCCACTTTATTGCCTGTATCTACATCTAAAACCGAAGTTCAAAAACTAAGACTGAAAAGAGAAGCAGCGTTCTTAAGTTCAACGTTAAAAATATGAAGATACAAAGCTGAGGACATGCAAAGCAGATTCAATTATAACTATTCAAAATGACTTGGAGCAACGTCCACTGCCAAACAAAGATTGTCCGCTGCAATTCTAGAAAGAACAATAACTGTCTGGTGAATACAACTAACTACATAATGTAGCCAAGGAATATCTTTGTGTTCTGGGCTAGTCTGTACCCTCAGAACGTTTATTTTCATTCACTGGAAAAGTCATTTTTAAGCAGTCAACCAGACTGATCAAAAGAAAAACGGACAGTTTGTTTAATAATTGCACTTTTTCGTTTCTGTTGATTTTTTTTCTTTGGAAATACTTTTTATAAATTTAAATAAATTCGTCTTTCTTTTCAAACCTCTGTTTTAATCTTATAAATATACCTAATCCTGCAAGTAATAGATAATTCAATTGAATAACATTAAATTCTTCATTGGACAGGAATGTAAGGAATAGGGCAAGACACTATCGAATAACTTTCGATATATTTTAACCGATAGTATCGGCCTATCGATAGTGCTGGACTATCGAGTATCGCCCATTCGACCATTAGTGTCGAAGAATCTACAGTTCTCCGCCCTTCCTAACATCCATGCTGGAGCAGGGAATATCACCAGCCCTATGGGCGAAAAACACACCCTGCTACAGGTGGCACTCGATCCAGAATGCCTTAGCTTAGGTAGGAACAAGCTGTGCTATCGAAAGTACCTCGTACTCTCGCTATTAATGTGAAAGAAACCTGTAAACGAAACTAAGCAATTAACCTAATCTGTACGTTCGAAACCTGGTTAAAGATTTCTTGACGTTTAGTCGGGGTCTTGAAGGCATTCCTAAGAACTCTGGGGAACAGCTATATTTTCTAACGTCCTAACAGGAATCTTCGTACGTTATTAGGGTGTGTTTACATCTGATAGTTATTGCAGGATACTTCAGACAGAAATTTTCACTAATGTAAACTGCGAACAATTTATGTCTTAGATATATATTTCCATCACGAGCTATAAGTGTTGACACTTCGTCTATGTCTAGCTATTTCTGTCAGTATGTAAACGTTCAAGAGAATATATATCCAACACCTGAGATATATTTCCTGCGAGAAGTGTCAGATGTAAACACACCCTTAGTTTTACGTCAGTCTCGAGAGCGAGTACATGGTGACGAGAGGACTTCTTATCAAGGAAGGGCTGAAAACTTTTTTTTATAGAAACTTTAATGTAGTTGTCATTATTTCAAGGCATTTAGTGGAGCATTCCATAGCTCTATATTCTGAAAGCTCTATTGTTTTAGAAGTTCCCCTGAAGAGGTGCAAAAACATGCACGAAGCATGTCGGGCCTAATAAATAAAGTAGTGTGAGAAAAGGATTACAGCGTTCATGACCCCAAGCCTCCTAAGATCTGAAAGAATTTTATATATATATGTATATATATATATATATATATATATATATATATATATATATATATATATGAGAGAGAGATAACAAATATTTATGTATGACGAAAATACGTCATACACTTCTACATTTAAGACTTCAGCTTAAATTCAAGGTTGTTTTATAATTACTCAAAATTTTAATGATCATTCAGAATAATTACTATTCGCTTAAAACTTGCAGAATACTTCAACTTTTCTTGAACTTATTATTCTGATGAAAACTTAAGGAGAACTTGGTAAATGTATTCGGAACTCAGATTCGAAGTTGCCGCTTTCAAACCATACAAAATTAAACTGTTTTAAATCAGTCTAGAGACCTAAATAGCCTTTCAGATAACTCCTTAGCAGAATAGAGGACTAACTCTACTTTGAAGTATAGGATTTCTTTATTATAATAGCTGCGAGATGTGAAAAACTGTGTACAGGAAAGTCAAACTAATAAAACGCTTTTCTTGTTGGAATAAACAATTCATTTACCTTAAGAAGAAGAATATCTTGTAATCTATTTTTTAATGCAAGTCTTTGAAGTCAACCGGAATCAAGTGTTGATGAGAAATGTCAACTCGCTACTAAGAAATTGAACAATTTTTATGAAATTGGTCAGACAGATACTTTCTTGTTGAAGAATATTGTTGTTTGTTACCCTACCAAGTTAACATGACAAATGAATATACATCCCATACTCTCGCGCTATGGTGGGCCTAATTAACATTTATGTTAGGATTTTATATTTATTTTTTTAATTTTTTTTATTTATTATTATTCATATTTTTGTTTTCTATTTATTTTTATTTTTTTTATATTCTCTTATTTTTATTATAATTTGTCTTTTTTATTTCTTTGTTTATATTTTTTATAATTTCCTTTTCTTTTTTTTTTTTTTTCTTTTTTTTTTATGGATTTTTCCCCCTAAACACATCCTTAAACACCCGCATCTGACAGATTCTTAAGGTAATGGCTATTGCCGGAAAATTGAAAGAACAATTTTTAATAAAAACTTTTAATAAGAACTAAGTCTATCAAATACAAGTAAACAAGAAAAAAACAAGCATATAATAAAATCATCACAGAAACTAACATTTAAAATTACTAAAATAAAATAAATAAATGAATAAAATTACATATTCACATTATAAGATTTTTTTTTTTTTTTTTTTTTTTTTTTTTCCAAATTTATTTATTTATTTAAAAGAATATTACAATCTGTTCCCGATACCAGATACACTTTAAGCGATTAATCTAAGTTGTTACAATATTTAGGACACAATTTTGCAATATAGGAAAAAAACAAAATGAAATAAAACCTATTCATCATTATAAGATTTGAAGAAAGAAATAAAGTACATAGAGAAAATAGAGAAAAACTAAGTCTAACAACAAAAATTCAACAATATATAAAGCAAAATGGCAACAAAAAATATCACAGAAAATAACTAAAGTAAGTAAATAAATTAAAATTACATAGAGGAAACAACAATATTATTATATTAGTCCGTTAAGCCCGCTTATGTGAATAAATTTAAATAATAAAAATATAATAATTATTACCAATAGCCTCGGCCATCTTCCCGGATATTCAAAGCCGTCGGCACACCGTTGTCTACTTACGAAATTCTTTAATAATTTGTCTAATAAGTTTTTTCTGAATGGTAGTCAACTGGGAAGAACACTTAATTGGCACAAATCACGGAAACGTTTTTACGTTACGGATACACTTTTAATAGTTGTTTAGTCAGTAAAAGTAATAAAACCATTTTAAACAATATATAATTAACCGATTCTGATAAATGTCGAAAAAAAAATCGAATTTTATTTGTTTGGGCTACACCAAAGAACAACATTGAACAATTGTCAAATCAAAATTTTCTGCATAAAACCTTTAAGGGTAATTTTCGATAGGAAAACCTCAGTGGGAGATAACCACGCTCGCAGATTCAGAAGTCGTAAGGTTTTATATTATAATCTTTTCAATTAACAAAATAAATATGGAAGGGCAATAATATGATGACATGTGTAAATGAAGCAAACGAATGAAAACAATTGTTGAACAATGTTTAATGGGAACGTTCTCAATTCAGGATCGCTCTCATAAATGAGAGAATTCCTGGAGGTTTGCTATATTAATAAATAAACGAGAGGAAATAAGAACCATTGAAATATTTACAGAGCAATAAATTTAATTAAAGTCCTGTATATGAGCATCTAATTAATGTAAAAACGTTGTTCTATATTGTTTTTGGAATTATTATTTTATCGTACACCCAAGTTTTCCTTACCGCGTTCCTCCTTCTCTCTAATGATCCGATTTTGGTAAAATACAAAAATAATTTGTTTGATTTAAACTGTCATGTCCGATAACTAGCAAAATCCGCCCAGTTTTTTCGGCGTAATTCCCGTGAAGAAATACGTATCGATGCGTTTATATGCTTCAAGATACACTTTTTACAGGATTTCTAACACAGGAAACGAATGAATCCATTTCTGAGTCGATATTTGTAGCCGTTTTCGAGAAAAGTCTATAATACTAATTTTCCTTACTGAATTATGGTTTGGGTACATAGAAACGACGTATTCAGTTGAAATTTTCTTAGAAGTTTGACATTGATCTAAACTAATATTTATTTAAATTTTGGTTACGTTTGGAGTTAAAGAAGTATGTACTTGAAATAATAACATTTTATTACCTGGCGGGAGCAGTTGTGGTATTTTCGTATTACGATAACGGTTAGGAAATCGTTGTATGAAGTCATTTTTGAAGAGACAATTTGTTTTGTTTTTTTTTGTTTTTTTTTGGGTTGAATTTAAGGCGTGTCAATCGTTGGGGTCATTAACGCCAGAATTTGGTTTTTGTCTCTGTTTAGATTTAACAGTAACATGATTATAGTAACAATGTAAGAAAATGAGAAACGTATCTGTATAGTGTTTTTTTTGTATTTTCCATTTTTGACAAAAAATCAAAACGAAACTTTAAGAGTTTCTACTCTAAGCTTTGCAAATAATACTAGGAATATGAACGGAAACGCACTTAGTTAGCGCTGGTCCTGCGAGTCGAACTTTTTTTTTTTTATTAATTTATTATTTTTATTTTAATGTTCTCTTATACATAAAGTGGATATTTGGCATCGACATTTTCATCTACAGTTTTTATTAATTTATTATTTTTATTTTAATGTTCTCTTATACATAAATTGGATATTTGGCATTGCCATTTTCATCTACAGTTTTTATTAATTTATTATTTTTATTTTAATGTTCTCTTATACATAAAGTGGATATTTGGCATTGCCATTTTCATCTACAGTTTTTATTAATTTATTATTTTTATTTTAATGTTCTCTTATACATAAAGTGGATATTTGGCATTGCCATTTTCATCTACAGTTTTTATTAATTTATTATTTTTATTTTAATGTTCTCTTATACATAAAGAGGATATTTGGCGTCGACATTTTCATCTACAGTTTTTATTAATTTATTATTTTTATTTTAATGTTCTCTTATACATAAATTGGATATTTGGCATTGCCATTTTCATCTACAGTTTTTATTAATTTATTATTTTTATTTTAATGTTCTCTTATACATAAAGTGGATATTTGGCATTGCCATTTTCATCTACAGTTTTTATTAATTTATTATTTTTATTTTAATGTTCTCTTATACATAAAGTGGATATTTGGCATTGCCATTTTCATCTACAGTTTTTATTAATTTATTATTTTTATTTTAATGTTCTCTTATACATAAAGAGGATATTTGGCGTCGACATTTTCATCTACAGTTTTTATTAATTTATTATTTTTATTTTAATGTTCTCTTATACATAAAGTGGATATTTGGCATCGACATTTTTATCTACAGTTTTTATTAATTTATTATTTTTATTTTAATGTTCTCTTATACATAAAGAGGATATTTGGCGTCGACATTTTCATCTACAGTTTTTATTAATTTATTATTTTTATTTTAATGTTCTCTTATACATAAAGTGGATATTTGGCATCGACATTTTTATCTACAGTTTTTATTAATTTATTATTTTTATTTTAATGTTCTCTTATACATAAAGTGGATATTTGGCATCGACATTTTCATCTACAGTTTTTATTAATTTATTATTTTTATTTTAATGTTCTCTTATACATAAATTGGATATTTGGCATTGCCATTTTCATCTACAGTTTTTATTAATTTATTATTTTTATTTTAATGTTCTCTTATACATAAAGAGGATATTTGGCATCGACATTTTTATCTACAGTTTTTATTAATTTATTATTTTTATTTTAATGTTCTCTTATACATAAAGTGGATATTTGGCATCGACATTTTTATCTACAGTTTTTATTAATTTATTATTTTTATTTTAATGTTATCTTATACATAAAGTGGATATTTGGCATCGACATTTTTATCTACAGTTTTTATTAATTTATTATTTTTATTTTAATGTTCTCTTATACATAAAGTGGATATTTGGCATCGACATTTTTATCTACAGTTTTTATTAATTTATTATTTTTATTTTAATGTTCTCTTATACATAAAGTAGATATTTGGCATTAACATTTTCATCTACAGTTTTTATTAATTTATTATTTTTATTTTAATGTTATCTTATACATAAAGTGGATATTTGGCATCGACATTTTTATCTACAGTTTTTATTAATTTATTATTTTTATTTTATTGTTCTCTTATACATAAAGTGGATATTTGGCATCGACATTTTTATCTACAGTTTTTATTAATTTATTATTTTTATTTTAATGTTCTCTTATACATAAAGTGGATATTTGGCGTCGACATTTTCATCTACAGTTTTTATTAATTTATTATTTTTATTTTAATGTTCTCTTATACATAAAGTGGATATTTGGCGTCGACATTTTCATCTACAGTTTTTATTAATTTATTATTTTTATTTTAATGTTCTCTTATACATAAAGTGGATATTTGGCATCGACATTTTTAATTACAGTTTTTATTAATTTATTATTTTTATTTTAATGTTCTCTTATACATAAAGTGGATATTTGGCATCGACATTTTTATCTACAGTTTTTATTAATTTATTATTTTTATTTTAATGTTCTCTTATACATAAAGAGGATATTTGGCATCGACATTTTTAACTACAGTTTTTATTCATTTATTATTTTTATTTTAATGTTCTCTTATACATAAAGTGGATATTTAGCATCGACATTTTTATCTACAGTTTTTATTAATTTATTATTTTTATTTTAATGTTCTCTTATACATAAAGTGGATATTTGGCATCGACATTTTTAACTACAGTTTTTATTAATTTATTATTTTTATTTTAATGTTCTCTTATACATAAAGAGGATATTTGGCATCGACATTTTTATCTACAGTTTTTATTAATTTATTATTTTTATTTTAATGTTCTCTTATACATAAAGTGGATATTTGGCATCGACATTTTTATCTACAGTTTTTATTAATTTATTATTTTTATTTTAATGTTATCTTATACATAAAGTGGATATTTGGCATCGACATTTTTATCTACAGTTTTTATTAATTTATTATTTTTATTTTAATGTTCTCTTATACATAAAGTGGATATTTGGCATCGACATTTTTATCTACAGTTTTTATTAATTTATTATTTTTATTTTAATGTTCTCTTATACATAAAGTAGATATTTGGCATTAACATTTTCATCTACAGTTTTTATTAATTTATTATTTTTATTTTAATGTTCTCTTATACATAAAGTGGATATTTGGCATCGACATTTTTATCTACAGTTTTTATTAATTTATTATTTTTATTTTAATGTTCTCTTATACATAAAGTGGATATTTGGCATCGACATTTTTATCTACAGTTTTTATTAATTTATTATTTTTATTTTAATGTTCTCTTATACATAAAGTGGATATTTGGCGTCGACATTTTCATCTACAGTTTTTATTAATTTATTATTTTTATTTTAATGTTCTCTTATACATAAAGTGGATATTTGGCATCGACATTTTCATCTACAGTTTTTATTAATTTATTATTTTTATTTTAATGTTCTCTTATACATAAATTGGATATTTGGCATTGCCATTTTCATCTACAGTTTTTATTAATTTATTATTTTTATTTTAATGTTCTCTTATACATAAAGAGGATATTTGGCATCGACATTTTTATCTACAGTTTTTATTAATTTATTATTTTTATTTTAATGTTCTCTTATACATAAAGTAGATATTTGGCATTAACATTTTCATCTACAGTTTTTATTAATTTATTATTTTTATTTTAATGTTATCTTATACATAAAGTGGATATTTGGCATCGACATTTTTATCTACAGTTTTTATTAATTTATTATTTTTATTTTATTGTTCTCTTATACATAAAGTGGATATTTGGCATCGACATTTTTATCTACAGTTTTTATTAATTTATTATTTTTATTTTAATGTTCTCTTATACATAAAGTGGATATTTGGCGTCGACATTTTCATCTACAGTTTTTATTAATTTATTATTTTTATTTTAATGTTCTCTTATACATAAAGTGGATATTTGGCGTCGACATTTTCATCTACAGTTTTTATTAATTTATTATTTTTATTTTAATGTTCTCTTATACATAAAGTGGATATTTGGCATCGACATTTTTAATTACAGTTTTTATTAATTTATTATTTTTATTTTAATGTTCTCTTATACATAAAGTGGATATTTGGCATCGACATTTTTATCTACAGTTTTTATTAATTTATTATTTTTATTTTAATGTTCTCTTATACATAAAGAGGATATTTGGCATCGACATTTTTAACTACAGTTTTTATTCATTTATTATTTTTATTTTAATGTTCTCTTATACATAAAGTGGATATTTAGCATCGACATTTTTATCTACAGTTTTTATTAATTTATTATTTTTATTTTAATGTTCTCTTATACATAAAGTGGATATTTGGCATCGACATTTTTAACTACAGTTTTTATTAATTTATTATTTTTATTTTAATGTTCTCTTATACATAAAGTGGATATTTGGCATCGACATTTTTATCTACAGTTTTTATTAATTTATTATTTTTATTTTAATGTTCTCTTATACATAAAGTGGATATTTGGCATCGACATTTTCATCTACAGTTTTTATTAATTTATTATTTTTATTTTAATGTTCTCTTATACATAAAGTGGATATTTGGCATCGACATTTTCATCTACAGTTTTTATTAATTTATTATTTTTATTTTAATGTTCTCTTATACATAAATTGGATATTTGGCATTGCCATTTTCATCTACAGTTTTTATTAATTTATTATTTTTATTTTAATGTTCTCTTATACATAAAGAGGATATTTGGCATCGACATTTTTATCTACAGTTTTTATTAATTTATTATTTTTATTTTAATGTTCTCTTATACATAAAGTGGATATTTGGCATCGACATTTTTATCTACAGTTTTTATTAATTTATTATTTTTATTTTAATGTTATCTTATACATAAAGTGGATATTTGGCATCGACATTTTTATCTACAGTTTTTATTAATTTATTATTTTTATTTTAATGTTCTCTTATACATAAAGTGGATATTTGGCATCGACATTTTTATCTACAGTTTTTATTAATTTATTATTTTTATTTTAATGTTCTCTTATACATAAAGTAGATATTTGGCATTAACATTTTCATCTACAGTTTTTATTAATTTATTATTTTTATTTTAATGTTCTCTTATACATAAAGTGGATATTTGGCATCGACATTTTTATCTACAGTTTTTATTAATTTATTATTTTTATTTTAATGTTCTCTTATACATAAAGTGGATATTTGGCATCGACATTTTTATCTACAGTTTTTATTAATTTATTATTTTTATTTTAATGTTCTCTTATACATAAAGTGGATATTTGGCGTCGACATTTTCATCTACAGTTTTTATTAATTTATTATTTTTATTTTAATGTTCTCTTATACATAAAGTGGATATTTGGCATCGACATTTTCATCTACAGTTTTTATTAATTTATTATTTTTATTTTAATGTTCTCTTATACATAAATTGGATATTTGGCATTGCCATTTTCATCTACAGTTTTTATTAATTTATTATTTTTATTTTAATGTTCTCTTATACATAAAGAGGATATTTGGCATCGACATTTTTATCTACAGTTTTTATTAATTTATTATTTTTATTTTAATGTTCTCTTATACATAAAGTAGATATTTGGCATTAACATTTTCATCTACAGTTTTTATTAATTTATTATTTTTATTTTAATGTTATCTTATACATAAAGTGGATATTTGGCATCGACATTTTTATCTACAGTTTTTATTAATTTATTATTTTTATTTTATTGTTCTCTTATACATAAAGTGGATATTTGGCATCGACATTTTTATCTACAGTTTTTATTAATTTATTATTTTTATTTTAATGTTCTCTTATACATAAAGTGGATATTTGGCGTCGACATTTTCATCTACAGTTTTTATTAATTTATTATTTTTATTTTAATGTTCTCTTATACATAAAGTGGATATTTGGCATCGACATTTTTATCTACAGTTTTTATTAATTTATTATTTTTATTTTAATGTTCTCTTATACATAAAGTGGATATTTGGCGTCGACATTTTCATCTACAGTTTTTATTAATTTATTATTTTTATTTTAATGTTCTCTTATACATAAAGTGGATATTTGGCATCGACATTTTCATCTACAGTTTTTATTAATTTATTATTTTTATTTTAATGTTCTCTTATACATTAATTGGATATTTGGCATTGCCATTTTCATCTACAGTTTTTATTAATTTATTATTTTTATTTTAATGTTCTCTTATACATAAAGAGGATATTTGGCATCGACATTTTTATCTACAGTTTTTATTAATTTATTATTTTTATTTTAATGTTCTCTTATACATAAAGTAGATATTTGGCATTAACATTTTCATCTACAGTTTTTATTAATTTATTATTTTTATTTTAATGTTATCTTATACATAAAGTGGATATTTGGCATCGACATTTTTATCTACAGTTTTTATTAATTTATTATTTTTATTTTATTGTTCTCTTATACATAAAGTGGATATTTGGCATCGACATTTTTATCTACAGTTTTTAATTATTTATTATTTTTATTTTAATGTTCTCTTATACATAAAGTGGATATTTGGCGTCGACATTTTCATCTACAGTTTTTATTAATTTATTATTTTTATTTTAATGTTCTCTTATACATAAAGTGGATATTTGGCGTCGACATTTTCATCTACAGTTTTTATTAATTTATTATTTTTATTTTAATGTTCTCTTATACATAAAGTGGATATTTGGCATCGACATTTTTAATTACAGTTTTTATTAATTTATTATTTTTATTTTAATGTTCTCTTATACATAAAGTGGATATTTGGCATCGACATTTTTATCTACAGTTTTTATTAATTTATTATTTTTATTTTAATGTTCTCTTATACATAAAGAGGATATTTGGCATCGACATTTTTAACTACAGTTTTTATTCATTTATTATTTTTATTTTAATGTTCTCTTATACATAAAGTGGATATTTAGCATCGACATTTTTATCTACAGTTTTTATTAATTTATTATTTTTATTTTAATGTTCTCTTATACATAAAGTGGATATTTGGCATCGACATTTTTAACTACAGTTTTTATTAATTTATTATTTTTATTTTAATGTTCTCTTATACATAAAGTGGATATTTGGCATCGACATTTTTATCTACAGTTTTTATTAATTTATTATTTTTATTTTAATGTTCTCTTATACATAAAGTGGATATTTGGCATCGACATTTTCATCTACAGTTTTTATTAATTTATTATTTTTATTTTAATGTTCTCTTATACATAAAGTAGATATTTGGCATTAACATTTTCATCTACAGTTTTTATTAATTTATTATTTTTATTTTAATGTTATCTTATACATAAAGTGGATATTTGGCATCGACATTTTTATCTACAGTTTTTATTAATTTATTATTTTTATTTTAATGTTCTCTTATACATAAAGTGGATATTTGGCATCGACATTTTTATCTACAGTTTTTATTAATTTATTATTTTTATTTTAATGTTCTCTTATACATAAAGTGGATATTTGGCGTCGACATTTTCATCTACAGTTTTTATTAATTTATTATTTTTATTTTAATGTTCTCTTATACATAAAGTGGATATTTGGCATCGACATTTTTATCTACAGTTTTTATTAATTTATTATTTTTATTTTAATGTTCTCTTATACATAAAGTGGATATTTGGCATCGACATTTTCCTCTACAGTTTTTATTAATTTATTATTTTTATTTTAATGTTCTCTTATACATAAAGTGGATATTTGGCATCGACATTTTTAATTACAGTTTTTATTAATTTATTATTTTTATTTTAATGTTCTCTTATACATAAAGTGGATATTTGGCATCGACATTTTTATCTACAGTTTTTATTAATTTATTATTTTTATTTTAATGTTCTCTTATACATAAAGAGGATATTTGGCATCGACATTTTTAACTACAGTTTTTATTAATTTATTATTTTTATTTTAATGTTCTCTTATACATAAAGTGGATATTTAGCATCGACATTTTTATCTACAGTTTTTATTAATTTATTATTTTTATTTTAATGTTCTCTTATACATAAAGTGGATATTTGGCATCGACCTTTTTAACTACAGTTTTTATTAATTTATTATTTTTATTTTAATGTTCTCTTATACATAAAGTGGATATTTGGCATCGACATTTTTATCTACAGTTTTTATTAATTTATTATTTTTATTTTAATGTTCTCTTATACATAAAGTGGATATTTGGCATCGACATTTTCATCTACAGTTTTTATTAATTTATCATTTTTATTTTAATGTTCTCTTATACATAAAGTGGATATTTAGCATCGACATTTTTATCTACAGTTTTTATTAATTTATTATTTTTAATTTAATGTCCTCTTATACATAAAGTGGATATTTGGCATCGAAATTTTCATCTACAGTTTTTATTAATTTATTATTTTTATTTTAATGTTCTCTTATACATAAAGTGGATATTTGGCACGGAAATTTTTATCTACAGTTTACAAGCCGTTTCTAGCCCTTTCTTTTCTTTTTTTCGAAATAACTGCCACTAGTGGGCCTACCCGTCGCGACAGTCGTCTAGATGCGGAAAATTGGGGTTCAACTCCCACATGCGACAGGAATTTTTCAGAGCCCGTTGAGAAGGTTCCTTGCCACGTCATGGATGTCGCCAATGGTGCGCCGTGAAAGAATAAAAGAAACAACTAGTGGTCATCTAACCCACGACCCTAGGCACAAAAGTGCACACAGCTTCACACTCACAGCCACTGGATCTGCTTTAATTTGTATCTCACATTATCGTGCTAACATTTTTTTATTTATTTTTAATATAACATTAAATATTTATGTACAATAATTTATAGAGACATTAATCCTGTTTCAGCTGGTGAGAGAGAAATGCACTGCAGCAACATTGACTACTTCCCGAAGGAAGAATACAGCCCAGACCCTAACGACTCCACCATGGCGATTCCTTGTAAGTAAAGTTTACAGATAAGAACAGAATATTACTTATTTCCAGAGAACAAATAGGTATTCAGTTACGTCGAAAGTTCTTTTCATGTACAGGGTGTCCCGCATTGAGATAACTTTAAGGGTTTATTCTGCACGTAATTAGTAGTTCAGGGATTTTGTCTATTTTCAAAACTACAGCATTCTTTAACGATCAACTGTGTTTTCTGGATTTCTGGTTAAGGTAATGTAAATACCAACCACATTTTTAGAATTAACATTAAATTTCCAATAAGAGATTCCCGTTATTAAAATTTTGTCATGTAAATTAAGAGCTACATTAAAAGCCTAAAACTATTTTTATGGGTGTTTTCTTAAATGATTTAATATTTTCTTCATCAGCTATTTGTTGACTTTGAGGTGTGCGTCCGCCTCAAAAGTTGCATTAAATAATAAGCTCTCAAATGGTACCTCGTTGTTTTAGAATAAAATTAACTGCAAATGCGGGGCACCCTGTATATTATTTCTGAATTGCTTTTTTTTTTTCCGGTACGCCATACCTTCCTTTACACATTTCATATCATAAAAGAGGCATCATTTGAAAGCTTTTCTTAACTGCTACACCGGAAAAATATAACACTATAAAAATATAATATTTTAGTTGTTTTCCGAAAAATTACACTTGAAAAATACGGTTACGGGACTATTTTTTTTAAAAAAATTAATAGCTTACATTGTGGGAAATTCGCCAAGTATTATTTTATCGCCATAGACCAAAGCCGATCTTTCTATATCGCGAAATATTTTCCCATTACCTAACCAATTGTAACATTTGTAGATTACAAGTGTCTTAAAGACTAAGGCAAGAGCCATTTTTTATTTAGAAGTAGCATAGTTTGTGACGTCCAAAAAAAGTAAATTAAAAAATATTACATACAGGATTAATATCAACGCTGATGATTATTGATGGCTCTATTTAACGAATAATTACAAGTACGTAAGCAGTAGATAGCAGTTAAATATAAATTAAAGTATATGACACAAGGTTGGGTTGATGAAAACCCTCAGGGATTCCTTGAGGTAAATAAAAAGCACCTGAGGGCTTAAGTCATTATGAGCTTGGTCGGTTTCAAGGAAGAGGGCTTATAAATATTTATGGCTCTACCTCTATTTTGAAATTTGCAAGTATATTTTATACTGTGTTAGATAAAAGAGATTAAACAATTAGTAACTTTGATGATTAATGAAGGATTATAGTGATTGAAAACTTTCTTAGAAGTAGCACTAGTTAAAGCATGACCCTTACTTCTCGGAAACTTTGAAATGGTAATGATAAAATGAATATTTAATAATTAGCAAATGAGAGGTGTATAGAAAAAAAACGACGAGATTTTATATTTTATAGCAAAAGAAAAAAAGGGTTGGTTAGAACACCATATAAACTCATTTTTAGGGAAGTTAGTATGCGTTCGAGGTATTTTTAATATATATATATATTATATATATATATATATATATATATATATATATATATATATATATATATATAAATTTGAAGTATTGCATTCACCTATGCGCTCTAAAACGTTGAAATTTCACGCACACCAAGAATATTTATCAAAATTGTACCATATTTCAGCCTGTTGGAGAGTGAAGAGATATTCACACACACACACACACACACACACACACATATATATATATATATATATATATATATATATATATATATATATATATATATCTGCGTTCATGGGTTGGGTTCGGCCTCCCTGGCCGTCCCTAGGCCAACCAAGTATTTAGTTAATTTATTAATGGGTACCTGCAAAGGGAAAAATTAGGCGGCCGGAGCATAGCACTGATCACACTGTCTCCAACTGTGCCGTATGGTCATAAATCAGATACCTCTATATTATCTGCCCCCCAGAGCCTTCTTAGCCTGTTATGGGACTGATTTTATATATATATATATATATATATATATATATACGTACAAATTTAAGCAACCGATATTTTCCTGATTAAGCAACTTCCAGATAGCCTCTTCTGTTAGTCGCTATATGCGGATTTCCTCTCTGTGGAGAGAGGGAAGAAACACGCCAATTCGGAAAAAAAAAATTAAAACAACATAATCTTTTTATGTCACGTTACAAAAGTAGTACGAGAATAAATAATTGTGATATGTCTGGAATTGATGTCAAGTCTGCCAATGTGAAGGAAGCGACATCGATTACGTTAGATTTCTGGGTCAGTTGGCAATGAGGGCAGGAGAGTAGTTCTCCAGAAGAGAATTATTGCAGATGGTTTAATGTTCTCGGGATACGTTGTCTTTTTATTACATATGTTAATGTAGGTTTTATGGGCGTTGGAGTGTATTTGTAAAAATCTAATTTAATTTTGGGTTTATATAAAATTATTACTCTTCAAAGAAATATGGCGTTGGGTGATTTCATATACGAAAATTTAAACAAATATTGTACGACGGGTAAAATTAAGAAATATAATTTCTACCCCTCGACTACAGAGAACCCTAGAACGCCAGCATTCGACAAAAAATGACGAACACCCCTGTGATTTACAGTCGCCTCTTCCCTCCCCGTCTTCTATTCTCCATCACACCCCAGATATGCTACCTGTGGTCAGTACTTGACGAGTCACCAAAAGAATTACACTGCTCCAACCAGCCGTTTAGAAATTGAATGGAATTATGTCAAAGAAAGTACGCAAAAATTACGATTGTTTAGAGATTGAGAAATATCTGTGTGCATAGGCGGCTCTAGACAAACATTTCTGGGGGGCTAATTTAGTATGGGCTTACCCCAGTGCCTGTGGGTGTAGAATCAAATTTTCATAACCACGCACCTGGAAATCATTAAGGAGATGTTTGATAAATTAAGAACATACTTTGCCTAAACAATTTCTTTTTCTAACTTACCCAACAAATATTGTGAATTTTCATTCTGGTGGGCTGAACACATTTGTGGGAAGACTGAATTTTGTTTCACCCTCTGGAATTAAGCAACCCCACTAGCGGAAAACATCAATAAAATGAATACAGCTTGTCGAGCTTCTACCGGAACAGCATTATGCTGTAACAACATAAATGAACATGCATGCCAGCACCTGATGATGGCACATTTGTGTTGAAAGGCCTAGTGCAAAATAAAGAAAATTTGTGGGAATACTGAATTTTGTTTCACCCTCTGGAATTAAGCAACCCCACTACCGGAAAACATCAATAATATATATATACATATAATTAAAGTATGTTCGTCTGAATGACGAATAGATGATAGAATGGAGTAGGCCGAGGAAGGTTGGTGTTCTAGGGTTAATATCGTATAATTAAATGGTTTTTCTTATAGCTCAACCATGAGACAACGAATAACGTACCAGCTGTATCCTGTAAACTCAGGTGAATGGCCGATGAGCAAAAATACGAAAAGGTGCCAATTCATTGTTCAATACGAAATTCGCGGGTCATGGTTGCCTAATAAAATTTGTTGGGGAAGAAAGGAGAGAGTGTGAGTGAACGAGTTGAAGAGCTTTTTAAACAAATAAAAACTCCGTCACGCAGGAGCTGCATAACTAAGCACTTTCCTCAGAATTGGGGGTAGAGTAGACTGCTTTCCAGCATTAATTATTAAGATCAATTATTAATTTGCTTCCAGAGTTATGTTTACACATGGTACCTATTACACTACGTAATAAATACAAAAAACCTCATATTATCGTATTTTGATCTAACGCAGGAACAGGATACAGTCACTCTAGTGGTAGAAAGCACTCCTTGCGGCGGCTTTGTGAACCTATGTCTCGCGGGCTTTTCTATTGAAATACATTACAAATTAAACCCCCGCCTTCCGATTGACCGATTCAGCTCATTTTTACAACACTTCTTTCTCATGAGTTACCCACGACGTATACCGCGTTTCGTTACAATACAGCAGAAATTACGACCGGTATGAGTATATTAGGAATTTGGGTCCGGAGTAAACCCCCCCCCCTTCTAATGAACCGATTTAGTTTATTTTTACAACACATATTTACGTGTAGATTACCACTACGAATACCGAGTTTCGTCGAAATATACTAAAAATCACGGCTGGTAGTGGCGAATTGGTATTGTGGGTCCGGAGTAAACCCCCCCCCCTCCTAATGAACCGATTTAGTTTATTTTTACAACACATATTTACCTGTGGATTACCACTACGAATACCGAGTTTCGTCGAAATATACCAAAAATCACGGCTGGTAGTGGCGAATTGGTATTGTGGGTCCGGAGTAAACCCCCCCCCCCCCTCTAATGAACCGATTTAGTTCATTTTGATATCTCACTTTTCTCTCTATATTACCACTACGAATACCGAGTTTCGTCGAAATATACCAAAAATCACGGCTGGTAGTGGCGAATTGGTAATGTGGGTCCAGAGTAACCCCCCCCCCCTTCTAATAAACCGATTTAGTTCATTTTTATATCTCACTTTTCTCTCTATATTACCACTACGAATACCAAGTTTCGTTGAAATATAACAAATATTACGGCTGACATAGTCAAATTAGTGTTTTGGGTTCGGGGTAAACCCCCCCCTTCCGGTGGATCGACTTTGGTGGTTAACGAACTCGTTCAATCGTTTGCTAATTGGATGCTATATACCAAGTTTCGTGACGAAAACAAAAACTCTGGCCGCTATCGTGTTAACAGACACATATATGCACACACATATATATATATATATATATATATATATATATATATATATATATATATATAAATTTTAACGGGGGTCATTTTCGGTGTCTACTAGGTTGGATTGATAAAGATTTGAAGAAATTTTTCAATTTTTAGCAATTTCCTTTGGAGGAAAGTGCTAAAAATAAATTCAACTAATAAATATTCAAATAAACATTTTAAAAGATCCAATATAGAATTAATTAATATCCAACATTATATAAACTGTATTTATTTTACAATCAGTTCCAAAGCTATATGAATAAGTACTGGAATAACAACGTTTATTTAAATGTTAAATGACTTTTGTATACTTTCACCAAAAGTTTTGTAAAAATATAAAGTAAAAAAGGAATATCAAACACCCTTGGAAAAATTACATTTTTTATTCATGATTACTTAAGGGAATAGTTAAACTCCAAGGGAAAAGAAAGACAATAATTCGCCCAAGAGGCAATCAAAGGGATTCTGTAGAGCCCAGAAAAGGGATAAAGAAATTGGATAATTTCAATATTTATGAAGAATAACTTGAAGTAATGACTGTAAAACTGTATTCTACAGTACTTTCAGTCAGAGGCCTCAGAAGGATGTACTTTCTGAATACAATTGTTTTTCAATTTGCCACAGGAAGAAGGCTGTTATTAAAATTAAGCAAACGGTCTTAATCCTATTTTTTGTGGACATTTAGCCAAAATGCGTTATACTGAAGACATTTCACTGAGTAATGTACCACAAATAAAAACGATTGTGTAAACTTAATTTTTTGCTGAAGATGGCTGCCAAAATATTGAGAAAAATCGTTCCCGTAACAGGCCATGAGGGCCCAGAGGAAATACTGTAGAGGTATCTGATTCATGACCATACGACACACTAGGGGGATAGCGTGGTCAGTACTATGCTCCGGTCGCCTAATTTTCCAGGAACTACGCCATCTTAGCAAGGTTCCGTTCATATCTCTAGTGCTATTAGTAAAGGAATAGTAGCAGTTATTGTTGGGATTTGATCTTTCGTGAAAAATATAAAATAATATTTTAGGAAACTGACAGTATCATGAGCGACTCCCCTCACCTTCTCAACGTTAGCTCTTGGAAACACTATAACACTGCTTCCCTTTTTCTTACCATGTTTTAGTAAAATACTTATTTTACTGTTAAATGCAATTAAAATAAGTAACGACCAATTAATACGTTAGATAAACAGAAACACAAACCCGTTCAAAATAGCAAAACTAACAATTTGGAAGTTTTAAGTTCATATTTCTTCAATTTACATCACCCCATCGAACATTAAATCAAAACCTTTTTTTGTAGAGAATTTAGTAAACCTTCCACTTACCACGATTTTACCACCGTTTACGAAATATTTTAGACAATATACTTAAATCCCAAACTTTTCATGCCTGCTAATGAAAAATTTAATTTCTAGTACTTCCTTAAATCGAAACCTTAGGTAATATTAGATTAGATGGATGCCAAACGTCTGGAAGAAATTTCAACTTAATCAATCGTTTCCTTATACCCAAAATGAAAACTAGTTGTATCTCTTTTTCTCGTAAATGGTTACAGATATCGCTTAAAAAATGGTTTCATTCGATTTCCTACGTAACGTAAACGTTCCGATTTTTTCGCGCGAATTTCGCTCCAAAAATCATGTTCCGGTGGATGGTTCAGCTGGTTAACGAACTTGACCTCTCAAATTTGGCAAACGATTTTTGCGACAAATGTTATAAAAAATGGGCTATTTTTCAGCCTGTGAGAGAGCAATTAGACAAATATATATATATATATATATATATATATATATATATATGTTTGATGTTATTTTTCGTCGCTGGGATAGTATTTTTAGATGGAACGGCATTTTTCTCCAGCGGTGGTACTCCTCCTCACTTCTTCCCGGAATATTTCGATGGATTCATCTCCATCTTCTTCAGCCAGGTACTTGTTTCTTCCTCGGTGGTAGCCAAGGGAATGACATATGTTTGATGTTATTTTTCGTCGCTGGGATAGTGTGATGGTCATTCCCCTGGCTACCACCGAGGAAGAAACAAGTACCTGGCTGAAGAAGATGGAGATGAATCCATCGAAATATTCCGGGAAGAAGTGAGGAGGAGTACCACCGCTGGAGAAAAATGCCGTTCCATCTATAAATATATATATATATATATATATATATATATATACATATATATATAAGTGGAGATTCGGTGTGTCCAAGTTTCATGAAACCACATAAAGTGATCCACACGAAAGTTATATAAAGAATATATGTATATATATATATATATATATATATATATATATATATATATATATATATATATATATATTAATTTAAACCTAACCTACCCCCCTCCCCGAAACGTTGGAAATACAGATTTTTCTGAAAATCAGACTTTTTCTCGTAGCCGAATCCCAATAATTCCTTCATTTCTTACAAGTTTTCTGATGCAAACCCCTTTGTGGGCTCAAAGAATCTAATAATAATAATTTTCGAAAGATATTGTATTTGTATTTTTGGAGAGATTCTGTATTGATTGTATCCTCATAAAGCTAGAGTGTATCGAGCAGTATTCTCCTCCCTCTCATTTCAAAATTCGCGTGCACACTAATGATATAGTGTCGTCGTTTCTAGGTTGTAATCGAGTTCCCAGGAAGTCCCAAGGCCAACTCAACCTTTAATTAATTTATGGGCACCAGTAAAGGGAAAAATCGGGTGCCCAGACAGAGCATAATACTGACTGCCGCTATCTTTTATCAAAGAAAAATATCATTACCTGAAAATTGTCTTTAATATTGAAATCAAACTACGCCCGAGTATGCCTCAGTGAGGACTCGACTCATGATGATGGCCTGAATTCGAAACTCAGATGAGCACTAAAAGTTTTTATCTTCTTTAATGGGTAAGGCGACAGAAGAATTACTGGCCCACATTAACAGGGCAAGAACAGAAACGTAGAAAGCCTGTTTTTATTCTTTATATTACTTATGTCATTAACTCCTTTTTATCCAAATCGTTTGACCGATTTTGTTCAAACTTGGCTCACATGTAGGTCTTGATACGGATAGTGTCTTAGGCTAAGTTGTAATCGTCTAGGACTCATAGTTCGGAGGTCCCGGGTTCGAAACTGTGAACCCAAACTAAAAGATTTGCGTTATTAGATTTTAATATTACTTATGTATTTGGTTTCTGATTTATTTTTGCTTTTATAGATGCAGAAAGTAGGTGTAGCAAGGCACGCCGGATAACAGCTAGTAGTGTATAAAAGCGTGAAAATCGTTTAATGAGTATAATTGAAACAGCTCTAAAGTTGTGCTTCAAGGAAAAGTCGTTTTGGCGGGAGTTGGCTGTTTGATAAGACCTCCCTTTTCTCAAGGTAACCTGGTAAATTGGTACCTTTAAGATGTACCAATTTCCCTGGCATCCCAGAACTCGGAAAAGGAAATTACTTCCAATGAATTTAATGGAACCCTGGTGAATATTAACAGGTCGAAATTAACTTCCTTTCAACAACCTGTCATTTACTTAATCGTCTTTGATCTTATAATTATTAATTTCACAGGTGGAGTTTCGTAAGGTTGGAATCTTTAGAGAAATATGTTGAATGGTGTAATTTGCGGAAAATTCCATGTATCTTGTTCAATAGTTGAATTAATTTCTCACAACTATTGTTTTTTAATACTGGACAGATATCTTTAAACATGAGGTCTCCTACTTTAAACAATTGTGGTAGGTTGGCTGGTGAAGGTTCATCATAGTAAATAGGATGCAAAACAGGTCAAACACCTCCACATTTTTATTCATTTTATTCCACAAAACGTTTTCGAGGTCACAACCTCATCCTCAGAGTCCTTGTTTCGTGCGATGGTGTGCCAATACGTAACGCCAATAGAAGCTTGACTGGCTGAGTCCAAACAATTGTGGCCTATATATAATCCTGTGACTGGACTTGGTTTGTGTTTCTCTTGGATTAGCATTAGTCTAGCTATTATCCACGATTTATAACACGGAAATGTCATATGGCTAGAGTTCATATCATTTGCCAGAAATTTCCGGCCTATTTTGGTGGAAATTTGTATATTATCATTGCTGTGCATTACTTATGCAAAAGAGAAATGCAAATTCATGTGTCTATGCAATAAATGAACAATTTGATTGGTTAAATGAACAAATTGATAGGTTTTTATTTACTTCCACCGTAACATTTACATGATCAGATGAAAATAATTTTCCCACACTAATTAAAAATAATCTAGCAATGGCATTCAAGCCTTATGAATACAGAATTACCCAAGAGGGCATTTAGAGATCAGTGTACGAATTTTCAAATAAATCATTTTTAATAATCTATACAAAATTGTATTGACAACATTCCTCGGGAGATAGGTAGTGTACCCTGTATTCCTGAATAGTTCGCTTAATATTATATATATATGGGGGTGAGGTTAGAGAACTGGACTAAATGCTGGAGGACCTGAGTTCAAATGCCGAGCAAGCACTAAAGATTTTTATCTTCTAGTGTCTTCGTTCATGGGTTGGATTTGGCCTCCCTGGCCATCCCAGCCTTTAATTAATACGTACCCGCAAATGGGAAAATCAGAGCAAAGTACTGACCACACTATCTGCCTAGTGTGCCGTATGATCATGAATCAGATACCACTTATATTATCTGCCCTTCTTTTTTATTAATTAGAAGTTTGCTGAGAAAATTATTTTTGGTGAAAAATTGAATAAAAATTGTACTAAATATTATATTTATACAATTACTTTTTTTGGTCTGGACGTAAATAGGTCTAAATGAATGGCTGAAGATTGATAAGCAGCTGTTTAGCTCCCGCATATGTGGTAGTTCAGTATCTCCAGGGAATATACATTCTAGGCTGGGCCGAAAACCCCCTTTTTTTTTTATTTTGAAGTTGTGATAGCGCGGAAAATATGCGAATTATATAGACTAAGAGTCTATATAATATAAAATATATATAATATATATAATATATCAAAATCGGTTGATATCTTCCGTTCGCGCATAGGCTTCGAAATTGGACAAAATATAAAACAACTTCCTTTTGTGATTTTTTTTTTTTTAATTTTTGAATTAGATGAAGTTTTTTCATATTTTATCAAATGTCAGAGCCTATTGACAAATGAAAGATGTCAACGGATTTTGATCTTTTTCCTTCCACATTATTACAACTTTGAAATAATAAAATGAGTTTTTTCGGCCCACCCTTACCCGTCTTTAGACTGGACAGGAGGTTCGAGGTAATTAAAGCAGACAGAAATACTGCCCAAACCTGGCTGTCTAATCACCCGGTTGGGGAAATTCACTGCTTCACCGACGGCTCCAAGACTCCGGAAGGAGTTGGAGCCGGAATATGGGTGGCAAGCAGAAAAGAAATGAGGATATCAATCCCGTTGGGGAAATATCCTACGGTCTTCCAGGCAGAAGTCATTGGCATAAGGACCTGCGCAGAGATGCTGCTGAGAAGTAGAATTTCTCTTGCAAGGGTCAACATACAGTCTGACAGCCAGGCAGCAATATCAGCCATCGAGAGCAACTGCATTAAATCCAAGATTGTGGATGAATGCAGGAAGATGCTAGATCGTTTAGCTGCCAGTAACCGGGTCAAGTTACACTGGGTGCCAGGGCACTCAGATATACTCGGGAATGATGAAGCTGATAAGCTGGCAAGACAAGGGGCCAAGGAGTCCTTTAGTGGGCCAGAACCTGCTTGCGGAATATCCCTAACCAAAAGGTATCATTGATGACTGGGCGAGGTTACATCTAGGCGTCTGACAAAGAGTTCAAACGCAAAGACAGTCAAAGCGTTTCCTAAACCAAATTGACAGGAAACGTACAAAGATGTTTCTGTCCCTACATAGGAAAGCTATGAGGGAGACTGTGGCTCTCTACACAGGTCATGCTAAGATGAATAAACATCTACACAATATGGGCCTGGCTACAACCTCTCTATGTAGGTTATGTGGGATAGAGGAGGAAACACTCGCACACATAATCTGTGATTTCACGGTACTCTCACGCAGGCGCTTTATGTACCTAGGATGTGTAAAAATAACTGACCCAGGAAGAGATTCTGAGCTCACACCTCAGAGGATCAGAGGGTTTGTCAGGGACGCAGGGCTGCTATAAGTGACCCAGCAGGGTGTCAGGGGCACAATAGATCTTTGAAGTCGAGTTGCTCTCCCCCCCTAAGGGCCCTGATTATATCTATCTATCTTCGGCCCACCCTGATACATATATACATTTTAACAAGTCTCCATTTCCGATGTCTTAGGTAAGCTATTTTTCGAAAATACTTTCATGAAAGCAAGCTGAATACCTAGGCGATTGAACCAATGTACAATGTATCTATTTTTAGTTATTATCTCTCGCCATTGTTAATTGTTGTAAATTCGCCAAAATTATTTATTGATTGTCTGATAAATGGTTTTTTTTTTCTAATGACTTGAATGATTGTTTGTTGTTGTTTACTACAAATTCGTTCCAAAAATTATGACTGTTAAATCGGTTAAAAGCTGTAGCAGTTTGTTTTATATAATGAAAGCCCATTATTATGACCATGAAAGGCTGGTGTAAAGGGGTTATTGTTTCTTCCTCCCTGAATAGCCTTCAGGGGTAACTTCTCTTCAAAGGTTTAAACCTAAACACGAGGTTTCGATTCCTACATACATTGTTAGATTTTTCCACATAGAAGTTTATTTTAAAATTTAGGAACGCTCATAATTAATTACTCCAATTAACGATAGGCATTTCCTTTAATTATTTCTGTAATTAATTATCTTCAACCACGAAATGGTTTGTAAGAAAGTTCTGAAACATCGTGTGTTTCAGCGTGTTTCCTCCTTCCCTTTAAGGAGGCAAACATGCATATTGGTCTGATGATCTGATGTGGCATTCCGGTAGACTTGATAAATATGTCCAAGTTAAAATATCAATACGTGACAACAAAATGTTCGTTAAAATTTAAATCGTTTAAATTATTATTTATTATTAATATTAAATAATTATTTAAATGAGACACAAAATGGAACACAACTGGTCCTTTGGGCTGAGGGTCAATTCCTAACAGGGAGGGAGGAAATTAAAATGTGTTTTTTTTTAGTTAATCACGTTTTTCGTTGAATAGAAAGCAATAACTAACTGTTAAACTAAATAACTGTTCAACTAAATAACTGTTTAAGCTGCAATTGAGAATTACATATTTTAAATAGTTATTTAGTTATTGCTTTCTATTCAACGAAAAACGTTGATAAACTAAAAAAATACAAGATTTAAATTTCCTCCCTCAATGTTGGGAATTGCCCCCTAGCCCAAAGGACCATATGTGTTCCAATATATATATATATATATATATATATATATATATATATACTAGCTGCTACCCAGTGTTTTATGCTAAACCTAATTTCTGCCTATGACTCTCCCCGTATCAAGATCTACCTGTATACCCAGTTACGTCAAAATCTGTCAAACGGTGGGAATTTGTTTATATCTGTCAAGTAATTCATAATGCAGCCGGCAGAGGCCAGCACCACAGCAATTCATAAAACAGCCGACAGAGGCCAGCACCAGAGCCTGCGAGTAGATAGCTCTTATCAAAGAAAGGCCAGCGTTCCTTAGTTAGGCAGTGACTGTTGATATAAAATTGAAATAAACAGCATTACATGATTATATAATGATGTAAAGTCATCAATGAGTTCGAGTTATTCTAATTATCAAGAACATCAACAAATAAATTTGAGACATTATTCAAAATGGCCGTCAGAATCTGAATGGTTCAGTGTAGCCAATTTTTCTTGAACAAAACTTTTGACCAAATTTTGAAATTTGACTATTTTGACCCAGACTAGGAGATTTCCCGTGTGCCAAGTTTGGTCAAAATCGGTCAAACGGTGTAGATTCGTATAAGGAACAAACCGACATACGGACAAACAGACAGACACGTGATTTTTATGTATATATATATATATATATATATATATATATATGTGTGTATATAGATGCGTATATATATATATATATATATATATATATATATATATATATATATATATATCGTAAAAAAGTAGAAAAGGTAAGCACCTGATAGGTCGGAGATGCCTTAAAATGCCGAAACCAAAATTAGCCATAATATTGAAGAAACAAAACATGGAATTTTTTATCGGATTTGAAAAAAGCAACAGACTGAGTTAACATTTTTTTTTTTTTTTTTTAACAGGTTTCCTATTGATCTAAAATCTGATCTGTAAGCTTTTGTAACGTATAGAGTCTAGGAAGTGATAAAAATTATGCACCGTACAAAAAAAGAAAATAAGAAAAATAATTCTTTTTGGTATTTTTCTGATATGAGTTTCTCTGTACCATATATATTTTCTGGTACCATATAAAATAAAATAGACAATGGTAATTTGAGTTAATTTTTCTCAGTAATAGAGATTTAAAAATATAGTCCCTGACGGGGACTAAAATCTGGCGCCTTTAAGAAAAAAAAAAACATTGTAAAGATGCAGATGTGCCGTCAAAATAATCTCTAGTATATTCGTGTGAAACGAGGTATAAGGCCGATTTGAGAAATAATTAGAAATAAATAATGCAAATTTGAGTCCATTTTCCTAAGAAAAATAATCTGCCATGTGTCGACAGTCTTGTCGACAGGGGATTAAACACAATTTTCAGTTATTAAATATTCTCTTTCAATTACAATAGTTCATATATTCAAATGACTCTTCGGAATTTATATATTGTTTAACAGCAATTTTAGGAATTTATATAAAATTAATTTTTTATAAAGTGCAATCATTTATGTTTCGAAAATACATTAAATAATGAATCAGAAGTGCGTTCGTAATCTTCCAGCTTTACTGGTTATTAATAACTTACACACACTACGTAGCCGCCATTGAAAAAAGCATAGCAATCAACAAACGTCACGTCCGTCATAAATAGCATTCTTGAAGCAAACCCCGTCACGTAACCTCCTCGACAAGCCCTTGTCGTTACCGGGCCCCCCTTGATTTTCTTCCCCCCGATATAAAATTGGAGAAATAATTCGAACCATTCGTGCGTTTATAAAGAATAGAGTTAAATTTTAAATGAATAGCTTGCTCATTTAGAATTCAGAACTGTCGTCCTCGTTATTTCCATCCTGAATTCGAATCAGCTCCGGATAAGCAGGGGAAGGGGTATCAACCCCCCCCCCTCGGAAAAGATCTTATTCATTGATATTATTGTTGAAAATGCATATAATGGTTAGTGCAAGCTAAACTTTTCAACTTTTTGAAGAATTGTGTAGTATAATTAAGGTAATTTAGATTAATATAAATAAGTTATATATTTATTTTAGGGCCAAAACTGAAGCCAATTACCCTTTTCTACGTAGATTCTTCTTCGTTTTCTGGTTTTTACTATAAAGAATGGGAAAAACAACAAATATAAATTCAGTTATCTTTTTATGTTTATTTATATTTAATTTATAGAGTTCCGTGACGCAGGCGAAAAACTCTATAGACGTCAATGTTAAGTACCAAAAAAATAAATAAAGAAAGAAAGAAAGAAAAGATAGTAAGGAGAAAAAGAAGAACTGTGATATAGACAAAAACAAACGAACAAAATAATTGAAATGCAAATGAATAAATGAACAAATACAACATGAAAAGGAAAAATAAATGGATTTAAAAAATATATATAAATAGATAAAATAAAACATTATTAATTAATACAAAGAGATGTAACGTGAGGAACTGTTAAAATAAACTAAAAATAGGATAAAAAGTATTAATGTCAGTTAAAAAATTGAATAAGTTAAATTTTGGTGTATAAGTGAGTGTTTTTTAAATATTTAAGTAGTGAAGCTATGTGTGAGCTACCTTCTGTCAGTAAGGCAGTTCGTAAGTATGTGTTTAACGGTCAGAGTCTCGTTACACAATCTGCAAGTTGGTCTGTCCTTTCTGTCTAGTAGGTAGGAATGGGTAAGTAAGGTGTGTCCAATACGAAGCCTGGATAGGATTACTTCGTCCCGACGGGAGAAGTGTTCATTTGTCCAGGCTTTCGTTGTATTTTTAATTTCTCTTAATTTGGCTTCAGTTTTTAACCACTCACCTTCCCATTCGTACAGTATGTTAGTATGTAATGTTTTGTAGAAGTCCGTCGAAGTTGTCTAATTTTAATTATCTTTTAAAATTAGGATTAAACTGATTTTAGACTTGCCAAGACATTGGTATAAAATTTATTTATTTTCCTCTTTGCAAAGGAATGTATTGAGGTTCCTATCATGAAAGAAGAATTTTTAAAAGATCTTCGGAACAACGTAAATAAAAAGGATTGAGCTATTTGTTAATACAAACAAATGTTACGTTTTTTTTTATTTCGAATATTAAAAACAATCGAAGAAATAACCTTTTCTGTAATTATTTTGCTCCGAAGGACATGCCAGAAACCGTCGGAAGGTATAATGAGATTCGTAATGAAAATTCCAATAATTCTATTATTTACTAACGTTGAAATGTATTCGCGCTTTTGAGGTAAAAAAATTGGCATTTTACATATCATCTTTTGTGCAGCTTAAAATACATTTAGGACCTTCCTATTCCAGAAAGAAAATCTTGTTTCTTATGTAAATAAACCATTGAATTTCGTTTAAATCGGTTTAAATAGTTTATCATAATAATTATGCAATTAAGTTATCTGCGAAAAAGATAAAATTTTTCAAATTGATACAAACCCCAAAAGAAATGCCTTGCATAATTAGATGACAGAGAAACACAATATACATACCCAATCACGAATGTAGTATGTATCGGATATGAAATGTGAAAACCGGGTCTTACTGGTGCACACTGAAGAAGCTGGTTTCGTGAAACTCAAGTTTCATGAAACCGACAGATAGAAAACCATAGGTTGGTGCACATATAGTTTCATGAAACTTTAGTTACCTATTGCTTCAGTTTCACGTTTCATCCGTGGATCTACCAGCTCTAATAAGCGATCAAAAACGAGCTTCGACTTCCTAAAAAAATCCTCATTAAGTTTATCAGGATCTCTGTTTTAGTTTGCGAGCTTCAACAAAACAGCTGTGTTACCGATCCCTAATCATCGGGTGAACCTAGTACTTATTATTTTTTAGCCATCACCACAACACAAGTTCATCGTCGCCTGAATCAATCACGAAACTGATGGAAAACAGTTTATTCTGCTGTTTGCACGCTTTAATAAAATAGGGTTCATGCAACCAGTTTCTTTAGTGTGCACCGGGCCTTGGAAGAATAAAAATGAAATTTAACAATATTTTTACACCTTCAGCAAGGTAAGGACATCAGCATACATGGCTATTCCCTCTATAGGAGAGACTACTCCTTGGGTGGTAGAGCTTGTGGCGGAGTTGCGATATTTGTAGAGGATAGCATCCACAGCGAACCTGTTCAGCTGAGGACGACTATCCAAGCTGTAGCTGTCTCAGTACACTTACCTTTTCGTCTAACTGTCTGTTCTGTTTATCTGCCACCAAGTGAACCCATAGACGTTCACGAACTCAATGACTTACTGACACAATTACCAGCTCCTTTATTATTATTGGGGGACGTAAATGCAAATAGCCACATGTGGCATTCATTGACCAATAATAGCAAAGGAGTACAACTACAAAATCTCTTTGAACAGAATGACTTGTTATGCCTCAACACTAACTCACCGACTCACCTTTGCCCAAGAACAGGGACATTCACTAACATAGACGTGTCTTTATGTATACCTTCAGTCTATACACGTTTTACATGGGAAGTAAGTCATGACTCCCATGGGAGTGATCACTTTCCCATCTTCATTAAACTGAATACATTCACACCCACATTCAGTGGAGTTAAACGATACAACACAAAAAAAGCTGACTGGGACACCTTCCGAAATCACGTTACGAACAAACTCATGACTTCACGAACAAGAACTCTTCAAGAACTAAAGACCGCAGTCATTGAAGCGGCAAACACAAGCATACCGATGACGAAGGACAACTACAGAAAAACACCCGTTCCTTGGTGGAATGATGATTGCAGAACAGCAATTAGAGAACGAAGAAGGGCTCTAAATTTGTTCCGAAGAAACCCATCAGACCAAAACCTTCAAAATTATAAAAAGAAAAAGGCGAAGGCCCAATGGACAGTGAGAAACAGTAAAAAGAAATGTTGGGTAGATTTTACATCTAACTTAAACAGAAACACGTCATCACAAGAAATATGGACGAAGATAAAGCAAATTCAATATAAAAACTACAGACCCCCCATAACTGGACTTAAACACTTAAACACTACTATAACTGACCAAACAGAAATTAGTAATTTAATAGGCAGATATTTTGCCACAATATCCAGTACTGAGAACTACACAGACGAATTTTCACTATACAAAAATAATGTAGAAACTACTGCCCTCCCCATTACGAACCAACATAACCATCCTTTGAATGACCCCTTTACCCTAGACGAACTAAAACACGCACTTTCGACAACTCATCTCACAGCACCTGGACCTGACGGACTGACTTATGATATGTATAAAAATCTACCCAACATAGGCCTTGTCACTCTCCTAAACGTATTTAATGACATATTTCAGAGCGGTGCCTATCCTCACTTCTGGAATGAATCTATAGTTATTCCCATCTTAAAAAAAGGGAAAGATAGCAATTTACCATCAAGTTTCAGGCCCATTAGCATGACAAATTGCTGTGGGAAAATCATGGAGAAAATGGTAAATAAAAGGATCATATGGTTCTTAGAAACCAGTAACCTTCTCTCGCCATACCAATGTGGTTTTAGACCAATGCATTCTACCATGCACCACATTGCGACTCTCGAAAATGACATTTCAGATGCCTTCCTAAATAGAAGCTCTATATTAGCGGTGTCATTGGACCTTGAGAAAGCCTATGACAGAGTATGGAGGAGACTAATACTGTCTCAGCTACTAGAATGGGGTGTACAAGGCCAAGTCGTGTGTTACTTGAAGAGCTATCTTTCCCGAAGATCATTCAGAGTGAGAATAGGTACTGCTCTTTCCGATGAGTTTTTACAGGAAAATGGAGTGCCCCAAGGAGGTGTACTGAGTACGACTCTCTTCAATATCGCTATAAATTCCGTCACTAGATGTATAACTCAAGGAGTGTCGTATTGCCTGTATGCTGATGACCTCCTTATTTACACCACATACAAACATATTAATACAGGTGAACAACAGATACAAAACAAATTACAAGAGTTAGATAACTGGTGCTCTGTAACAGGCTTCAAATTTTCTAGAGAAAAGACAAGGTACATAATTTTCTCTAGGAAAAGAGCCACTCAAACAGCCCACCTAACAATACACCAAACAATTGTTGACAAAACTGACTTACTGACTTTCTTAGGTATGACATTTGACAAAAAATTAACGTGGTTACCCCACCTGAAAGGGCTTCTCAACAAATGCAAAAAATCATTGAATTTGTTAAGAATCCTTAGTAATACAAAATGGGGTGCTGACAAATGTACCATGCTTACATTCTATCGATCTTACACCAGGTCTCTTCTGGATTATGGATGTATAGCATATTCATCTGCCAGTCCAACCACTTTAAGACTTCTCGACACAATACACAACACAGGACTAAGGCTGGTCACAGGAGCTTTCAGGACCAGTCCTGCAGAAAGCCTTTGCGCCTTGACCGGAGAACCCCCGCTGCAGTATAGGCGTGCTATTTTAAGCTCTAATTTTTACTTAAAGTCAAAAGGTCTTGGGACTCCCTGTGTGAAACGTTTTCTTGAAAATACTCATTTTAATAAATATTTGGGATCAAATTCTAAAAGAAAACCTTTTGTCGTAAGAACACTAGAAGATAGAAGAAATTCAAGTCTAAAAGATTCTTCAATACTTCAACACAATTTCACTAACACACCACCTTGGAGATTGAGGAACTTAAGGATTGACTTGACACTAACTAAATACAAAAAGACTGAACCAACATCCAAATTATTTTATAAAAATACAATTAATTCAATAATGAGACAATACCCGAGAACATTATGTACTTTTACCGATGGATCCAAGACGAACTCTGGCACAGGAGCAGCTGCAATTGTGAAGGAAACTGCTTACCTAATCAAATTACCAGAAACAACGACCATATTTACAGCGGAACTTTACGGAATACTTCTAGCACTAACTAACGTTCATGATGCTCAGACTGACGCTATCACTGTTTGTACAGACTCCTTAAGTTCCTTAATGTCCATACAGAACATTTACAGCACACATCCAGTTATCAAGAACATATTTACACACATTAACATTTTACAAAGTAAAAACAAACACATTACGTTGCTATGGGTACCAGGACACGAAGACATCGACATGAGTACAGCTGTAGACCGACAGGCAAAACTAGCAACGAACCGACCTATACCAGACATAAATACAATTACTTCATCCGATTTAAGCAAAACAATACGAACTAACACACTGTATGAATGGGAGAGAGATTGGTCAAAGAGTACATGCAAATTAAAAAAAATTAAGAACACGACAAGAACTTGGAAAACAGAACAATTTTCTCGTCAGGACGACGTAATTTTATCCAGGCTTCGGATAGGCCACACTCGACTTACCCACTCATACTTACTGGACAGAAAGGAAAGACCAACGTGCAGACAGTGTAACAGAACTCTAACTGTTAAACATATACTGACAGACTGTAGACAACGCAGCGACTTGACAATTCCATACAACTTACACGACTTACTTACTGAAGTACATCCATATACTCCTTACACACTTAAAAGCAGCACACTTATATTCAAAGGTATAACTATATGTAATATTTTATTTTGGTTTTATTTTATAGCAACATCTTGTTCTTTCTTTTATTTTTTATGTTTTATTTTATTTTATTGGACAAACTGACTAAAATTTAACGAACCTTTCTTCTGTCGTCCCAATGAGCTCATCGCCACTGTTACGGAGCTCACATGGAATAAATAAATAACAATATTTTTTTTTTAATTTTAGAAGGAAATAGGATCGAAGCAATATTATCATACTTGAATTACTTAATAATTGCTCCCAGTAAAAGACTAATGAATTTATGAATTAATAAAAAATACATAATACATTCAATAACCATGCCTCTTTCATTATAACCAAAGCACAATACATTGAATGGAGTATTTCATTTTACAGGAGTTAATAGTGAATATACCATCGGTTTAATCAAATACACTTCAAATAGAGGCAGTCATGAAGGCGGATATTGATTACATGGCTAATCCTCAATAAACTCTGCTAATATTACCAGAGCTTTGTGGTTTGGTCGACTGGAGTGAAGCAGAAATCCTGGCAGCAGGGACTGCTTTATCATTGGGCCTTCATGTATCATGCTTAGAAAGCATGGAAGAGAAGATGTTTATATTTTGTTTGGTTAATTTATTGCTCTAATGTCTGGAAACTTACATTTTTGGCGCGTTTACTGCCTCCCTTCATAGGGAGTGGTGGCTCTTCTTTCAAAAAAGGTCACACAGCAGCTGCATAACTAATTATCCTCAGAATTCGGGTAGTGTCGAGGACATTCCTGAATAATTTGCTTAAAATGACGTATTTAAATAAAATAAGAACATAAATAGTTTTTCTCTTGTACATTTGTAATAAGCAACTGTTTCAATTAATTTTGTAATTGATTTTCTACCAGAGTTTTGTGTATTCTATGCGCGCGTTCCTTTGTACACTACTCAATAAATACACAAACACTTTTTGCGTCTATTTATCTTGATGAATAATAAATGGGACGGGATACAGTAATAACACACGAGTGGGATATAGCAGTAGTGGTTGAAGGCAGAACTCTAAAAGCCATATAAAGTCGTATAAAAACACAGGCGCTCCTAGTGGGAACTTTGCCAATCTACGTTTAGTGGGCAAATGCCAATCAAACATAGTTCAAAGTAACCCTCTCCCCCCCCCCCCCCACTTCCAATAAACTGGTATGAGCAAATTCGTAATTTGGGCCCGGAGTAAGCCCCCTTCTAATGAACCGATTTTGTTTATTTTTACAACAATTTTTTCTCTTTAGATGTCCACAACGAATGCAGAGTTTCGTTGAAATATAATAAAAGTTACGGCTGGTATTAGTATATAACTGCTTTGGCTCCGGAGTGAACCCCCCCCCCCACCCACCAGATGGACCGATATTGCTGTTTAACGAACTCGTTCAATCGTTTCCTCGCGGAATACTACACGCAAAGTCTCGTGGCGAAATCACAGTCTCTGGTGTGTATCGTGTTAACGGACATTCGGTGTCTACTAAGTATGATCGACAAAGATTAGAAGGATTTTTTAAAAAAAATCCGTCATGAGTGCAACCTCAATAGCTATTTTCCTTCGGAGCAATGCGCTAAAATCGATCAGCCCTAGAGAATTTCTGGTGATAAAATAGGGCGGTAACCTACATATAACCCGTCTCTAAAATCTAAAGTATAAATATGTTAGGGATGTTAAAATTTAAATATAAAAATAATATTTTATTTAGGGTTTATTCATTGAATTGGGGATTTAATGTCATTTCGGACTGTTTAATTTAATCTCAAAACATGTAATCAAAGGCATTGAAAAAGGATTTTAAGATTAAACATATATATATATATATTCGTTACGGTCCGAATAATATTATAAAATGAAAATCTTCCATTACAGTCAAATAGGAATTTCAATGAACTCAAGTGCAAAATAAATTCATAAAGTATCAAAACATATTTTACTGCAATAAACTTTATTAATTAATATTTTAACATTCAGAATAGCATAAAAAAACGGTATGTTTTTTATTACATTTTCCTGGAATTTTGTTAATTTTTTGTTTAACTTTTAACGCGGTATATAGCAAATGAATATACTGTTATTCTAAGGAACACGAAATATCTCTAAATACGGAAGTCTAAAACCCAGCCATTATTTTGTTTGCAAAATTCACCGTAACTATAGATTTAATTCAGTTTTTAAAAACAATTATGTGATGTTAAATTCTCCGAAATTGGACGTGATGTACGAAATTAATAACTAAATAGTAATGTAGGGAAACAAAATAAAATTAATGTGGGTTGACAAAAAAGTTAAATATACTTAGTCACTTAAAATTCAGCACACTTATTAAGGCTGTTTTTTTCTTTCCAATCATTAGTAATCAATGAGATAAAAACTTTATTTTAAAAATAATGTTTAGTTTCCGAACTAAATTTGGTTGCTTAATTCAATACATACTTATCAACAAAAATTGCGGGTATTTTTCTACAAAATTTAATTGAAAAAACAAAACAAAAATGTTATAAACATAATGCCAAAATTACTAGTACAAAGATATCCCTAAATGACTTTAGATACCCGAAAATACCCCTAAAAAATAAAATACTTATATAATAATAAAAACATATTATTATTATTTGAGTAAAATGAAGTATTTTCTCCAGGCATATATTTGGGTAAGAATTGTTCAAATGGAATTAACGAGAATTGCTTGAGCCATGAATCCTGAATTTTTTAGCAAATTCCCATTTCCTCAAGGAAAGCCTCACTCTTTCGGAGTGGTACCTGAATTCATAATCACGCCTTATGCAAATATAATGTATTTAAAAAATTTCAGTTTTTCTGAACAATATTGCTTAAATTATGCGTTAAAATATCAAATCCTGTATGTGAAACGTTTTAAGAGATATACCTGTACGTTTGGATCAAAATATCTTATGAATTATTAAATATCGATGGCCTATCTCAAAAAAAAAGTAAATATGTACCTTTTAAAACGGGATGGATATTATGGCTAGTGAGAAAGATACATGTTTTGATTCTTTCCCAGCACGAGTAAGATTAAGTTTCTTTGACGCTCAAGTATTGTGAATTAGGAGCTTATCCATCTAATAACGTATAAAAGTTATTAAGGTTTTTTTTTCCTGAGATATGAGGTTTTCATTCTAGGCCATCGATATGATTTAATTAGCCAAACTTTACTAGTTTGGCATATTCAGAGCTTCATGAGGAGTAATACATAAAACGATTTACTGCCACAATTGGCAAGTCGACCTTCCACTATCAGGGCCACATCCTGAATGAAGCTAAGAAAAATGGCGCTAACCAGTCAGCTGATTTTAATCGATAAGAAAAATCGATGTTTGGTGAATGGTCTTTTTCGATAAGAACCACCTGGAAGTAAAAGTTTGACTTGTTTACTGTGGCTATATATATAGCTTTATAAGTAGATTGAATCGAGTCACTATTTAATAATTATTATTATTATATTTGTATTTTTGCTTCAAAAAATACAAACAATAAATAAATAAAACTATTCGAGTACGTTTTTCTTTGAATTTCTTAAAATTTTGCCATTTTATTTTTTTTGTTTTCTAATAATATATCTTGTTCAAAAATTTTTTTTTTTTTTGTATGCATAATTTCTTCTTGAAGATTTCTTGTAAAATATATATTTATTTTTTTTATTTTCTTCTGACTTAGACGCCGGAAAATACATTCTACTAAATATATGGCAGCTGTAAAATATAATCTATATCCAAGCATTGTCTAAAGTACAATATTTTCCCGTTATCTCTCAGGGGCTAATTTTATATTCAAGAAAACACCAGCATATTTCATTGCCGTGACACTGATTTCTTTTCCCCATACTCCTTTATGTCAGGGGAACAAATCAAAAGTTTCATCTACCAATAATATTCAATATTTATAGTGGCCACAAAATTTTAACAATCTTTCTTTTGTTCTGCATAGGGCCAATAAAAGTGAACTAACAAGCTCGTAATTCATTAAAACTGCTCTATATGTTCTGCATCTACAATTACCTCTTCAGGAGGTTAAAAATAAATTTTGCAAGAGATTCTGTTGGAAATAATGTTTGAGGGCTTAAGTTTCGGTGACACGAATTTTGTTAAAAGTTGGTTGTTTGAAGGAAAATGAGGTCGTTTAAATGAAAAATCGTTACGTCTGAAAATTGGTAAAAACACGTTGTTAGGCCATGTAGGATGTCTAACAACGTGAACAACACGTACATTTTGAGTAAAATATTTCTTTGTACCTGCTACGTTTCAGAGAATGCCTAAAAGTTTGAAGGGGATTACCTGAAGTTTCATTCGATCCAAAGTTCTCCCCAACTTCCTGGTCAGAATGTGCAGATGACGGCCGCTTCCTTTATGAAGGGGGTTGGCGTCTCGTCTTTCCAACTATAAGCACCTTAGAGTTCTTCAACAACAACATCAACCAGAGGAAATCTTGTTTAAAAAAAAAGTGCTCAAATTACATCATGTCAAGAACGTCCTCGACAGAGTTCAGAAGTTCTTCTACTTTTTAGGAGTCGTCTTTTTTTTAGTAAAAAAAAGTAAAGAAGAAACTTGTTCCTTTTATTAATTATCTTCTCCTAGAATTAATTTAAAAAAAGAAAGAAAGTATGATAGGGCTTCAGTGTACTAATCTCTTTATAGACAGTCAGAGGAGTGAGAGGCGTTCAAGCATGCGCAATGGAACTCTTCTCCTGAACAAGCTATAGTGATCTGAGGCCGTACCTAGCCTGGCGTAGCCATTAAAAGGTAACCGGAAAGGGAAAAATCAACCGACCGGAGGATAGTTATGACCACACTATCTGTCTAGTGTGACTTATGGTCAAGAAACAGATGTCTACTGTATTCGCCACACTAAGCGCTCATGGCCTGTACTGGATTGATTATTTTAGTGTTTATTTGATTCATGAAAAGGTCTTCAATCTATATAACTCAATGTTTTGAGAAAAATTGAGTCAAAGTTGAACAATTGTGGAAAAAGAAAATACTAGATTTTTACAGTTTCAATCACACTAAACGAATCCTCAGGTCCTTAGCTGTTTATTATCGATAATAAATAATAAATACATCGTCCGGTTTATGATTATTGTGCAAAATAATTGGAAAATACGCACACAGACCCCTTAATTTTCTTCTAGGCTTAATATTACGAAATTGACAATTCTCAAGAGCTAGGTGGTAGCACTGTCAATAAAATCACTTGGATCACTATAGCACCCACGAGATTACGGTATTCACAACCCATTCCTGTATCTAACTCATTTTGTTTTTCAAAAATGTCACATAGACCCCTTGACTTCTGGGGCCCTCATATAAATATCAAAAATTTTCCTTGGGAAGATTGGTTTTTTAATAAATGACTTTTAAAATGCTTTCCATGATGGATTTTCAGGCATTTGTTTTTTTTAAAAAAAAGGGTTCTTTTTAACAACTGATTCCTTACAAACGTGCGAAACTCGAGGTACGAGGAAAACGGAATATTACATTCAAGCAAAAATCGACACTGTCGCTTTCGTTATATTTAGTCCATTTGTGCCCCAAAAAATCTCTTTCTTCTAGGAGATTGTAGGCAGTAGGGATTTAAATTTAATTATAGAAAAAAGTATTTATTAAATTTTCCAACCAAAATATTAAGAAATTCTATGTTAAGCTTTCCTTATTACAACGTCGTCAACAGGAAAAACAATGGGGCACAACGGTGACCCACAGATTTTATCCGTACTGTAGGCCTTCATATATCTTGTTAAAAAGTCGTAATTTGGAGTATAAATATTCCGAAAAATTACCAATTTATCTAGCAAAAGACATATTTTTTGGTATAATAATTTTTTTTTTCTTTAAAAAAGATAATTTAACCTCATGATTAAACTTCGTTTATTTGCTCCTTCTTCGGCAATTCTATCCCTAATTGTTTTTGCGTTCCACTGTTCCTGAGGAATTGCTACGTTCTGATAAAGGTTATGTTGTTCGACTTAAGTGAAATTGGTACGTCAACGCAAAACACGCATTTCTCATGTCTAAAGTTGGTTCCTCACTTTAGCTAATTTGTTAGTTAAGAATATTCGAAGAAGCCAAATTTTGATCGCATTAATTTTCGATACATACAGACACACTCATCAGTATATATGATCTTTGTCCTACCAATTTATTAGTTTAAACCAAAGATATTGACTGTTTACATAAAATAAAATCGGAATATCTATATAATAAAAAAAAATCTATATATATAAAAATCACGTGTCTGTCTGTTTTTCTGTTGTTCCTTATACAAATCCACACCGTTTGACCGATTTGGACCAAACTTGGCAGACAGGTAGGTCTTGATACGGGAAATCTCCTAGGCTAGGTCAAAAAAATCTACCAGCTGTCTGTCTGTATGTTTGTGCCTTATACAAATCCGCACCGTTCGTCCGATTTTGAATATACTCGATACCGTCTCCACACCGTTCGTCCGATTTTGACTAAACTCGGTACACAAGTAGATCATAATCTGGGGAGTGTCGTAGACTAAGTCAAAAACGTCTTATAACTGTCTGTATGTATGTTTGTCCCTTATACAAATCCACACCGTTCGTCCGACATCGACTAAACTCGGTACACATGTAGATCTTAATCTGGGGAGTGTCGTAGGCTAAGTCAAAAACGTCTACCAGCTGTCTGTCAGTAAGTTTGTAGCTCATACAAATCCACGCCGTTCGTCCGATTTTGACTAAACTCGGTACACAGGTAGATTCTAATCTGGAGAGTGCCGCAAGCTAGGTCAAAAACCTCTACCAGCTGTCTGTCTGTATGTTTGTTCCCTATAAAATGAAACCGTTCAATAGGTTTTGATCAAACTGGGCGCACAGGTTGGTCTTGATCAGGGGATTGTCATAGGCCAAGTCAAAAACGTCTACCAGCTGCTGTCTGTATGTTTTTTTTTTTTTTTTTTTTTTTTTTTTTTTTTTTTTTTTTTTTTAATAAAAATCGACACCGTTAGACCGATTTTCACCAAACTTGGCATACATGTATGTCTTGATACGGGGGGTGTTATAGGTTAGGTCAAAGTCGTCTAGGACTCAAAGTTGGGAGGTCACGGGTTCGAAACAGTTACAGGTTCGTGTTATTAGATTTTAATAATACTCTTTTGGTTTCTAATTTTTTTAGACTCTTCTATATGTAGAAAGTAGTCGTAGCATGGCACGCCGGGTAACAGCTAGTAAATAAATAAATAAAATGGATTCTGAGCACCAATGATAAAAGTAGAACGAAGCCACTAACTACAATTTTTTACGAACCAATGAAACCAAACCAATGAAGAGATTCATTAATCAACCCCCCCCCCCTTCGTGATTCAGGGCAAATTTATTATTTTCCAAATTAAAAAACTCTACTGAACGGATTTAACTCCCCCGGGAACTTTTTTAATTTCCTTTCAATAGCACGATGAGTTGACATAGGCCAGGGGCCTGACTATGACATTGATAAATTAAAGATATTACCAAATCAGATCTTTTTACAACCCCCCTCCCCCACCTCTCTCCCTCTCTCTCTCTCTCTCTCTCTCTCTCACACACACACACACACACACACACACACACACACACACACACACACACACACAGATAAAACAATAAATATCCTTTAAAATGGTTTTAGCAAATTATTTAGAGAGAGAGAGATTTTTTCCATTCAACAAATAAACTTCTTTGTATACATTTCTTGTCCAGGTTGGGGGCTGCCTAGAACTTTTCTGGCCTTAATTCCAACCCTATTACTACTACTTTAACAAAGTAATGTTTAATTTTTCAGAGTTTAGTTATTTCCCGGGAGAAGAGAGAAAACGATAGGGTGTAAAGCACCTGAATCCTTTTAGAGGAATTAAATAAAAACTCCTGAAGCAGGAAAATCCCCTAAGGATTTCCTTTTGCCTGCCATGGAATAGTGAAATACATCTAAAAGGAAAATGTGTTTCCAGTAAAAGAGAATTTTCCTCTAATTTAATTCGACACGTAAAGAAAAAAAATCCATTTATTCCCTACAATATCCGCTTATTGAATCCTATGAAAAAAACTTATAAACGCCTTTGTAAATCCTTTTCGAACGTACAAGGAATTTAATAAGATAAATCATGAAGTTATAAGGTAATTTCTAAACTCACATAACGCATAATTGAACACCACCCTGATACTCACTCAATGGCAAGACACTCGGACTGAGAAATGAGAAAAAAATAAAACTAAGACAGATCAAACAAACAGTAGCGGAATGGCCAACTTGAAGGAGAAGTACACGGAGAGAAGAAGTCGTACTGACTCGACTCCGTATTGGACATACCCTTACTTACGGTCACCAAACCTACTTATGAACATATACTGACAAACTGTAAATATAATATCTTGTAAGCCAACATTGCAGTCGTTCATCAAATTATGTTACAGAGTCCTGTGTTCTTGAGGTAGGTCAGTATAGTGTTGATGTACTGGCTATCATTGCCTAGTTCTTGCATATCATTCGGGATGTTCTAACTGCCTCTTCTCTGGCAGTCTGGCAGTAAATGTTTAATCCTAAGTTCTGGGTAACATATATTGCATACTAGCTGTTAGCCGGCGTGTCATGCTACACCTACTTTATATTAAATAGCTGTTAACTCTTCAACAAAAATTAAGAAAATTGATCTTAACCAGCATGCAGTTTTTAAATATAAATAATATAGATTCAAACCCTGTTTCATTAAACAGTTAAATAATATCACTTAAATTTTAACATCAATTTATTCGGCACTAATGGCCTAGATGCAGATGCGCCATTATATTTTTTTTATTTTATGAGCTTAGTAACGCAGACGATTGACTCCATGAAATAAAAAATAATCACTTGCGCCATTATATAAAAAATAAATAAATAAAAACATCAATTTATTATTGACAACGAACTTTAGAACGGGTTATCTATAGGATACCACCTTTTTCTAGCCACGATAGGGCTGGTGCCTTTCCTTTTTTTTTTGAAAGAAAAGCCAACACCCCTAGTGGGAATCGAACCCACGCCACCGGGCGTCCAGTTAAATAATAGTGCAAAAAAATAAAAAATAAATTAGAAACCAAATAAGTTATATTAAAATCTAATAAAGCAATTCAAGCTAAAGAATAGAAAAACAATCTCCCTACAGGGCGACACGAGCTTGGAACCTTGCAGTTATCGGCAACCAGACATGAGAAAGAAGCAGTGGAGGGGATAGCATATTTAGCTTTGAACTTCACATGTCCAAGAACTGACAATATGTCACAGACGATAGAATGATGTTCCTTTACGGTCCGTCTTGGTGAATATCTCATTTTTCCAAAGGTACACCTGGGAGTATGTATAGGGTTGGCAAATAAGTCCTTTCGGTTTTTTAAGTTGAAAGAAAACTATTGTATATTTTGAACATAATTTTTATTTTAATCTTCAATGTAATGTCCATTATTTTCTATTACTTTACCCCATCTCTCCATCAGCTGAATAATCCCATGCTCATAGAATGTCTGTGGTTTATTAGAGAAAAAATGATCAAGGTACTCCCTGACACCCTGTTCGTTTTCAAACCGTTTTCCACCTAAGGAATTTTGTAGAGACCGGAATAAGTGGTAGTCACTAGGAGCAAGGTCCGGTGAATAGGGAGGGTGGGGCAAAAGATCCCATCCAAGGGCTAACAATTTGTTGCGGGTGACTAACGAAGTGTGGGGCCTGGCATTATCATGATGGAAGACGACACCCTTTCGATTTGCCAGTTCTGGGCGTTTTCGTCGAATTGATTCATTCAATTTTGTTAATTGTGAGCAGTATAGAGTGGAATCGATTGATTTACCTTGTGGCAGCAGGTCATAAAAAATCACACCCTTGAAATCCCACCATACAGAAAGCATTATCTTCTTTGGGTGCAATCCCGCTTTAGATGTGGTTCCAGGTGGTTCGTTGCTAGGTCTCCAAGATTTTTTTCGCACCACATTATCGGAGACAATCCACTTTTCATCCCCTGCCACAAGTCTTTTAAGAAATGGATCGTTTTCTTGACGTTTTCGCAGGGAATCGCAAATGGAAATGCGTTTTGCCAAGTTGGCTTCGGTCAGAGAGTGGGGGACCCAAACATCCAGCCTAGAAACATAGCCGAGCTTCCGCAAATTATTTTCTACGCTTGCATGTGATATATCTAGGGCCTCAGCAATGTCTCGCACTGATTGGGAAGGATTTTGATCGACTATAGCCTTAACATCAATGCTTTCAATTTCTTGTGGACGACCAGGTCGTGGTGCGTCGTTTATGTCAAAATTCCCTGCCCTAAACTTGGCAAACCAATTTTGGCACGTGCGCTCTGTTAAGGCTTTATCCCCATAGATCCCGCATATTTTTTTATGAGCCTCTGCAGCTCGCTTTCCTTTTTTGAAATAATACAGCAAAATATGCCTATAATGCAATAAATTACCGTCCATCTTCTCAGCTGGATCACAAACGCAATACTGACCTAATCTTAACAAGTGTCGACAGACATAACTGTTTACATATTACAAATAGGATAAACAATCCTCTGTTGGGATTAATTGCATCAGATAAATGTGACATATTGTAAACAAAACATGAATACAAAAACCGAAAGGACTTATTTGCCAACCCTATATATAATGCAATACCCACGCACGGAGTGAGGTCCGCTCCAGAGGGAATAATTTGTAAGCAGTTCCAGCGGTGCTCCAATGCCATAATAGCCTGAAAGATTAAGGATATGTTAGAAGTAGACTATCAAGCACTGGCTTCAGCTTGGAGGAGAGTCATGCTTCTCCCGCTCCTGTCAGTAAGTGGCCAAGAAATACACAACAACGCATGCATTAGACTGGATACATGCATAGTGCAGTCATGCGAGTGTATTACCTGGCCAACAAAAGCGGACTAGAAATAACACTCTGCACAACTGGATGCAGTGAGACCCGACCGATACTTCTTAAATATCCAGCATGTGTATGTACATGTACGGACATAAATACACCCCTATAATAATATACATCGTTCGATTGTTAATAACCCCCGAAAGAATTTATTCCAGTAGACTGAGGGGAAAATCCCATCTAATAATAAAATACATCAAAATTTGAACGGTAAGTTTTCTTTTGTGACCTTTGTCTTATTTAGTGTAAACATATTCTCGAAAGAACTTTGCGTCATATTCTCTGTCTGCGTCATTGGATTGACGTCATCAGTGGGTTTTCCTCTTAATAGGGTTTGAGGAAACTCTGATGAATCATAATTTAGCTTTATTGAAGTTTATGACTCCTACATGATGTTATTTTTATTGTGAGAATAACTGAAATAAATTAATTCTATGTAAGTTCCTAAAATGACCCAATTATCAGAAGTTTATCTTCTGAACTTGAATTAATATTTGCTTTAGACATGTGTTGCCCCACAAGGAAATACATAAAGTTATCGCTCCAGGAATAAGCTATTAATATGAGATACAACTACCAGCCATTCTGTATTTAACCAAATATCTCTGTTTCACCCAAATTAGAACAAGTATACCAAAGTGAAAACTGCTAATGCGATTCAATTTTATCCGTTTGTCAAGACTAAAACAGACAAGCCCGTCGCGCAGTTACTGCATAACTAAGAACTTTTCTTAGCACGACAGTTAGTCTATGCCATATGGCCGAAGAATGTCTAAGGCTAACCTAAAAAATACAACAAAAAATATACGAAGATCACAAAACTATTTGTAAGGCCCCGTTTTCCCTTTGTCTTTGTTAAGTGAATAAGGATGAGAGAAAAGGTTGTCTGTCCATCTCTAGAGATGTGAGAACCACGAATCCGCAAACTTTGCGACTGTGTTGTTGGAACTGCACGTGGCTGATTCGTAAGATTCCCGGAAGATTTAAGACCAGACAACTGTTTCTCGTCCAGCCTCCTGCTAAAGCAGGAGTGGGGCACAAAGGGTATAAAAAGAGCTGGATTTCCTCCCACGGGTCAGAGTCCCTGGTTTTAGGCACCAGTCCGAAAGGGCGTGGACTCTGACCCGTGGGAGGTAAGCCAGCTCTTTTTATACCCTTTGTGCCCCACTCCTGCTTTAGCAGGTTGCTGGACGAGAAACTGTTGTCTGGTCTTAAATCTTCCGGGAATCTTACGAATCAGCCACGTGCAGTTCCAACAACCCAGACGTAACGTTTGCGGATTCGTGGTTCTCACATCTCTAGAGATGGACAGACAACCTTTTCTCTCATCCTTATTCACTTAACAAAGACAAAGGGAAAACGGGGCCTTACATAATCATGTCTGTTAATATTTTTTTTTTTTTCAATACTTCCTTACTACAAACACAACCGAAATTTAAACATCTCAATTTAGATAAATGTCGAAGACTTGAAACAAGTTATAACTGAATCAATTATCGCGTTTTTGTCGTGTGTTTGTGTTTTTTCTGTTAAATTTTCCTTTCTTGGGAAGGATTGATACTTGAGGCACCTGAGATATTTCTTCCGGAACGCTTATCGTTGTTGGAAAAGGCGTTCTTTGGTAGAGATAGTGGTTATATGTGCCGTCATTGTCACCAGTTGATGTTTTGTTGTGTTCTTGCTTCGTAATGATGTTATACCAGCTACATGACTGTTGTTAATTCCACGAAGATGGTCTCTCTCTCTCTTTCCACTACAACTTGTTTTGGCAGTGATTCTTCTACGTAGTTCGGTTGAAATGAGTCTGTATAGTAAGGAGTGCCAGCGGGCCGATTTACTAAGTCAGCTACTTCTGATGTCCAAAACGGCAACAGTTTGGTGGAAACGTGTTGATTCATTTGTAATCGAAGCGGATGCAAATATGGCTTCTGCTTGGGTGAACCAGAGCGAAGGATCAGGTTACCAAAATCCTGGTAACCTCCTTTATAGGTAGATAGCAGATTCAATCTTCATAGGTGCCTTCCATCATCGTGGTGTTTGCTTTTTTTTTGCTTTTTTTCTTTTTTAAATCACTTCGGGGTCACGAGTTATCACGTTTTTGTCCTCTGTGTAACGTAGTACCAGAAGGTCACGATAGACTGCGTGTTCTTGTAGTAGGATTCACCTCACTTATCACAGCGAGTGTGAATAGGGTTACTGTTCCGCTTAAAACAGCGGTAAAGGAAAGAGGGAGACAAGAAAAACGAGAGGAAGACGGCCGCTTAACACAGCGGGGGAGGATATCTCACTTAGCACAATGAGGAAGGAAAGTGTAGGCACCGCTTAGCACAGCAGGGGAGAACCTCACTTAGCACAGCGAGGGGAGCAAGGAGAAGGACGCCGCTTAACACAGCGGGGGAAAACCTCACTTAGCATAGCGAGGGGAGCAATGAGAAGAAGGACTCCGCTTAACACAGCGGGGGCGAACCTCACTTAGCACAGCGAGTGGAGCTAGGAGAAGGAGGCCGCTTAACACAGCGGTGAGACTGGAGAAGGTCAAGGTAAATAAGAAAACAGGTGTAGAGAGAAAGTAGGTTTATTGGTATGAGGTAGAGAGAGATGTAGCGGAGAGAGGAGAGAGGAGAGAGAGGAGCAAGTAACACAGCTGCTTGGAGACCTCTGCCACAAGTTTTTTTTTTTTTTTTTTTTTTTTTTTTTTTTTTTTTTTTTTTTTCCCTAAACCCCACTTTAGAGAAAAGATAAATAAAAAGAATGCAAGGAAGGGCATGATGAAAACGAAAGTGAAAGAAAAACGTGCAGAAACGCAAAGAAAAACTAAGGACCTCGAACGCCACAGGCGTGCGTAAGGGCCACAGGTAGAGGGAGGATGAGGGAGGAGGTGTCCTTATTCTGCATAAATGCACTTGAAGGCGGTAAGTAAGGGAGAAAAAAGGTGTAGGATTCCCAAAAGGGAGGTATGTGTAATGTGCTGTGTGGGGCACAGCGATAGAGGAGGAGGTAAAACGAAAGATAGTCGGAGAGTAGAAAAAGAAGAAAGGGGAAGAAGGTCAGTTAGACTGTCTTACGTGTCATGTGTCAGTGTAACTTGTGTTTGTTGGATTGTTCCTAGTGTGTTCTAAAATGTGTTGTGTTCTAGTACGTCTACTAGTCGTCGTGTGAACTCAGTTGGTCCTTGCCAGCGTCCTGGTCGTCCAGGTGGTGTGATGTCGTTAAAAAGTGGATTGTCATGGTACTTAAGTCCGTCAAAGAATTTGATGTGACGTCGTTTTATGAATTCTGAAACTGTGGGGAGTTCTAAGAGTGTGTGTAAGTCTGGGGCTTTGAGTTTATTGTGTGAGGTGCTCCGTGTGATTGTTTTGAGTATTCGGTTCTGAAAAGATTGTAGTGTTCTGAGTATGGTGGGGTTCAGAAACCGAAAGAGTGGTGTGCCGTATAGAAGTGCCGGTCGTAAGACTCCTTTGTATATGAGTAGTTTCAGTCTGAGTGAGAGGTTTGATGAGTTGAGTAAGTGACCAAGAGAGCGGGCTCTCGTCCTGACAAGCTTTAGCTTCTTGGTAAAGTGTGTGTGAAAACTGAGGTGTGTACCTAAGTGTATCCCCAAGTAATTGACGTGTCTTTTTAACTTGTTTCTTTTGTTTCTAACCGTGAAATACTTGGGGCGTGCTCGTGTTGAGTTGCCATGAAAGGCGAAGAGTAGTGCGTCTGTCTTGGTCGGGTTAACTGTGATGTGTATTCGTCGCAGTTCGTCTACTACGTCAGCACAAACCTCTTCAGCTTGTTTTAATGCCTTTGAATGTGACATGGATGTGCTGTATATCGCGATATCGTCGGCATATGCGGCTATTTTTGTGTTTGGGTACTGTTCACCGACGATTTCTGATGTGTAGATGGAAAAGAGTGTGGGTGCGAGTACTGACCCCTGTGGTACACCGCAGGGGATCGGGTGTGTGCTGTATTGTGTTATAGAGTTGTTCTGGACATCCGTACGTTCTGAGTTGCTGCATGAGTATATTATGTGAAACTGAGTCAAAAGCTTTCGTACAGTCAATCGATATGAGTGCTGTAGTCCGGTTCATGAGCATGTTGTTTGTGATATGTGATTGGAGCCTTACTAGCTGGTGTTCTGAACTGTGTGCAGGGCGGAAGCCGAACTGCTCAGCAGGGATAATATCCTCCTCTGCGCAAAAGTCTTTAAGATATCTAAGTATAATCTTTTCATATACTTTTGATAAATGAGGCAGTAGGCTTATGGGTCTGTAGTGTTCAGGTGTATCGCCCTTTTTGTTGGGTTTGAGTAGTGGTGTGATTATTGCGTGTCTCCAGTGTTCGGGGAAGTGTCTGAGGCGGAGGCATGTGTTATAGATGTGTACGAGATAGTGTAGTCCTTTTCTCGGTAACTGTTTAAGTAAAATGTACTGGAGTCTGTCATGTCCTGGGGATTTATTCCCTCGTGTCTGTCTGAGTATGGCTGTCAGTTGTTTCGGTGAGACGTACATGTAATTGTCTTGTAGTGTGAGTCTGTATTCAGGTGTACGGTCTTTGTTGCGAGTTTGAGCGTCTTGTGTGTAGTAAGTAGCGAGTATGTCCGCCTGGTCTTTTTCGTCTAGTAGCGTATCTTGTCTGTGTATTTTTACTGTGTTAGTCTTTTGCGTGCGTGTTCGTATGAGCCTCCAGAATTGCCTAAAATCACCGTGTGTTTGCCTGAGTTTCTCATGCCACATGGGCGTCTTCCATTGTGACATGAGTGTGCGTATTTGTGTAGTGAGTGAGTTTAGTGCAGTTTTATAATGTCTATCTCGTGTTCTGTACCAGATGTTTTTGATGTTGTTTCTTTGCTTAATGAGTGTGAGAATGTGTTGTGGTGGTTTCCTGAGATTTGGAGGTGCTGGCGCGAACTTAGGAATGCTCGAGTCGGCCGCGAAGGTGATTGTGTCTGTGAACTGTTTAATGGCCTCGTCGAGAATTTGTATGTCGTGAATGGGTGTGATAGGGGGGGGGGGGGTGTGTTCGTGTATGAGGTGTTTGTATTTGTGCCAGTCTGCCTTACTGTAGTGGTAGTTTGTGGCTGTGGGTGTGGGTATGTGCCCGTGTAATTCGTATAAGACCGGCCTGTGATCTGATGTAATAAAATCGAGTGCAGTGCACGCGGTTATTACGTGTGGTTGTCGCGTAACTAACAAGTCAATCGTTGAAGTCATGCTGGGATCTGCGAAGTGTCTGAATGTGTGTGTGCCTGGGTGTATGACTGTCAGGGGGGTATTTAGTCAGTTTAGTCCCTGCGGGGTTGTTTTTCGTATTATGCCAGGCAGTGTGTCTAGCGTTCAGGTCACCTATGAGTATGTGTCGTCTGTCTGTCGAAGTTTCTGAAAGGAGAAGTCCCAGTCGTGAAAGTCGTCCTCTCGGTCTCCGATAGTATGCGGTCAGTTTGTACGTCTTGTTCAGTTTAACTATGATTGTCAGAACAAAATTGTATTCGTCTGGGTCTATGATTGGGTCTATCCGTTGGTAGCGTGTACCGTGTCGAAGGCCGATGGCGACTCCACCGGCTAGTGTATTGTCCATGTCGTGCCGGAGAAGTGTATAGCCCTGTAAGTGTGCGTAGCTACCTCTGGTCAGTCGTGTGTCGGTTAGTATGAATACAGTGGGCTGTATTTGTCGTAGAAGTAAGTCCACGTCTTGTAGTTTTGGAGTTAGTCCGTTCGTGTTTAAATTGAGTATAGTGTGTCTGGTCATTTTGTTATCAGTTTTGTCATAAGTTCTACTAATGTACGTAACATGGACATCATGTCTGTTATGGTGTTAGTCAGTCGTTCGACCCATGCCGGTGTACTGTCACTGGTATGTTGTTGTGGTGCGATGGGTGTTGGTATTTGGTAGATAGGTGGTGTAGGTGGGGTGGGAAGTAGAGCTGGTCTGGTGTTTTGTGTGCGTTGGGGAAGTGGTTGTGTCGGTGGTGGTGGTGGAGGGGGAAGCTGTGTGGTGAGGCCAGTGAAGGCATTGGAGTAGCTGAATGCTGGGTCAACTGTTCTATATGTTCGTGTGGGTGTGCTGTTTGCCGGGGGGCCTACTGTTGTTTGTCGGGCTTTTCGGCTCTTCTCAAGAAGGTCGAGCCGGGTTGGGCATTGCCTGTAAGAGGCGGGGTGCTCTTCCTGACAGTTAGGACATTTCAGGGTATTATTTGTTCGATCGCAGTCTTTCGACGCGTGTGATTTGCCGCAACGGACACAACGTTCGCGCAAGTTACAGTTGTTTCTGGTGTGGCCGAAGCGCTGGCACCGGAAACACTGGGAGATGCTGTTTTCTGCCCTATAGGGTTTGATGTAAACTATTATTTGATCGATCGATTTGATCGATTTTAGGTGTGAGGGGTTAAACTTGTGATCGAAAGTGAGTATGATGGGTGGAATGGGGACCTTAGTTCCGTCGGTCTGGATCTTGCTCATACGCTTCACTGACACGATATGTTCAGTGTTCAGCTGTTGTTTTACGCTCTCTAGCGGGTGGTCGATGTCCAGCCCGAGGAGCACGAAGTTTTGATTTTTTGGGGAGCCCTTAGGAGTAAAGGAGTAGAATTGTGTCTTGTTTGAGGTCAGTTTGGTTTTTATAGTTTCGAAAGTAGTGAGGTCCTGGGGGGCAAAAATTTTGTTCCCGTCTTTACATCTCTGTACAGTGTATTTGGAGATTCCGGCGTTGTTCAGTGTACGTACAAGGCTGTTAACCTCGGTGTAGTGTGGCGGTAAGATGATTGGTTGTGGCCTGATTTTGTTGAGGGGCTCGAATCTGTTCTGTGTGGTGGTCGGGGCTGGGGAAGTTTTAGTGGGAGGATTTTTGGGCGCCACCTTTGGGTGCTTCCTGCCCTTGCTTGGTTTAACCAGAGTGAAGATCTCACTATCCGTTAGAGGTTCACTCTCTGAGGAGCTACTTGAATCAATGGGCCTTTTAGAGGCCGGAGGGAGGCCAGGGAAGTCTGTGGTATTTGCGAGATCGGCGCCCTGCTCCATAGGAGACTCAGGGCCCAGTATGCTGAAGAGACGTTCCATCTCTTCTGTGGTGAAAGTTCTGGTTGAAAGGGCCTTTGTGAGGGTCTCTTGGGTGAGATGTGTGCTAGTAGTGGGCGGTGGTGAGAGTGTACGTGTCTGGTGGAGGGGAGTGTGGTCATGTGAGAACATGGTGGGGGGTGGGCGTGGCGTAAAGAGTGGGTAAAAGAGAGAGGGGAGAGACAGAGTGGGGGTACCCTGGTGGAGGGGGCCGCCTGCGGTCGTACCTGTACCGACCGACAGACGGGTGGGCAAAGCCCCGGAATACAGAACCCCTTAACAATTCCCTTGTGGGTCCGGACCCAACGGCTTGTTTAGAGATCCTGGATGTGCCCCTTACTCTCTTCTTCTGCGACTGCTGCTGCTACACCAGGCGCTTCTGCTCTTTCGAGCTTACTGTCCGAGCGGATGCTCGGGGCCTAGCTTCTTGAGTAGCTGGTCCTGCTGGAGGTGACTGGAGAGCTGCCGGCGAATACACAAGAGCTGCGACAAGGTAGAGAAGTTCCAAGTAAACAGACGATGTGATCAGAACAGTAGTTCATGAAGAAGTGTGGCTGCCACAAGCTGCTGAGAGTGGGCTTATATACCGGCCCGTCATCCCTTCCACTCTGTCTTGAGTAGTGGGGAGTCGCGCATGCGCTCTCGCCACTCCCTTACGAGACTAGAGAAGGCAGGCCTAGGTGTATTCTCTCTCTATCTCTCCACTTGATCCGCAACACAATCCTTTCTGAATACCCAACTGAAAATTAGTCGGAAACAACTTTTCTCGTATGAGATTACAGATATCGCTTAAAAAATGGCTTCATTCGGTTTTCTATGTTATTTAGTAACGTATTAATTATAAAACGTAAGCGTAACGATTTTTTTCGTGCGAATTTCATTCCTAAAACCACGTTGTAGTGGATTTATTCTGCTGGTTAACCAACTGGGCCTTTCAAATCAGATGAACATATTTTATTTTTTGAGAGAGCAATCAGACATTTTTTTTTTCAGGGCGCTTAGACAACTAGGGCATTAGCACCGACATCCAGGGAGCAGCGAGGAATTTTCCCAACAAGCCGTGAGATGAGAAAAGTCCGGCCACCGCGGTGGGGATCGAACCGGTGCACCGGTGGGGATCGAACCCACCATCTCCCGCTTATGAATCCAAGGCGCTAGCCACTAGACCACGGCAGACCCCGCAATCAGACAAATAACATAATAATAATAATAAACGTGACATTTTCTAATGGGTGGGGTGTTTCCCTATGGGGGGGGGGAGTAAACTCGCTAAAACGAGCTTTCTTTAACTAAAAGAAATAAAAATAAAGTAAAAGGCCATGTTTGATTTGGAGGAAAGGAAAACCATCAAGTAGAAATGGCCAAGGAGTGATTAAATTCCAGTAAGTGTTTCCACACTCACTCGCCCTCTCAAGTATCATCTGTCTCTCTCTCTCTCTCTCTCTCTCTCTCTCTCTCTCTCTCTCTCTCTCTCTCTCTCTCCCCCCCCCCCCCCTCCCCCCCCCCCTTCCTTCTCTGTGTTTATTTCAATTATATTTATCACGCTGCTTCGCTGTTTACAAGCAGCGTTCAATTCAGGACCTTCGTCGTTGTCTTGTAAGCTACCGTGGCCCAATTTATTGCCAGAATTCAAGGAAGCACACTAAATTCAACTGTGATATGTCAGGCGCATAAGTGTTTCTAGACAAACTAGAGGCCAATAAAAAATTTAATGCAAATATACTCATAGACCAGTTGCCTTCCTTCCGTACGGAACACTTTTCAGAGAACATTTAATATTTTATATGCGCCAAATAGCAACCAGAAGCAATATCAAAAGCCGGTTGGTGAATTAATATTTTACACATATTCAGTAACTACCTTCAAAGGCCCGGAATTTATAAGAAAGTGCTAAAGGTCTTGAATTGATCGCAGATTGTAAACAGTGTATTGACCAGAGCCACAGTGAATGAAAACCTCGTCAATTGGTGGCCAATAGAGTAAATTATACCACTGATCAATTGCTGGACAGCCCAATGTTTTGCTTATTGAAGTTTTGAATGCATCGAAGACATTTCTATCATCAACAACTTATTTGACCTTCATCATTATGTTATTATATCTAACAATAAGTTTTCTCTTGCCATTCAAACGTAATTGATTCTGAAGTCAATGATTATGAAATTTAATTAGCAACATATTATTGATGGATGAACATTATTAACTTTCAGTGTTTCATCTAATGAATGATATAAGAGCGTTATTGGTACTGATTTTATACATTTATCTGTTTGAGTTTGCATCTATAAATAACAACAGAACCACCCAAATCTCCAACGATTCAAACTTTCAAACAAATTCAAGGATCCCACAAAATGTACGTGCGTATTTACTTATTGTTTTTTCTGAATCCAGAATGGCAACAACCTGTACCTCGAACACTGTAAAGTGTCTTAAAGAGACCAACTCCAGAATTCCTGCTACAGTATTACATCAATGTAAGAAACCCATCATCCACGCCAACACTACAATCCACCGAAAGTCCGAGCATCCATATTTTCAACAATCTATGCCACCAACATCCCAGGAACCTTATCTTACTAGTGAGCTTGTGTACGATCTTCTTGACCACCCTCTCCCCCTCTCCCCTCCACCGAAAGCATTCAATCCGGCAGACGTAAAATATATCATTAGACACCTCCCCAGAAAATCCCCTGGGTATGACCTTATCACAGCCATCATCCTAAAAAACCTACCCCAGAAAGCCATAATTTTCCTTACCTACAGCTTTAATTTAATCCTAAGAACTACGCACTTTCCCAATCCATGGAAACACTCCATAATAATTCTTATCCCCAAACCCCATAAAGCCCCAAAAAATCCATCCTCCTACTAGCTTACTCCCAACCATGTCCAAAATTTTTGAAAAACCTTTTCTAAAGAGAATCCTTACAATCGTCACATCCGTCAACTCTATTCCTGACCACCAGCTCGGTTTCCGCCCCCTGCACTCCACTATTCAACAATGCGTTGTTTACACAATATCCTACGTGCTTGAATGTAAAAACTACTGTACGAGTGCCTTCCTCGACGTCTCCCAAGCGTTCGATCGGGTTTGGCACCCGGGGTTGTTATACAAAGTAAAGCGTATTTTACATCACACATACTACCTCATCCTTCAATCCTACCTCTCGAATCGTTACTTTCAAGCAAGGTCTGGTACTACTTTGTCCTCCTCTTGACCCATATCCTCAGGCGTCCCACAAGGCAGCATCCTAGGTCCTGTCATTTACCTCTTGTACACGGCAGACATCCATATCCACCCGTCTACACATATAACAACCTACGCCGATGATACAGCCATATTTTCCTCTTCCCCCGATCCCTCTGCAGCTTCCCGGCAATTACAGGAGCACCTTGAGTCTGTCGAGAAATGGTGCAACTTGTGGAAAATTACAGTGAACCCCGAAAAATCCTGTCACGTAACATTCACTCTTAATAAGAGCACTTGCCCTCCTGTCTTCATCTGCAACAGTCAACTTCCTGTATCTAATGAGGTACGTTACCTGGGACTTCTACTAGACTGCAGACTCACATGGAACCCACACACACGACTAAAAAGACAAGAGCTGAACAGGAGATTTGGACTCTTACGACGATTACTGGGACCTACCTCAAAGCTTACGACACACAACAAACTCACTGTATACAAAACTATAATCAGACCTATTTGGACTTACGGACTTGAATTATGGGGAACATCGAAGCACTCAAACATACAACGAATACAAGCATTCCAACCCAAAGTCCTTCGTAGAATAGTCAATGCTCCCTTTTATGTCTCCAACAAAACCCTACACATCAATCTAAATATCCCCTTCGTAAAAGACCTCGCAAAATCCCGTTTCCTAACGATCCATTCCAAATTGTCATCCCATCCAAATCCTAGAGGTGAATCCCTTTCCACTCGGACCCATCCTAAAGACCTTCCCAGGAGGCTTAAGAGACTTTGGCCCCGTGGCCAGCTACCCTAAAAGCGACTAAAAACTGTGAACATATGAATGTTAGCATATATTAGGAAGTGCCAGTAATGATTGGCTCGTTCCATATACTACTCACTGAGATGTAAATAAGACGAGCACAATTAATTATAGTACTATATGAATTGTACAGATTTTAAATAAACATAAACAAAAAAAAAACAAAAACAAAAACAAAACAAAAAAAAACAAAAACAAAAACAAAAAAAAAAAAAATCTTTCTAGTGACTCAAGAATTTATTTGACTGTAGTCTAACCGTCTAGTCAAGCCAAGAATTCTTCCAACAGTTATTCCATATTTCTAGCCTTCCAAGGGTGTGTGTATCCTGATAAATCCTAACATACATACCAGAACAAGAAACCCTCTAACAATGTAAACGCCATTCCTTGCAATAGTTACCAAAAACCGAAAGTTTTCATAGTCCAATCCATATTTCCGACAATCCATTAAAACCTGACCTTCTCGCCAACAAAAGAATTCCTCAAAATGTCTATACCTTCGACAATCTAAGCAATCTTATCCTCTTTGCCAGCCCTACAGCAATCCAAGTGTCAAAACCACCGAAAGTCAACCCTAACACTTTCTATACTCACCACCAACTCAAACATTTTCCAACAGCCAAAACATCACTACCTCCAACACTCCATTCCAACCTAACCCCCCAAGCTAGTAGAGAATTCTTCAGAGAGTCCAAGCCTCTAGTCTTTCAAAAATGTATTCAATCCTAATATCTTCACCAATACGAGTACAAGAGCCTCTCCAACAATCCAAGCGTCAATAGCATCGACAGTCCATTCTCCCAACACTCCAAGATATCCTAACATCGCCACCACCTCAAACACTTATTCTACAATCCAAACTGTACCTCCAACGCTCCATTAACCGTTTTCAGACGACAACCCTCGTGACCTTAGATGGCCATAGAGCGGAGCCCGATATAGCTTTCTGGTTCCACAGGACGGCGTTAAATAGGTGAGCCGTAACCATTTTCTCATTTTGAGCTTCGGACCAGTCAACGGCAGGCTTCAACATTTTTTTTTTGTAACAATATAAAGTCAAACATCTACATGGAACATGATCTTTATGAATACTCCAACTGCTACAGTCAAAGGGACCCTAACTATGTAAAGGGACCGGGTAGCAGAGGGTAACCCCCATTCAATAAGCTCAAACTGCATTTTTATGAACTCTATCGGATACATGAGTGACTAGAGCTTGCAAAACTTGCCACGAGCTTTCGCAAGAAGCTTTCACAGCGGTGGCTTTCAGTGCCGAAGCGAAGGGAATGGCCCTGGCACAAAATTGGGTCTCACTCCACGGGGCATGTCGGCCCTTTGCAAAGGGCAAACTCCCCTCAAATCCATGGAAGCTCTAGTTACTTCTTCTTGAACGATTTCGTTTGAAATTTGACCTTTAACCTGACATGCTGGGGTGAAACGGACACCGGATTCGTTCAGCGCGCTGAAATATATATTAATGTAGGTATGTATGGTGTCTTTGGAACGGAACACTTTTTTGTGTGCCTGTGTTATTAAGGTGCCTACCCCAGCTCCCTTCGCCTCTGACGGAAGCCTGGAGAGATCTTGAAGCACCACAGAAATCATTGCTAACTATGTAGGTCTGGTTCTCCAAAAATCTAATAACCCAATCTTTAAACACTCTAAGCATCCAATGTTTAGCATTAATAATGTTTGTATATTAAAACTAGTAAAACAAAATTACTGGGAAAATGTCTGCTGAAATTATGAAATACAACGAATATACCTTTTCAGAGCATAATATATTCAAATAGAAGAGCATATCTCTACTCTTCTCTGAAGAAGGAAAGGCACTTCTTTACTTAAGTAACAGCTCTAAGTCGCTCTTAAGAGGTGTATAACGCTTTAACTGAAGTATAAACACAGCTTACCTCATGATTCAATGGCCCTAAATTCTCTTGAAGGGCTCTTAAAAACAGACCTATCTTCTTCTCTCTTTTAAGGTTAAAATTAAACAAACGTTAAATGTTGTTTGTGCAAATCTTTAAGATTCATCCTCATCCTCTTGTGGTTAATGACCCTTCACCTTTATAACAACAATATATATTTTGTTAAAACCTGTGAAGAAGGAAAGTAGACAATTATTCCAGACGAGTAATTATAAAAAATGAAAAAAGAAAAAAAAAACAGAAAGAAGGCAGAATAAATGTGGTTTGCTAAGAGAAGAGTAGATTTTAATTCAAACTAATAAATTAAGAAGATTACTGCCCTAGGAGCTCATCTCATTAAAGGAAGAACAAAAGGCTCTCAGGAAGTTTTTCAGGAGAAATCTTCATTAATACAACATAATCTTTTTTTTTTTTTTTTTTTTTTTTTTTTTTAAATTGACAGGGAGTAATGATAAGAAAACTCAACTTCATAAACAACTCTTAATGAATAGAAAGATTTCGTGAGGCTTTTTTTGGCTTAATAACTCAAATCTTATATTATATATTAGAAAACGTCCGTCACGCAAGAGCTGCATATATAAGCACATTCCTGAGCAAAGGCGTTAATGCTTAAGCCGTTGTAGAGAAAAATGTGCTTAAAGTGACGTATAAAAAAATTCGACTCACAGGAACTGCGCCATCTTAGCACGGGTCCCTTCTTATCCCTAGTGTCATTTGGAAATCATAGAATAGAAACAAACAATTATTTTTTTGTTGATATTTCGTAAATATTGTCAACAGCCACTCGAACATCTCCAATAAAAGCGATATTAAGTCTTCAAGGCACAGGAAACTGACAGTAGCTAACTTACACAGAGGTAGAAATTACACTATTCGGCTCTCCATCATTCTAAAGCAAGGCTTTATTAGTCAATACAAACACGCTTCTCATTAACTTGCCTTGTTTTATTGAGAAAAATACAATCGAAATTACTGCAACCATTACAAAGAAAAATTCCAACTCGTTGGAACTGAAAAACAAAGGGAAGGAAGATTTAGGGTGCCAAAACAGGAAACTGATAGTTCTAAGCGGAAATGACTCCCCCACCTTCTCAACGTTCACCATGGGAAACACTATTACCAATACGTTTCTCATTTTCAAACCTTATTTTAAATGCAATTAAAAAAACTACAATAAATGAAAACGTTAGGCAAACAGTGACAAAACCCCGTTGAAAAGAACAAAACTAACAATTTTGAAGTTTTGAGCACTTATTTCTCGGATTGACACCGCCCCATCGAAAATTACATCAAAACCTTTATTGTAGGGAATTTAGTAAGCTTTCGAATGGTCGCCTTCCTCCTACCGCTATTTCCCAACCGTTTTCGAGATAATTTAGAAAATATACGAAAATCCCAAAACTTTTCATGCCTGTTCATGAAATATTTTATTTCCAGCACTTCCTTAACCCCAAACGGAACCAAAATTTATCTATAATAGACTAGAAGAAAATCAAACTTCTGGAACAAGTTTCAACTCAATTAATCGTTTCTAAATACCCAAGCTGAAACTTATTTTGGAAAAGTAGGTTTTTCAATGTTTCTCAAAAACAGTTACAGATATCGCTTTAAAAATGGTTTCATTCGTTATTCAACGTAAATAAACCTATAAAACGAGTACCTGCAAGCATATGAACTCGAAAACGAAAGCGTTACGATTTATTTCGCGCGAATCCCACTCCAAATACCATGTTCCGGCTTCTGCTAGTTAACGAACTTGACATTTCAAATTAGACGAAAGATTTTTGTATCAAATTTCATCAAAATCGGACCATTTTTGAGCCAGCTATAGAACGAACCGACAAATATATATCTGAATTTTAATATAGATAAATATCTAGAATGGGATCTGAAGTTTTCACTTCCGGATTGCATCATGAGGTCAACCTCATAAGGGGTTTTTTCCCTATGGCGGGAGAGAGGAACCGCGCGAAACAATAATGACAGAGGTAGACAGAGACAAAAAAAAAAAAAGAAAAAAAAAAGAAGACATACCGAGCTTTATGACAGTAACCATAATTTTGTCGGGACCTTAGGAAGAGGAACAGGTGGAACAGGATGCTGTCGCCTGGACATGCTACCAGCATAGTCAAAATTATTACAGAGAATACAATTAAAGTAAACTTTGGAATGGCCTATTCTCAGAAATGGTTAGTGCTATGAAAACATGTGTAGATTGCAAGACCCAAACTGACTGAAATATTTTTATCATAAAACTAAACGTTTCACTGAAAAATAAAAAAAAAAAAAAACCCTTTTTGCGATCGATGGGGGCTTTTCCCAATTCATTATAATGATGTCCCTAACGTTCATGCAAATTTGCAGCTTGCTAGGAATTTATGCAAGGGTACCCATATTTTTCTAACACATCTATTTCTAACAACAGAAAATTGTTCTCAGTTTACGTATCATATTTTACAGACCACTGTGTTTGCCCAACACTGGTGCTAGGTCCAGCTGCCTGATTTTAGCGCGGTTCCTCCCTCCCCCATAGAGAGGAACCCCGCTTATAGGGTTGATACAATGATACAATCCGGAAGTGCCGACTAGAAAATTTCGCGTTTCAGAACCCCTAGAGACCGAAAATAACGGTGGTTCAAATTTGTATATATATATATATATATATATATATATATATATATATTTGTCTGTTCGCTCTCTAGATAGAAGACGAATGGTCCGATTTTGATGAAATTTGGTACAAAAATCCTTCGTCCAATTTGAAAGGTCAAGTTCGTTAACCAGCAAAATCCGCCTACTGGAAGATGGCGTTTGGGGCGAACTTCGCGCAGAAAAAATCGTAACGCTTACGTTTTTGAGTTCATAAGCTTCTAAGTACTCGTTTTATATGATTCCTGGGCTAGGAAAACGAATGAAACCATTTTCAAGGCGATAGCTTTAACCGTTTTCGAGAAAATTGGAAAAATATTTTTTGAATACCGTTTTTGGTTTGGGTACTTAGAATCATGGGATTCAGTTGAAACATTTTCTGCATGTTCTACATTCATCAAAACTAATATGTTGTAATTTTGGTTACGTTTGGAGTTAAGGAAGGGTTAGAATAAAATATTTTATTAACAGACATAAAAAGTTTTAGTAACTTTGTTTACTTTCCTTAATATCTCGAAAAAGGTTGAGAATCTTGGTAAACGGAAGAATACCATTAGAAAGCTTATTAAATGCTCTAAAAAAAAAGGTTCTAATGAAAGTTTTGATTAGGCGATGTCAATCGGAGAAAAAAGTGCTTAAAGCTTTAAATTAATTGATTTCGTTTATTCCAATGGTTCTTTTTGTCTCTTTTATTTCTTGTTATTTTTTAATTGCTTATAGTTGGATAATGTATTTGACAATAAAACTGGTTAAGTAAAATAACAAAAACAATTTATTGTTAGAAATATAGATTTCAAAGATTCCAAGACCTTGTCACTAGCGGGTCTGTTTCTAGTGTAGCGGACCCTTCCAGGAAAGATTGTAAATCATGACCTTTCAAGACTTTACTACTCACAGGAATGGCGTTAGTGACCTTAAGGGTTGACACGCCATTATAATAATTAATTTAAAAAAAAAGACTGGTGGAACCAAAATAATAACTGCTTCTATTTTAATCTTTCCAAATTTGACTAGGGATATGAACGGAACCGCGCTAAGATGATGCAGTCCTGCGAGACGGACTTTTTCCATTTGCAGGTAAATTCTTTCGGTTTAATAAGATATTCCCTTCATAAGACGAAAAATCATCAAATCATTTACACATCATTTACACAATATCCAGAGCTAATGCTTATATTCTCTTGTTGCAGATGCAGTAACAAGATCATCGTTCTTCTTCATCGTAGCAACACTACTACTGTTCTGTGGGGAGTTCTCCTGTATGTACGGCCATTTCAAGAGGAGTCGGAGAATATTTACATTCGTCGCTGGAGTTGTTTTCATCATATCAGGTAAGTAAATGAAATCGATAACATTTATCAATGTGTTTTCTTGATAGAAACCTACCTAGGGTTATCATAAAGAGGGGTTGGTAAAAAAAGTAAATCTATCACTCACATTCTCGTAAGGAAAGGCTGATAACCTACAAATAACTTGTCCCGAATAAATTTGGCTTATTATATTGGATGGTTAAAAATGTTTACGTTTATATTTTAATACGGTTATTTCCTACCTGTTATAAGTGTTGTACCACTAGAGATAAGCTAGTTGCTGATTGGAAGTACACAACAATCATTAATAGCAGAAATAAAATATAATATGCGTGTGTATATATACATATGTGTATGTGTATATAAATATATATATATATATATATATATATATATATATATATATATATATTTATCTTCGTGGACGGCGGAAGGTCAACAAATAAAATCTTCAACACTCAGTATCACCAACTTTATTTCATCCCTACATGTTTCACACCTTTATTGGTGCCTCTTCAGGGGAAAAAAATACAAAAATAAAACGTACAGCCTACACCTGAGGAGGATAACCTTCCACCAGTACGGCCACGTCTAGAATGATCATGGTCTGAAAGAATTCAATATGGCGAAAAATAAACAGCTGATCGATAATCGATATGTCATACTTTTACTTTTTGTCAAATATTTGACAAAAAGTAAAAGTATGTTTTTATGTTGAAGGTGGGAAGATGGTTTTAATTGTTAGGACTATATTTCTTCTGGAAATTCATTTTTAAACATTTTTAAAGGTATGACATATCGATTATCGATCAGCTGTTTATTTTTCGCCATATTGAATTCTTTCAGACCATGATCATTCTAGACGTGGCCGTACTGGTGGAAGGTTATCCTCCTCAGGTGTAGGCTGTAAGTTTTATTTTTGTATTTTTTCCCCTGAAGAGGCACCAATAAAGGTGTGAAACATGTAGGGATGAAATAAAGTTGGTGATACTGAGTGTTGAAGATTTTATTTGTTGACCTTCCGCCGTCCACGAAGATAAGAATATTGAGAAAAGGGTCAGTTGAAGAATATATATATATATATATATATATATATATATATATATATATATATATATATATATATATACATACAGGTTGATCAAAACTCGATTGACATCCCCCTTTTTTTCCACAATTTTTGAAATTTAAAAACGCAACTGTGTGGGTCTTAACGTGGTCGAATGCACGACCCCTCAACTTTCTCCAGTTCTTCTTCAGCGACCCTAACTCTGGAATCTTCAATGGAAAGGGGTTATTTTTATGACGGATTATTGTAGAGAATTGAATTTTAGGTCGATTTTATATCGGTCATTTTTTCGCTAAAGCGCACCAATGAGTAACAAATTGCCAAAAACCCTTAAAACCCTTGTTTTTTGTCACTTTTCTGCCAATAACGCAGAAAGTATGCCCGTAATGAAAAAAGTAGTTGATATAAACGTTGTAGAGGATTAAATTTTCTTTCCAAAAAGTACCTTTAAATGCCTAAAACGTAAATAGGAATGGGGCAAAAAACACTTTTGTTTTTGAAGTTTTCAGAAAAGTTTATGATCAACGTGCTCTACGCTTCCGTAAAACTTAATAAAAATTCCCTAAACTTTTTGCTCCATCTAAAAATCAAATTTAATTACTTTATAAAGGCATTAAAATAATAAATTTAAAGCAACAGAACTCACCTAATCATTAGAATTTCGTAGTAATTATTTTTGTGTTGGACGATTTTTTTTTGTTTTAGTTATTTTGTTTTTTACGGCGTTTTGACATCTAGGCTATTAATGCCGACATCCAGGGTGCAGTGAGGAATTTTCCCAACGAGCCGTGGGATGAAAAATTCCTGCCGCCGCACAGTGGGGCCAAACTACTTTTCGTGTTTCAAAAAGGCTTCAGCCTCCAAATCTTAACCGATTTCAATGATTTTTTTAAAATGAAAGCTAGTTTTTTGTTTCTCCTGTTTATTAAATTACGTATAATAATTTACAAACTTTTACAATCAAACATTAAATAATATTTTATTTTTCATATAACTTAATATGAGCACTGATATCATTGAAATAGAACATTCAAACCATGATTAGACTTGGAAAAAAATCAAAATTTATTATCAACTCATTCAAAAATCACATTATTTCCCATTTTTGTCCGGCGCGCCGCCGCCGGAGAATTCAGCCCCGGCGCGCAAGTCTAAACTGGAGAAAGTTTAGACATGAGGATAGGATCAAGAGGGGTCGAGCATTAGGTCCAATGAATGTACATTCGACCACGTTAAGACCCACCAAGTTTCGTTCTTAAATTTCAAAAATTGTGGAAAAAAAGGGGGGTGTCAATCGAGTTTTGAACACCCTGTATATATATATATATATATATATATATATATATATATATATATATGTCTACTAGGTAGGATCGATAAAGATTTGAAGAAATTTTTTAAAAATTCTGTCGTGAATGCAACCTCAATAACTACTTTCCTTCGGAGGAAAGTGCTAAAAAGGTATTAAATTTAAAAATATAAAAGGAAATTTTTTCCTATGAATTGTGAAAAATTATTTATGAATGATACATCATTATCAATAAAAGATAAATAAAATATTGGAAAGTATTCATTTATTTATATGTTTTTTGTTTTATATTATTTTTATTTCCTTACCTTATTTATTTATTTATTCATGTTGTTTATATTTAGTTTTCCTTTTTGAATTTCATTCATAATTTTTTATCACCTACAATATATTTAAAATGGTTCAACGTAATATTAGAAGAAATTCAATTGAACACACCCTTCAAAAGAATAAACAAAAAAAAAAGAAGAAAATTTAATAGAATTATCTTGTGTCAGAACTTCAAAGGATACAATCTAACTAATTTTTGAATGAAAATTGATAAAAAATATGAAAACTTTCTACAAAACCTCTTCAATTATTACTGCTATTTATTATTATAGAATCAGTAGGCAGAACTTTCACAACTTATATTAAATAAAAAGAAAAAAGTATTATAACAGATTGTCACGGTGTTTATACTTCACATATTTTGAACCATATTTCAAAAAATTATTTTCTTTGAAACATGAACAATGATCTCATTAAATTTATTTTATAAAAATATTTTTTTATGATTAGAAAATATATTATTTTTTTCTTTTATAATTGTAAGTTTTTATTAAAACCATTTATTATTTAAAATAGAAGATAATTATGAAACTTAAAAAAAACACATAAAATAGCAAATATATGTTACAGTTAGTTTTGAACGCCATGTGACGTTAAGGCATTTTTCAATGTAATTTGAATACATCACCCCACAAAATTTGAAATTCTAATAAAATAACAAAGTGGGGTGTCCCAGTGGTCTAGTGGCTAACTCTTTAGATTCATATGTGGGAGATGGTGGGTTTGATTCCCACCGGCGGCAGGAATTTTCTCATCTCACTGCTAGTTGGGAAAATTCCTTGCTGCACCCTGGATGTTGGCGCTGATGGCCTAGACGTCGATGCGCCATAAAAAAAAAAGAAAAAAAGATTTGTTGTTCACTTTTTTAACTCCTGCTCTGATTGATTTGCAGGTTTATTAATGCTGATAGGACTAGTGATGTACATATCAATTTTCAAAGCAGAAGTCGGGGGTAAGTTGAGGCCTAGATCACAGCTTCAGCCTCCGCAGTTCACATTTCAATATGGCTATAGGTAAGAATGACAAGATTACATTTTTTTATGATAATATTCTATAGTTTTAATTGTGTACCTGAACGATAAGTATGATCTTCTATTATTTAAATATTAGATGGTCTTGTAATAATTGAATTGATTTGTGGTAATTTTTTAAAGATTATTTTTTAATAATCGTTAAATATATTAGACCTCCTCTGCTCAAAAGATTCGTAGGATCTATTTAAATTCTGCAAAATAAGAATTAAAAGTGTGTTAATGTATAATAAGTGATCAATACGCCAGGAAAAAAAACTCAATTTAAAAATGAAATTTTTAAATATTGTAACATGTCACTTTTATCCACTTTCCTCTTCAACAGATTACATATGCAATTTTTATGAAGAATAAATCAAAGCACAATGTAGGTCTACACCACTGCTTATTTTTGTCTATTCAGAGCCTTTGTGAAGTCTTCTTTTTTTAATCTTTAGGATGTCTGTGGCAAAGGTAGATATCATTAAATCTATTAAATACTTGCAATTTATCATAAAATAATCCTAAATATAAAGAATTTACAACAATCAAAACTTTAAAGAGTGACAGCAATTTATAAAATCTAAACCGATATCACAAATAACTCCCCGTACGGAACATTGTTTTATGGTTTAACATCTTGGCTCGATTTGGGCTACGGCTGAGATTGATTGAGAGAAGTCCAAGCAGATTGTTACTAGCTCGGAGGGCAACGAGACACTGAATGGGCCGGAGCTCCATATGGTGCTCACCATATCTGGGAAGTGGTGGGGAGAGCACCATATGGTGCTCTCTGTCCAGTAATAAGGCTTGATTACCACCAAATGGTGGTCTCCATCCAGCCTTAGGGGCTTGGTGCTCATTGTATTGAGCGTGTTAATAAGTATTCATTTACAGGGTGTATCACAAGTTCATGTCAGTCCTTGAGGGCGTGAAACTAGTCACAATATGTAGCTCAATACCACCAACCACACATTTCAATCTCACTCTGTTCCAGACATATGCCGTTCTAAAGGTTTTTAGAGAAACCCGTGTTTTTTGTATTACAACTACATTTTTTTCTGCTTGTACACATTATTTTTCAACAATTCATTACATTTTTAAAATCAGCATTAAATTTTCTTTAAGGGTAATGCACATTCGATGTTCACAATTATCTCATTCAGACCATAATGCCAATCCCAAAAGTAGAAATTAACAAAACCGTCTGATTAGCGAGAACTTTTTTCAAATCACTACTCTTCCAAAATAAATCCTACAGACTGTCGAATCTCACAAAAGTTGTTAAATTTAATCAGCTTTCCAACGGTATACTCAGAACTGAGATTATCTCTCAATTTTATAATGTGTTAGAATTCTAGAATGAAAAAAAATCAAATAAATAAAGGTAATGCCATGTTAATTTTTGCGATATTATCAGAAATAAATGAAAATTATTCAGCATAAAATTAATATATAATGATTATAGTAAGTTTTACATAAAAGTTGAATGAATAACAATAAATCTATTGTTCTTAACAAAAATAATAGGGTATTTCTGCTTATCTAGGCATACGCTGCCCTTGAAATTACTTATAAATGAAGTGTGCGCATTTTAAAACTTCTGTAGAAGAATGGAGTGAAGTCTAAAAGCTCTATATATTGTATTATTATTATATACCTTATATATGTGTATTTGTATTGGTATTAGGGACATGGGAGACGTTTCCTCCTTATTCTTGGTTTTATTTTACATTGTAGATGCCCAAAGATTAACCTAAGCTGGTTCGAAACACCGCAATTATAAGTTAATGTCTTAAACAATTTTGAGGAGCAACTCCTGCCGGTTACTTCTAGAAGCCTTCGATCGTTCCCCACCCTCACCTTCAACTTGCGTGTTAAAATAAAACTTCAATTCTAAATTTGTTTTCAGTTTCTTACTCTACGTGAGTGGTTTCATGGCAATCGAGGCAGCAGGTACCTGTGCTGTATTTCTATATATATACAGCCACCAGAAGGATTGGTCGAAGAAAACTCTTGAAATGACTACACTCAACCATCGGAAGATGTCTGCATCGTCTGCTCTTCTACCCGAGCAGAATCTATATGCAAGTGGTTCGTATAATTTAATATGCTACCCTTTACCGTATTTCTGTGTTCCAAGCTTTCCACCAAGCATTTAATAATGAGAAATTATAAATAAAACACATCTATTATGGACCAGTTCGTCCACATTTAAAAAATCATTAGCCATTGTTGGTACAAATGAAAATTAACCTGTAAGAACTCGTTCTAAAAATAACTGAAGAAAGGGATCCAAGAGACATAAATTATATTCAAAACAAAGGGTTTTGATAGGAGTGCATATAAACAACAAAGAAATGATTAGTAGAGTAACAATTGGACAAGGCTTGGTTCATTTTTGTTGGGAAGTAAATGGGTTAAATATAACACAACCAATCTTGAGAATAAGTCTATATTATAACAACACATTTAGCTCGGAGAGAAAAACATTGGTCATCTTGGACATACAACACATAGGCAGACTTCTGCATGCCATCAATATCAAATACATCTAAATCTAAAAGATTATTTCTTATGAAATAATTACATAACAAAAGTATAATTATAGATAAAAATATAAATTTGGTTTATATATCTAACAATTTGTACATAGCCTCATGACTGGGGTCACAACAAAATAAATCAAAGACGAACAATCTAGTGTAGGGAGAGTATGAGAAACCTAAAATGGGAACAAGAAGGGGACTATTTTTAACTTTTAAGATTATTTTCTTTCAGAAATTCAACTTACTGATACCAGTTTCAAATATTTTCCTTAAATAGTAAATAAATATTAAATTTAATATTATAAATGTGATATATTCACATATTTAAACCAAATATTATACCTAATATTTTAACCAAACATTTGAACTTAGTGAATATTAAAACTTCCATAATTCAGATCAAATATTATAACATGTCAAACGATTTCTAATGTTTATAATATTTAGCAGTGGCTCATTATCAATACTGAATTTATATATACTTAACAGGTAATACATTTATACCAAAATGCCATAACAATATAATTTTTGTAGGAACATTATATCCATGTAGACGACATCCTCAGTACAGTCAGCCTCTCATGAACCACGTTGTAGCTTCTCCTTGCCCAAGAAGGCTGTATTTAGACCACCCCGACATGGAGACGCCTCCACATTCTCCGAGACAGGTTTGTTATGTTGTTTTGATATGAAAAAGTCATACGGCTGGGGGGGTCTACAAAATTTGTGTCTTGGTGTCACTAATGTGTAATAAAGGAGACGTCATCGGTCACATGTCAGGAAATTTATTATGGTAGGAAATTAAATTTGTAATTGATTTTTATCATTACTGAGTATTACTTTTATAAAAGAGTATTATAAATCAATGGGCATATTGGTTAAATGTACAATTTATTTCAAGGAATAAATAACTGGTTTTATTTACTTCCCAAATAACATTTTCATCATAAAAATGATTTAACTTAACCCATTGGAGACTAATAGCCTGAAAAAAGAATTTCAAAACTTTTTCTAAAAAATAAAAATAAAAACATTTTTAAGCATGCTGTTGACTAGAAAGCCCATTATAATAAATAGTGAGGAAAATGTTTTCAAGAAAGAAATAACGTAAGTGTATTAGGAGAAATGAGAAGAGATTAGCGGTGACTCAGCTATTTTAATGCCGTCCTGTGGAACCAGGAGAGTGAAACAGACTCCGCTCCACGGGCATCTAAGGTCTTGCAGGTCGCCGTCTCGTAAGGTTTAAGGCCACCCAGAATCAGGAAGGAACTGGACTGGGATGGAGGGTGGCACTTATTGTTGCCAGTCAGCAATGTGATATGAACCTGGAGTGCCATTTTGGAACAGTTGCAACTGATGGAGACATAAGAAAACTTCTTGAAATAATCTTCAGCTGATAAAATAATAATACAAATAAAAGGATGACAAACTCTTCTATTGAATTGTTATTTAACAAGAATTTTTTGCTTATATTTTTTGCCAACAGGGTTCTTGCGAAAGTTGCCAACAATTTGTCCGTAGTATGCTTTAGGACTCATTTAGGATTTTATAACTCATATGTTGTGAGGCTTAAAGACGCCATAGTGAAATATTAGAGGCTTCAGGTTTGAGATTTATTTAGAACCTCGAGAAAAATATACAGGTTGTCCATTGTCTTTTGTTCAATTAAAATTATGCTGCTAAATTATTCGTAAACGATTTCTTAAATAATATTTAGTTGATTTTATTTATTTATAATTAGTTATGTATAATTGATGGGCTCAGTGCCAAAGGTGACTAACCCACAATTAGAACATACTGAGAAAATTAAGGTTAAAGTTTAGAAGACTTTTGAAAAAAATTGGTGTTGGTGACAGAAACGATTTTAATTGGTCTTTATTCACTAGATACATAAAATTCTTATGAATATACCATAATAATAAAAAGTTTATAGTTAAGGTTGGTCAAATCTGCCTCTCATAAGATTTAGTTTTGCATTAAGTTCCAAAACAAACTGACAGAAGTCAGTACTAATCAATGAGGTGTAAAGGCTGGTCATTTCTATCAATTATAAAACTTAAAATTCTCTATCAGGAAAAGTGAATAACTCAAATTTGTTAAAAATGTGGGTTAGTCACCTTTGTCACTGAGCTCTTCAATTCTAGAATATACATTATCTCCAAATAAATTTAAAAAATCTAAATAAATACTGTTTCAGATGGCGTCTTCCTGTGTTGGAGTTTGCATTTCTCCTCATGAGCAACAGGTAATTATTCAATATAGTCTTTCAGTAAATATCAAATTTATCAATTGAACTCCATTTTTGGAAATATCTCAACTATGTCGAACTGAATATTGATTTATTCCAAATCTTTTCCTTTACAAGGTTGTCTGAAATAAAAGTAAAATATTCAGAATTTGAAATTAAATTCATAAAAATGTTTGGACAAATTGTGATTAAATACTAAGCTGCTCAGAATTAAAAATAATGAATGCAAAAGCTGTATGGTATATAAGCACAGTTCCTGTAATGGTTTTAGTCATGAAATCCTCATTTATTATTTTTAAATGTTTACTTTTGGTGACAATACGATTTTATTCTATGTACAAATACATAACATTCTTAGATTTTATAAGTCTTAGCCACAAAAATATTTTTAATTATGCCCGTTCCACCCAAGTTGAGCCCTAGTGTATGTATTTAGACAAGATGTTCCTTTTAAGGTGCCCTAATATATTCATATAAGGTGGAACGATGAATGCCAAAGGGCAGTCTCTGAACGTAGAAAAGCACTTCGCCAGTTTAATAATAACCCATGCCACACTTTCTTGCAGGAGTATAAGCGTAAAAAGGCAAAAGCACAATATATTATACGGTCTAGCAAAAAGAAATGTTGGATAGATTTTTTAACATCCATTAACAAAAGCACGCCTCAAAACATTATCTGGGCTAACATTAATAAAATACTACATAAAAGGTACAGAGCTCCAATTACAGCACTAAAGTACAATAATACTATAATAACGTCTCCAGTAGAAATTAGTAATATTTTCGGCCAACATTTTAGTCAAATTTCTGGAAATTCTAAGTTATCCGGTGAATCTCTAAATTACAAACATAGTCTTGAAAAAATACCCCTCAATATAATAGCCCATCAAATTCACCCTCTTAATGAACCTCTCACGATGGCAGAATTAACATTAATTTTATCGAGTATTAAGTACACAGCTCCTGGCAACGATGGAATCTGTAATCAGATGTTGAAAAATCTACCACCTACTGGACTGTCGATCTTGTTAAAATTATTCAACAAAGCCTATGTTACAGGATCTTATCCAGAAAATTGGAAAGAGTCAATTATTGTGCCTATCCTAAAACCTAAGCAAGATAATACGCTAACCAGCAACTATCGACCGATAGCACTCACCAACTGTATCTGTAAGCTATTTGAAAGAATATTGAATAAAAGGCTACTATGGTTTCTTGAAAAGAATCAACTTCTGTCTAACTATCAGTGTGGATTCAGGCAAAATCATTCAACCATGGACCACATTGTGAGATTAGAAAGTGAAATTCTAAAAGCATTTGTTAAAAAAGAATCTATACTAGCCGTATCCTTTGACATTGAAAAAGCTTATGATACAGTGTGGCGTAGGACTATCCTTTCAAAATTATCTGAATGGAATATTCATGGAAATTTCTTGAACTTCGTAATTAATTTCCTATCAAATAGGACATTCAGAGTGCAAATTGGTGTCACATTATCTAATGAATTCCTGCAAGAAAATGGTGTACCACAAGGAAGTGTACTAAGTACGACATTCTTTAAAATAGCTATGGACACTGTACGAGAACATATCTCTGCACCAGTGCGTTATTGCCTTTACGTAGATGATTTGCTTATTTATGTTAAAGGAAGAAATATAGACTATGCTAAGGATATGATACAACAAAACATAGCAAGTCTCGAAAAATGGAGCGTTACTAACGGACTACACTTTTCAACAATAAAAACACACTATATAATTTTTACCAAAAAGAGACAGATACCAAAACTCGACTTATATTTATCTAATGAATTAATCAATTCCACAAATACGCTTAAATTTTTAGGACTACAATTTGACTCCAGACTCACTTGGGTGCCCTATCTGAAGGAACTCGTTAATAGATGTAAGAAATCTCTGCATCTACTAAGGATTCTTAGTAATACTAAATGGGGAGCAGACAGACGTCTAATGCTTACATTCTACCGAGCATATACCAGGTCTCTACTGGATTATGGGAGTGTAGTGTATTCGTCTGCCAGAACCAGCACACTGAAAATACTGGACCCAATACATACAACAGGTCTACGTCTTGCAACTGGTGCCTTCAGATCAAGCCCAGCCGTAAGTCTCTATGCTGAAAGCGGAGAACCACCATTGGAGCTCAGACGTATGTTCAACTGTATAAAATTTGTGCTGAAAAGTAAGTTCCTACATAGTCCATGTACTCCAAATTCCTTAGAACAAACATACCTCGAACTATTTCAATATCATACGAAAAGACAACGTCCCCTGCACATGAGATACTTAACATACACACAAAACTCGGATCTACAATATAGCATACCTCTACAAACTCCAGACTTGACTTGTATACCGTGGACAACAAGAAATTTAAAAATGGACCTCGAACTTACAAAATTCAAAAAAACTAACCCTACATCCAGAGAACTATATAAAAATATTTTTTATTCACGACTGACTGAAAACACTGGAACACTGTTCATCTACACTGACGGGTCGAAAACAGCTGAAGGTGTAGGAGCGGCTGCTGTAGTTGGAGATGTAATCAAGTTGCTAAAGCTACCAAACATAACAAGCTCCTACTCAGCCGAACTACATGCTGTTATACTCGCACTGGACAACATACCTAACACTGAACACAGAAACATTACTATATGTACTGACTCACTGAGCGCACTTCTTACATTACAGGACATTTACAGTACTAATCCTTTAATACAAGAGATACACTATAAAATATCATTACTGAACAACACAGTTACTCTGTATTGGCTACCAGGCCACGAAGACATCGGACCAAGTACCAACGTTGACTTACTAGCAAAACTTGCAGGGCGAAAAGAACAACAGGACATTGACAGTTTGACGTACCAAGACTTGCACTCTGAGGGTAAAGAGAGAATAATGCAAATTTGGCAGGATACCTGGTTTAAAGTTACAGATAATAAATTAAGGGAGATTAAGTATACAGTTCGGGAATGGCCTTCAAGTAGCAGAAGTAATAGACGAGAAGAAGTCGTCCTCTGCCGGCTGAGGATAGGCCATTCCCTACTGACTCACTCATACCTTATGACACGACAAGACAGACCAATATGCCAGTACTGCAATACAACACTTACTGTTAAACACTTACTGACAGACTGTAGACTCAGGTTAAACACTGACTTACCATCAAACATGCATGAATTACTTTCAGATGACAGCAAACATATTTCAGACATATTCCAATTCCTTTCCAACATCAAAACTCTGGATAAAATCTATCCCCTTTTTATTTCTGGAAGTAAATATCACTGAGTGAGACACTGAAATATCAACACAGCATTAAGTTACTTCTATCAGCTAATACGTACTACTTTACTTACGACTCGTACTTTTAATTTACTTTACAATTTATCACTGACTATACAATTGACTTTCTTCTACTTACCTCAATTCTTTCAAGCTGCAGTTTCGTCGCCTGAGTTGCGATAAGCTTAATTAATAAATAAATAAATAATATATTCATAACCACCAACATTATTCAAAAGACTCTATCTCAAAAAATTGTAAATTCATTTAAATGTGTGGCGGAAGATCAATTACAAAAAAATAATTTAGCTCCATATCTTTTATTTTTTAATTAAACTTATTTAATAAAATTTAAAAAAAGTTTTAAAATATGAACATATTTTTATCTCCACATCTTTAAAAAAATAAATAATAATTACTAACATTTGTATAGTTGTCATACCTGTTGGTGGAGACCGTCGTCACAGGCATTGGTGAGAGTACTGCGAGCAAGCTCTTTTGGCATACACATCATTCTCAAGCAGCTGTTAAGGCAGTACTAACTTAACAGTGGCTTGATAATGACGTACTTACGTCAAAAGCGCTCGCCCACAGTACTCTCAACGATGCCAGTGACGGCGGGCTCCACCAACATGTATTAAAACAGTACATTTACTGACGGACCTACCCCTTAGATTATTTATATAATTATTTGTTAATATATGATATTATCAAATTTTAGTTTATATAAAATAAAAATGCCATTAATCTTCATCAAACGAAGATGGAGCACGCCTATGTGCCTAATGATGTTACAAAAAGATGTGCACCTACTGTAAGGTTAATGATATTAATATTAAGTCACTGATGGTGAATGCCATCCTGTGACTAGACAGTGGTTTAATAAATTTAAAGCTCTAAAATGTATATATATACTAGCTGAATACCCGTGCTTTGTCATGGCAGATAATGTATCATCATAATTAATGCTACTACATAAGTTTGTGCAGATTATTATAGCACATTTCCCGTCATTCTATAAGTCATTCATCAATTGATAAGTAATCAAAGTATAATGTTTGTGTTTTGTAGAAGTTTAACCAGTACAAGATAAACGTCAATAATAAATGCACGTTAAAATTTATGTTTCCAAGATGTCATTTGGAAACACCCACTATATTTGCGAGCATTACCAAGAAGTGCTCAGACTGGGGATGCTGATGAGCGAGGAGGCTGTGCAAGGGTTCGGGATATTATTATCATCACCAGGTATAGCGTAAACTCTATACCTGGGAGGGACAAAATCACAGTTTATTTATTTAAATGTTAACGTCCATTATTATTATTATTATATAGAAAAGCCACCACCCCATAGTGGGAATCGAACCCCACGAAGTATTTTTTCGTCAAACTATACGATATTTTAGCAAATATTTTCATGCTGTTTCTATTTAGAATAACATTTCTGACAACTAAATAGCTGAAAGTAAATATCACTTATTTTTTTTCAAAATAAGGCGTTTGGTTCCTTTCTGTTCAACAGGACCCACTTATAGTAATTCAAGCTCTGACATCATAGTTGAAATTAACCTCGATTAAAAAAAATACTATGAAATAGATACAGTACAATAACAGCTGTTCTGTTATTGTCCTAGCAATGCACGCAGCCTAGGCTTGCCTGCTCTAACCAACTAAAACTTTAATCCCCACTAAAAATACTTAAAAATTTGAATATCAAAAAATCCTTTCTTAGCGAATTTCTACGTTCTATAGGAAGTGTCCATGCAAAATTTCAATTTTTTCTGTCAAGTGGTTTGGGCTGGGGATGATAGGTCAGTGAGTGAGTCAGTCAGTCAGTCAGTCAGTGGTATTTGACAAATATATAATAGATATACACATCCAGTGGACGGGCAAACAGAACTATTTTATCCATCGTACAATCAAGCTTCTTTATCTTGTATTAAAGATTCCTCATATAAGTGAAGTGATCTGTAGGTGCACTATTAAATATGTATTTTCATTTGTTAATATTGTTCAATAAAAAAAAAATACATTTAAAGTAGTACTGGTACCTCTAGAGCATAATAACAGTAGCACTATGCAGCTTCAAATAAATGTTACGATACATTTTCTACATTTAGCCTTGGGTTAGATAACTTAACCAAGCTGTGATAGCCTCAGTGGCGGCTAAAGAGGGGGGCTTGGGGGGAGGGGGCATAGCCCCTCCCAGAATGAAAATTCACAATCTTTTTCTATTAAGTTAGATACATAAATTGTTTAGGTAAATTAATAGTAATAAGTTCTAATTAATGTATGTTCTTAGTTTATCAAATACCTCCTTAATGATTTCCAGGTGCCTGTTTATAAAAATTTGATTCTACACCCACAGACACGGCGGTGAGCCCTAAGTAAATTAGTGCCACGCAGAAATGATTGTCTAGAGCCGCCTTTGGATAGCCTACTTATTTAGTTAACCCTTCGTTGCTCGCAACTGTGCAAAAAACGCACAACAGCTACAATTCATGTTACTAGAAGAACACATTAAATAAAATTTATATGTTTTTGTATTATAGAGGCGTCAATAAATTATTATATAAAGATTATTGATGAATAGCGTGTAGTAAATGAGTTTTGATCTTCTGCCACATAAAAATACATAATTTATTTAGGATTAGAACATCGTACTGTGAATCTTTTCATACAAATAAATAAATAAACATAAATAACACAGCCACACTTACAAAAAAAAGTTCAGGCCCAGAGAGCAAACCATGTTTACTATATGTTTTTGGAGTTACTGAATCCGAATCCGGGATCTGAAAGAAACCATTATTATTTTTGTATAATAACTCACAGATTGTTTTCATCACAAGGCATTAAATACTTAAACAATACTGGAAACAAGACTCCAAATGGACCAATTGAGTTTCTTGAGGTCTGAAAAAAATTGAATTTTTGAGCACTAAAGGGAATAACATGGGGAAAAGTAGCTTATTTTTGTTCGCAACTAGAATAAGAAGATTGTAGATTAAAATATACTAAGTTATTAGTTTTGGGGGGTTAGGCTTAACCAAGAGGTCCAGGTGTTTTTCTGACTACGGATTTGGATTCAGCAACCTCAAAAATATATAGTAAACATGGTCTGCTCTCTGGGCCTGAATTTTTTTTTTTTTTTTTTTTTTTTTTGGTGTGGCTTTATAATTTCATGAATAATATCAAATATACACCAATTTTCGGCGAATACTCCTATTAAAAATAATTTCTTATTATTTATAATAGGACCAAAATACCTTAAATGAATAGGAGAGCAATTACTTTAAATGAAAAATTATTTTTCATTTTTTCAAATCAAATGAAAAATGAATTTGTGGACCACATTTTATTTACACAAGATAAGAAGGCAATTTTTTTTTCTTATTCAAATACTTCCCAAAAAATCAACATAATTTTATAAAACATTATGGCTATCAGACACCACTAATTTTTTTGTTTTTTCAGAGGGTAAGCAATGTGAGTTCAACCTACTATTCATATCCAGACGCCTACCACCCTGCAGATATGGAGGTGGACATGCCTCCCAGATGGGACGTTCCGAGGGACATCACCACTCATACAGTCTCAACTACAGCCGACATCAACTGCGACGATTTCGTTGCCGAGTTTGAAGTGGACGAACTGCCCCCTCTCCGTTCGCCCGCTATCTCCCTCCATCATGACACCAACTTCGATCCTCTCCGTCGGACGACTCCCGTTTAGCACTCACCATCCCATTCGCAGTACACCATCAACTGCTGTGTTCTCTACAGACTCGCAGACCAATTTGACTAGCCAAGTTGTTTTCAAGTTACATATGTGAAGTGGGCGATTTTTTTCTGCCTTGAGGGTGAATGTTTTGCTCAAATTGTTTAATGTTTCGATTTGGCAGAGAACAATTCAAGTTGTGCCATTGGGTACAAGTATAAAATTTAAAGACCATAAAAACAATTTTCTTCTTGCTCTATTTTGCATTTTTTAAAAACTAAATTACAATGCAAAAAAAAAAAAAAGGCTTTATAATTCATGGATTTACCAAATGGTTATATTCCTATTGAATTACATAAGAAGAGTAAAGAATATATATTTTTGGAAAATGTAGTAATATATCAGCTTAGTAAATATAAGCTCATTCAAAAATTATTATAGACATATTATTCAAAAACGTTTATATGAATATATTAAAAATTTTGTATTCAGAACATGTTATTCACATAAAATTAAACTGGTAATTTTTTTGGAAGCTATTCCAAATAACTTCAAGAGTTTGACAGAAAAAAAAACAAAAAAAAAACATGAAAGTCATCAAATTGTTAAAATTTTTGTAGATTAATATATTTTAGATAAATTTTGTCATGTATTTTGAAAGCATCTGAACAAATAGTTGAGTGCTGAAAAGCAGGAAAAGCTTTCAAATTTAGCTACCAGAGCTTCAAATTTATATACTTACATAGACAATTCTTAATATGTGTGGCCTGCGGACCACATTTAGACTTCTGATGACCCCTGAAGAGGTGGAAGGAAGAGCACGAAACAAGTAGGGCAAAATATGAAATAAAGTGATTCATAATAGTAAAATGAGGTGCTACTTTTTTATAAATATAAAACGGGAAAAAGTGAAACTACTTGATTTAGTCAGTAATACTGTGCAGATTTTGAAATGTACACACACACATATTTACGAGGTTGTTACAAAAGTCTTTGCGCATATACTAGTTGTTTACTTTGAGGTCTCTAATTTAATCCTTATTTCTTCTATGATGAAAACAATGCCTGTGTCAATGTTTACATTAATTAATTTTCAAATTATTTATGTTCGCTAATTGTTCCAGCTATTCATTCAGTTAATTAAATTTCACTGGAAATTTCGGAAGAAACATTTATCATCCGTTGCCTTCTTAGGAAGTGTGAAGGCCTCAGCCGACAACATTTTTGCAATGGATGGCGAAAGTGTGGTGCATCAAAACACAACCGCATCTTGTTATAGGCATTTTAATTAAGGCACTAAAAGCCTTGAAGATGAAGGTAGATCAGATCCCCCTTCACTTGCCGATGACCCTAAGCTGCTTGAGTGTGTTAGTCGGAATCCACATTTCACAACTCGGGGATTTGCCAAAGAAATGGAAGTTTCAAAAGCCACAATAAGTCGACACTTGAAAAAGCTTGATGTACCAAATATCCGTTCAAGGTCAGATCCTCATGACCTATCTGCTCAGTTAATCAAAGAAAAATGTTCAGAAATGGAGGGGATTAGCATCATGCTCCACCTATCGCACAACCTGACTTCGCAGCATCCGACTATGATGTTTTTAGCTCAATGGTGCATTTTTTGAAATGTCGGCGCTTTGAAAACTTCTATGATGTCAAATCTGGATGTGAGGAGTTCTTTGCCTATAAAACTGCTGAGTGGTATCACCAAAAAATACAACTTTAGGCCAAAAAATGAGTTTTCTGATGGATAAAACAAACCATTGAGGAGAGGTGGTGAAAATTGTTTAAACCTAAATGTTTTGAGTGTTTATGCTTCTTAGAATAGTCTTTTAATCTCTTTACCCATTCGAGACCGATGGCCACTGTCATGACAACGGGCTTTCATGCGCCTTGGCCTAATAGCCACTATTGTGACAAGGCCATTTCTTCATTTCTGAAGAAATGAAGACTGCTGTGACAGCTTTTTGTGATATCTATCGATAAGCCTTGTATCCGCTAGAATTCATTAAAAATGCAGGTTGAGCCTATTGAATGGTGGTTTCCCTCTGCTACCCGGTCCCTTTGCATAGTTCAGGTCCCTCAGAAGGGCCTTATTTGTGTTTTGTACAGCAGATGTTGTCTGCATAGAAATGATGTTCCGTAGCTATTATACCAACGTCCAGATATTTGACCTGATATTATTTTTTTTTTTAAATAATTTCAATATGTACTTTTTTTTTTACATTTTTTTTTTGTTTGCTTATGGGTGCTTCTACTGCTAGGGTCATTAGCACCTTTTTTTTTTTTTTTTTTTTTTTTTTTTTTTTTTTTTTTTTTTTTTTTTTTTTATATTTGTAAATAATTTTTTTTAAATTATTTACAAATATAAAAAAAGTTTTTAAGCCTGCTTTACAAAGCCCAGAATAAGAAAAATGCTTTAAAGAAAGAAATAACGAAAGCTTATTATATGAAATGGGGAGAGACAGCGGTGGAGGCTCAGCTATTTTAACGCCGTCCTGTGGAAGCAGGAGAGTGAAACGAGCTCTACTCCACGGGCATCTAAGGTCGTGCAGGTTGCCTTCTCATAAGGGTTAAAAGGTCTATGCCAATAAAGGCATTTTAGATACAGACATTTACCTGTTTTATCAGAACTGAAAACCTATTTATGAGAAATTATATTTCAAATGTTCAAGTAAGCACCTCTTTACTAAAAGAACTTTTATCAAAATGTTATTATGAAATACATTTTTCGTATTTGTATTGAACTTTTTATAAGAAGTGTTTTATTAATATATTTTTTCATGGGAATTTTATTTGTAAAAGTTCTTATGAAACTGTAAACAGTAACTGTTATAAAAAGTTCAATGATTGTTTTGTGCTCTGGCTATAAATTACCATTAATTATTGAATTAAAATTTAATGAGAATGAGAAGAAGGTATTGTGCATTAATGATAAATGTTTTAAAACAACTATTGTATAATTGAGATTTTTTTACAACTTAGATGAGCAATTGAACTGCCAACACATTTCAGAAATTACAAAAAACTATTTTGTAGATACTTAGAATTGGCATAATCGTTTGTTAAATACATTTGTAACATTTTGTACCAATTTAAACTTTGTACAAAAAAAGTTTTTCATATGTAAATAGAGTAAATAGTTTATTATGATAAAAATAGTTTATATTTCTAATTGAGTTGTAAATTGACAGAAACGTCATTTAAATTATTTACAAATTATTGTGGATCATCTCCTTTCCTTGTCAGCTATTTTTTGGGAAAGTGAGACCAAATTTATCATCACTTATCCGTGAATTTATGTAGAGTGTCCATTCACATTGTGTTCAAGGAATTTAATTCCATTGTGCTACGGACATATTGTTAAACATGCTCAATAGACTTGTCAGCTAAAAATGTGTTTTTTGAGAACAATTTGAAATTTTGAAGAATAGTTCATGATATCATTAGTTGAATAATTAATCCACAATTCGACAAAATGTTGTACATACATCTATGTATATATATCTTTGCAAAAATGTATTTCTACATGTGTGAATATTTCTTTCAGAAGAAATTTTTGTGTAGTAACAACTGACTGTGGCTGGTCAATTGTAGAGTCTGATTTTAATTTTCGAAAACCTTATCCCCTCCCGAAAAATGTCTGTTGTGGTTTTGTTTTGGCTTACAAATATTTTTCCCCAACGAAAAATAAATGAAAAGAAGTTTATCTGAAATTCATATAGTTGTAATTGCTTTTTTGATTTAACCACATTCTTTTATCTGTAACGAGTAAACTTCTTACTGATTACCTAGGGAATTAGAATTAATGGTTCTAAAATGTCTTATGTTATAAATTCCTGAAACTGCTTAAAAAAAATTGAATAAAGTGAGAATTTGATTATCTACCTAGAAAATCGTATGTATCTTCAAGAAATATTCATTCACTTAATCCCTGTGTCTACTCTTTCTGATTTTACATTTGTATGTGAGTTTGTGTGTGTCCAAGCGCACAAAAGTGTGTGTGTTGTAAAGAAATTTTAACGATTCAATATTTTAATAGGACCTTTATTAATTCTTTACTATATTTTTTATAATGTCGTTATTTATTTTGGATACTATTATTATCAAATTTCATTACAATCAGTCGAATGAAATGGGGCTGCGTGAGCAAGCACGACTAGTATATATATATATATATGTAGTTGGTGATGCACTAGATGTGCAAGACTACTAGTCCTCCTTTACAGAAGCAGACTCAAATATATAAAGTAATATGTAATAATTGAGGTAATAATAATATCATACATGTAATAATAGAGACATGGACCAATTTAAAAAAATGAAATTTCTTCCTCAAACTAAATAATATCAAATTTACAGGCACATAATCTGAAGATTATAATTTATAAAAAAATAATGCCATATCATACAGATAATTGGATTGAAAATGGCTTATAGCCGAAACGTTTCCACAACAAAAAATGTTATATAAAATAATTGAAGACTGAATAAGCTGTTACCAACTACCTAGAACATCTTAGTTTTCAACTTAGGATCTACACGTATATATATATATATATATATATATATATATATATATATATATATATATATATATATATATATATATATATATATATATTAGCTAACCCCGCAAATGTTATTTTTCCATATGGTCTATGACTGGAAGAGGAATATAGCGCGGCCTATAAAAATAACAAACCACCCAACATCCAGTTGAATTAAAAATTCATTTTAGTTTATTATCTTAACTAATATATTTAAAAATATACCTCTATCACTAATAATGACAATAATAAAAGAAAAAAAATATCAATCTCTTAGTGCAATGGATATTTTGGATTAGTCCATCTTTACCATCTTTTTCATCGTTCATATGAAAAACACAAAGTTCCCTAATCTAAGCTACAAACAGATATCCTTTGGCATGGTATCTTATTTATTGTCATTATGAATTCCAATCTAATTGGAAATTGAACATATTTGAAATCAATTTGCACATCTGTGGGAATAATGTTGGTCGAAAACTGTGTAAGGAGTAAGATAAGGCTTATTGTGTGAGAAATACAGGATATTGGCTTCATTCTCAACCCTACTCTGTGCCGTTTACTGTATGAGAAGTGACACCGGTAGACGCCTGGCAGGAATAACAGGTCGAGTGATAATTGATAAGTGATCGACCACCAAAGGATGAAAATCATAAAAGTACTAACATCGCTATTGGGTGGTAGAAGAGTGAAAATTTAGGGTTTTATGTATTTTTTCCTGCCAATTCATAAAAATAAAACATTTTGTCCAAAAAATAAAAAAAATAAAAACTTTTATTGGGTGGATCACCCTTATCACTAAGGGCTATGAAAAATATAAAATAGTTAACATCCTATTCTCAGTCAAACTAAATACGCAAAAAAAAATCCATAAAAATCGGTCAAGCCGTTTCTCAGGGATTTGGTTTACAAACACTGCGACACGAGAATTTTATTTATTATATATATTAGTCGTGCAAAAATACATATTTAAATACATAGTACGTACTAAATACATTTAGTGCACATATAAATATATATTTAAAACATACATTTATTATTAATGTTTCTAAGTATGTAGACTATTCCTCTTGGCTAACTGCCATCAGAGGGAGGGAACTACTTCTATAATAATCTCCTCAAAATAATAAACTACAAACAAACCAGAACTTAAAAATACAAAATAATTCTAAATTAATTTTAACAAAATATATTTATAACATTAATTCAATGCATAACAATATAGAATATTGTAGCAAATGCTCATTCATCATGTTGAAACATGTTTTAGAATGTACACTCTTTTCATTTACACCAAACAGACCCGTCCTTTAAATTTAGCAAATTAAGCAACTTTCACAGTAGAAAATCATTTTACTACAAAATGTCTACTCTCTCTCTCTCTCTCTCTCTCTCTCTCTCTATATATATATATATATATATATATATATATCAAAATATGAGTATTTCATTTAAATCAGGTTGATAGTTTTTGCATAATAATACAAAGCTATTCTCGCCCTCCTCTTCCTGCGTGAATCCTTTCATATAATTTCATTGCGTTAAAATTTCAAATAATAGGAAAGCTAAATTTTATTATTTTTAGCGCGGTTCCTCCCTCCCTTCATATTTTAATTCTTCTTTTTAGTTCTGAATATTTAGGTTGAATTATCTAATTAAATGCTCCAATAATTTTTTTTAGACTACATTTTTCAATACGAAGAATACAATTTTTTTAAGATAAAGATACAAATCAATGCTGCTAGATAAATAAATAACCTCTATTTTATTAGCAACAAAAACGTTTTTCTCCTATTAGAGACAGTATCAGGTATATTTGTCAAAGCTGTAGGGACACCCGGCGAGTCCGACCCAGGTATCACATATCCCTAGCTTCCTCGTCACAAAGAGTTAATTCCCCCGACAACTAGTGGTGAAAGAAATAGCTAAAGCTTCCTTCAATACTTCCTAAATAGTCCCAAGGTTTAACTCTGGAAAAGCCAGCTTTAGGGAGCTTGTAAACGAGAAAGGAGGGTCAGAGGGCTGTACAAGTCCATCCTTCCATGCAGACGATTCTCGACTTCTATAGCAGGCTACAGTAAAGAAAGGGTTAAATATTTAAAAAAAAAATTCTCAAGCCGCCAAAATTGAGCAATTTTTAATCTGTAAAATGGGTTTGAATGGTTGAATGCCATATGGCTACGGGTTAAAACCATAAAAGTCCGTCACGCAGGAGCTGCATAACTAAGCACTTTCCTCAGAATTTGGGTAGTGTAGATTGCTTTCCAGAACAATTTGCTTAAAATATCCTACATAAATAAAATAAAAACATGAATAGTTCTCTTTTAAATCTGTAATGAGTAACTGATCAATTAATAATTTGCTTCCAGAGTTATGTTTACACATGGTACCTATTACACTTCGTAATAAATACAAAAAACCTCATATTATCGTATTTTGATCTAACGCAGGAACAGGATACAGTCACTCTAGTGGTAGAAAGCGCTCCTTGCGGCGGCTTTGTGAACCTACGTCTCACGGGCTTTTCTATTGAAATATATTACAAATTAAACCCCCGCTTTCCGATTGACCGATTCAGCTCATTTCTACAACATTTCTTTCTCATGAGTTACCCACGACGTATACCGCGTTTCGTTACAATACAGCAGAAATTACGACCGGTATGAGTATATTAAGAATTTGGGTCAGGAGTAAACCCCCCCTTCTAATGAACCGATTTAGTTTATTTTTACAACACATATTTACCTGTAGATTACCACTACGAATGCCGAGTTTCGTCGAAATATACCAAAAATCACTGCTGGTAGTGGCGAATTGGTATTGTGGGTCCGGAGTAAACCCCCCCCCCTCCTAATGAACCGATTTAGTTTATTTTTACAACAGTTATTTACCTGTGGATTACCTCTACGAATACCGAGTTCCGTTGAAATATACCAAAAATCACGGCTGGTAGTGGCGAATTGGTATTGTGGGTCCGGAGTAAACCCCCCCTTCTAATGAACCGATTTAGTTCATTTTTATATCTCACTTTTCTCTCTATATTACCACTACGAATACCAAGTTTCGTTGAAATATAACAAATATTACGGCTGACATAGTCAAATTAGTGTTTTGGGTTCGGGGTAAACCCCCCCTTCCGGTGGACCGACTTTGGTGGTTAACGAACTCGTTCAATCGTTTGCTAATTGAATGCTATATACCAAGTTTCGTGACGAAAAAACAAAAACTCTGGCCGCTATCGTGTTAACAGACACATATATATATATATATATATATATATATATATATATATATATATAGATATATATAAATTTTAACGGGGGTCATTTTCGGTGTCTACTAGGTAGGATCGATAAAGATTTGAGGAAATTTTTCAAAAATTCCGTCATGAGTCCAACCTCAATAGCTACTTTCCTTCGGAGGAAAGTGCTAAAAGCTAATCCTCCAACCTGCTCCGCAATTTCATCTTGCTGCTTGAATTTCCCTTCCCCCAAATAAACATGAAAAAATTAGGGACAAAATAGTGGAATGGAGTTTTAAGTTGTCGATATGTCATTCAATACAGCCCGAGGATTTCATAATTCCACGACCTTTTGTGGTCCAATTTGTGGAAGAGAGGCTGTCTCCTCGAATTGGACCTCATAATCCTGTCTAGACTACCGCCTTAAGTTAATTCGTTACACTTCTCACTGCAAACGAGACGAAATTGAGCCTTCTTGTTGGTTTTTACCAGTGAGAAATATGAATGAAAGAGCCTTTGGAAATTGAATGGGCTCTGCCACCGATGCTGAGCTGCCTTTACAAGCGGATTTCATAAGACACAAAGAGCGCGATGTCTGCCACTATCTTCAGAACCGTCGCTAATTCCTAGTTCTTTCACGTCACCGCGCCGCTGGACGTCAAATCCCTTCTTTAGGGCATCTTGTTTCTTGTGGGCGTCTGCCTTTTACACAAATGCCTCTTCATAACTTGCCGTAGGTCATTTTCCGCGTTCGCTAATAATACAACAGTCGCAATTATTGTTATCTAATGATTACATTCCTTCTTTTCATAATGAAGGTGATTGGCGCTAGCCAAGGGAATTCTTTGGAGACACATCGTAGTTGACTTCAATCAAAGAGTCCATTCTTAGGAAGGATTACCTGAAATTTATAACACACACACATGAAACTCATGTATCAATTAATTGTTCTTTTGTATGAGATTCTTTATGGTGCAACAAGAAAATAAAACAAAAGAAAAAGTTTAAAATGAACCCATTGGTTCCCCCCCTTTGGACTGTATGTGAAGCAAATATCCTCTTGTCCACACACGTCTTGCGTGGCCTGCACAGTCACGGCCTCATTGGACTGTACAGTTAATCTATTGGGGTTTTAATTCCCTTCGATGGACTGTACAGTTCAACTCTGGCCTCAAGGATGTCCCATTCACGGCGAGGAACATCTTTGGACTGCGCTGTCCAAATCTTGAGATTTTCCTTTCCGTGTATGGGCATCCGTAAATATATCGCCTTAAAAATGATTTTATTCGTTTTCCTACTAGAAATAACTTACGAAAATTGTACCTACAAGCCTATGAACGCAAAAACGTAAGTGTTACGCAAATTTTGACTAAAACAACATCTTGCAGTACACGGACTTTTGAGATTACAAAAAGTAGTTTTCTACCGAATTTCATCGAAACCCGTACATTTCTGAACCAGCTTGTAGCAGTATACAATATGGTAGCAATATATATATATACAAATTTGAACAACCGTTATTTTCGTGATCTTTGTGGGTTCTCCGTCATGAGGTCAATCTCATAAGTGGGTTTCCTCCTTATATGGCGTGTTAAAACATTTAGTACTATTTCACCGAAAGTAAAAAAAAAAAAACACACTACCGTCATTTGGGGTGAGTTTGGACACATTTTCGAGTTTTTTTCGTAATTACTAAAGACAGAATTTTTGTAAAAATCCGAAAAAATTAATGCATGAACCCTTAACGTTCGTCTATCGAATAGTGTATTTTGTTTTTTGAATATCTCAAAAAATTTCAATTTTGTTTATCGCTAAAATGTGTCCGAACTAACCCCTACGTGTGGGGTGAGTTCGGACAGCTTTTAATTTCTGTAAAAGAACTTAAACTATAGTTGGAGTGAGCTCGGTCATAATTTACGATATTCCAAAGAGGAATATTTTCTATAATATTTTTTAGATTTACAAAATATTCTTTAACTTTTTCCTTATCAACTTCTGCTCTACCCCTTTTGATGCTTCGTGCAAGACGTTCCGTTAATGGCTGATTCCTTTACACAAAGCCGTCAAACCATTCCAGTCTGGGCTTGTCTTAAAATCTTGCGATTTTTTTCTTGACCTATCCAAATATGCTTTTACGATTTGGCGAATATCTTAATCGAGTTAATGGAAAGACGCATTCAGCTGCAGTTAAAATTCCCTTTGATATTTGTTTTTCTTATTGGCTGAATTTTGTTTGGCCACCACTTTTTTTTGGTGTGCGTTCCTCTAACTTTATCATCTAAATTCGATGTAGGTATTTGGTTGTACAACAAAATACCTAAATCGATCCGCTGCCCCTCTCAAAGTCTTCTTCTTGGTTTTGACATCGTCAATCACATTTTTCAAAGCCTCTTTGGAATAAATACTGTTTTCCTTTAAGCCAAGAGGACGCTGGTATAATTGATGCTTGTCCGAACTCACCCCACGGTCTGCGATATTTTTACTTAAACGAGAAAAAGAAGCTTTTGGACCAAAGAAATAAATATATTTATTTATGTATCATTAGACAACATATAAACCTACTATAAAATATGAAAAATTAGGGTTTAACTACTTCCAGAGCCTCTACACAGACGTTTGTTTCTAGCATTTCGAAAATCATGGAAATTACAACTCACATTAAAATATTCGTTACTCACTTCAAAGTGTTCTCAGGACGATTTCAGTTTAACTATATGAGAAAAATGGAATATCGATCGTATTTGTATAGCCAATTATGACTCTAATGAAAAAGTTTGCTGAAGGTCACGTGATTTCCTGCGCCATGCACTACTGTCCGAACTCGTACTACCTGTCCGAACTCACCACCCCCAAACGACGGTATATATTTAGAATACAAAGTTCACGTAATATAATGTCCGAAATTAGTAGCATTTCTACTAATATTTCATGAAAATTAAGACATTTATCCTTAGGAAAATGACACACAGGAAACATCTCATGGAGTAGTTAGCTTCGTTAGTAAGATAAGGTTAATAATGTCTTAAAGCAATTCTTATCTTGATTTTCTTGTCTTCCTAATTATGAAAAGAAATCCTTGACTCAGCAAGTCAGAGGAAGTACACCAAGATTAAAGCAGGGCTGACAGCAACAGGTGACAATGAGGGGTCTGTCGAAACTTATGTCACTCCCTGTTCGTGGTGTTGTATGTAACGCAGTAACGATTGTTAGGAAATACTTGGAGCTTACAGCTACCTTCCTTCAACATCTAGGAATATCTTCTATAGTCGGAGAGCTGTTAACGCACTTTTCATGAAGTGTTTTATGCACTTCACGAAAAAAAAAAAAAAAACCGTATTTGAAAATAATTACAAAAGGGCAGACACTTTTCAATTTTGGGGGTTTTAATTATCAGGAAACATAAAAATAAATGTTGCCTGTGATAGGCTTCAATACACTGCGCGTAACCGTAAGAGTGAATGAGAGCACCACGCAGTTGTGGTTGTTCCCTTCGCTCTCATTGGTTCTTGCTCACATGATCTTGTGAAGCTGTCCCGGTTAAAATGGCAGCATGAATAAAACTCTTCCTGCCTTATTTATTATTCATTGTAAAATTGTCTTAATTTTACATTAAGAATAGTTGGCTTTTGAATAAAACTCTATTTTTGGGAATTTTTTTTGTTTCACCTTTCCCCATAGTACCTGGTGTTCCACGGTACGTCTAGCCAACACATATATACCTTCATATCGAATCAAGAGGTACATTATAGCAAAATTTCAAGGTGCATAAAACACTTTACGAATCTTGCGTTTACTGGCTCTCGGACTACTAGAGGTGACTATGTGGTCACACTTAGAGATGTGGGGTGAACAATTTTCCAGAAAATTTTCAGGTATGTTTTTCCGGAAAATTTTCCATTTACAAAAAGGGTAATTTTTGGTAAAATTGAAAAAAAATTATGTTCTCATAACCTATCATTTGTTGCATGTCGTTTGAACGGGGGTATAAAGAGCTAAACATTGACACCTTCTCCATGTTTGTAACGTAAACAGGAGAGGAGTTATGACTATTTAAATGTTTTGAAAAAGCGAGATTTTGACCGCTTTTTGAAAACTTTACATGGCCGTTTTAGATAAAAATTTGAAATTTGGTATTTTTATTTGTCCCAACTCCTACTTTGGGTGTACCAATTTTCATTAATATCTGAAAGGGTGGGGTAGAAAAATGTGTTGATTTGACATGGAATGACCCTAGGGACAGATGGTAGACGTTTTAGACCTAGCCTATGGACTCTCCCCGTATCAAGATGTACCTGTTTGCTAAAATTAGTAAAAATTGGTCAAACGGTGTGGATTTTTATAATGAGCAAACATACAGATAGACAGCTGGTAGACGTTTTTGACCTAGCCCACGACATTTCTCGGATCAAGACCTGCCTGTGTGCAAAGTTTGGTGAAAATCGGTCAAACGTTGTGGATTTGTATAAGGAAGAAACATACACATGGTGGAAACGTCCAAATACAGATTTGGTAAAACTGAAGGAGAGCGTCCTCAGCTACGATTTTCTTCAAAGTTTGCACTATAACGTGTTTTGATGCACTAAAAACACGAATCCGTTGAAAAAAAAATCCCGCTCTCAACTAGGAAAGAAGTTATTAAAAAAAAAAAGTTCACTGTTATGGCGGTTATAAAAGACGGGGTAAACAGCTTATATGTAAACACGCGCATGCGCAATAGTCCTTAATCACGAAGTGTAATTGAAATTCAGACTCACCTGTGGTAGCTGACTTGGTCGTAAACTGTCGCTTTTGGGCATACGTGCTATGCGTTTCCGCTCGCTCAAGAAAACATCAAAACCCCTAGTCAATCCAACTCGCAGAAATGAAAAGAATTCTATTCCCAAAAGTCGTCCTAGGCAATCTTCCCTAACCTTCATAACAGTGAACTTTTTTTTAAAATAACTTCTTTCCTAGTTGAGAGCGGGATTTTTTTTTCAACGGATTCGTGTTTAGTGCATCAAAATACGTTATAGTGCAAACTTTGAAGAAAATCGTAGCTGAGGACGCTCTCCTTCAGATTTACCACAGATTTCTTCCTGAAAGTCTGACGTTTTTCTCCTAGCCGAATCCCAACTATACCTTGTCTTCGTATATATATTTATATTTTGTATTTGTTGCCTCCTTACAGTAACCCTGCAAGAAGGGTATATATATATATATATATATATATATATATATATATATATATATATATGTGTGTGTATGTATATATAATATTCACAAGCACATATAACTATTCTTGTAGGGGTAATTTTCGAAATTTAAGAAATACAAGTTTTCGGTAAATATTTTTATAAACTTTCTGAGCTGGGAAAAATAAAGAAAACAAGTTTTATTTTCAAATTATGCCATGCATTTTATAAAACTTGTATTTTTTTTCAATTTCACCGACTAACAAGAAATCCAAAATAAAAAGTTGGAATTTACTCACATTCAAAATAATTCTTTCATGAGAGCAACATATAGGTAGATTCTTAGGGAAAGTGATAAAACTTGAGTATAAAATAAGAGCTGGTAAGAACCAGATTGAAGAAGGTGAACTGTGGAGTAAATAGATTTGTAGATATTCTTCGAAGAATGGAGGAAAGGATGGCTTCCGGTTCTCCTCACCCTCCCTCAGAACTATATTAGATTCGTCCATCCAGGTATAGGTACATCACACCCCCTGAATCAAGTACCATTTGGAATCGTCCAATTAGTCTTCAGTCTAGCTCGTGAATTCGAACCGTTTACTCCTCGTTTCAATCGCTCCTTGTTTCACTCCGGTTAGTGGTTATTTTAAAATGCTTTTATTTCTGAAATATACTTAATAACGTGATTTGGAAGTGCTTTACTTGAAGACAGCCAGGATTCCCTTGATCGTCCTCGTCTATGTGGCAGGAACTCTTTTATGTAAGTAAGATTCTTCATACATTTGCTGGAAATGGTGACTTTAAGAAATTCCCAAAGGAATTTAGGAACTGATTGCACTGGGACTGCAATCAGTTCATTTTGCATTAATGTTGTTGTGTTAACTTCTTCTAGATTAATACTGACACAATATTATTCAATTCTTTATGTATAAGTCTTAAAAGGGATGTTAAAGTAACCGAAGAAAATACATTTTAATTCTTTGAAAACAAAATGGCGGCACGATGTCCGAAGGCGGCAATTTTTAATGTACACTCAGCGTCAAAATCTGGCAATGCTATTTAGTATTATAGCCCATATTAAAATATATATAAAATAAAAATGTTTAAAAATGGATTCTAGATGCATCAAAATGATGGCTGCATTATGCAAAATGTTATTTCTGACCTTTCAATCTACTAGATCAACACAAAAATACTAATTCAATTGTTTTTAACTTATCTGGCAATGCCATTTAGTATTATAACCCATATCAAAATATATATAAAATAGAAATGTTTAAAAATCTGCCCTAGATTAATCCTGAGACTATATTTTTCAGTTCTTTGTGCTATAAGTTTTATAGGGGACTAGCTGTTACCCATGTTACACCCTGTAACATGGCACACCGGGTAACAGCTAGTCCCCTATAAAACGCACTGTTTAAAAAGTTGACCTGTTTTCACAATGGTCAGAAAGGGCTGCCTACTGCTCAATAGGAGTTTAGAATGGGTGGTGATTTCTGGGCGTTTCCATAATTGTCTTTCATATTGATAATCGTCTTCATTTACTTTTAATAAGTGTTAAAATACTATGTACTTTTCTCAATAAATAACATCGAATCTACCTAGTAGTAAAGGAAATAGCCAAATAGGGTAACGATTAACCCGTTCATTGCCCAGAACCCGCCTGGCGGGTTCGCAGCCTCCTTGCCTTCCTCCTGACTCCCCCAGGACGCCTCGGTTTAGCTTAGGTATATTCTCCCAGGGAGTCGACAGATTCTGTTACTAGTGTTGGTTTTTTGTGTAAACGTTTTCTACCCGAGAGTGGTGTGCATTGAGGAGTGCTACGATCATTTCGGTATCAGTCTACTTAACTAGTACATAGTACGCTATTTAACTAATTTCTTTCTTTCTGGAATTCAGAGACTCTCAGAGTAATTGAAATGACAGTAATTTTAGTTTTATTTTTAATATTTTAGCTTCGTGATGTCTGGAAGAAAAATTCTGGATAAGCCAATAAAAGTTCCTAGAGAATGTACATTATATTTTTTTATTATTGTCATTTATTCGTTTATTAAATTCATTATTATTTCTTTTATTAGGTGAGCCTAGTACTTCTGTTTCATTTTAATATGAAAAAAACAAACTTTTATTTACATTTATATTAATTGAGGGGACGTATATACATAACTATGTTTAAAATTGTAACTCTATAATGGAATTTCTTGTTATATTAATTTCTTTCACTAATATATGTATTTTTTATTTTGTATATACTGTCTCTACCCATGTGAGTCATTGGCAGTTCTTTAGTATTATAATTCTTGATATAGGCCGATGTCTTTAATAAATTTTAGTATATTTTGTACAGCCCTTTCTTCATCCATTAGGATCTCTGCCATACTGCCAGAAATGTTATTTTCTTTTCTTATATGGTTGTGTTCCGTGCATTGTGTAAGGAAATGTTCAACAGTAAATTCATAATAGCAGAATTGACAGGTGGGAGGGTAAAGTCCTTTTAGATGGTAAGAGTGTGTTATTTTGGTTTGGCCAATTCGTATTCTTGCCAATACCACTTCCTCCCTTCTGTTGAATCTTTCAGAGGTTTTCCAAACATTTACGTTAAATATTAATATATATTTAGTTAAATATAATAATATATTTAATTAAATATAATAATATATTTAATTAAATATAATAATATATTTAATTAAATATTAATATGTATAATTAAATATTAATATTAATATTTATAATTAAATATTAATATTAATATTTATAATTAAATATTAATATATTTGTTTACTCAGCTCTGTTATACCAAAAATGGTTGGCTTCTTCATAATGGTCATCATCGTATACTTGATGATTATTCAGTTTATATTTTGTACAGATTAAAAAAAAAAAATAATAAATAAAAAAAAATTATTTTGTTAGATCATTACAACAATATATACTGTAGAGAAAAAACTTATTTTTGCGAAGCCTAATACATTTTCTACCAAAAAGCCCTAGCATAATTTTTTATTGTACCACCTCCATCAAGGAAAACAGTGCATACAATTAGTTGTTTTAATTCCAAGGAAGACAGAATACAAACAGCTTCCATTCTTAGCTTTCCCAATCTAACTAGGGTTAAAGTCTGAATGTGCTAAAATAATGCAGTTTCTATTTGTTTTTCTATTTGTATGTGCAGTTTCTATATCTTTTTTTAGATTATGAGAGTTAAAATAGAAATTATTTTTCCTGATTACTAGAAGGGTGACCTTGAATCATGAATACACCTACAAGAAATGACATTGAAATCGCCCTGGCCTTTTATTTCGCCCACAAGAGCAATTTTCTAGTGACTAGTTTGCAATAGTTGCTCGGCTTAAACCGGTATCTACGCCTTTCCTTGTGTAGTTAGCGTGGCAGAGTTTTTTTATGCTGCAGCAATCTATTTTTGAGATCAAAATAATGATTTTATAGGTGGGTATTAGTGTTGCTAGATAATGCATTTACTGAATTCTCAGAGTGTCATTGTATTGCAGACTCACTTTATTACATTACAACATGTACGTACTACTTACTGACTGGCAAAGATACTGGACCCAAACAGATGATAAATTACCACAAATAAAACCAACTATTATGCCTTGGTTGACGAATTAAAGTACCCCAACAAGACGAGAACAAGTAATATTAACAAGATTGCGTATTGGACATACTTTCCTCACACATTCCTACCTTATGGACAGAACGGACAGACCAGTTTGTAAATACTGCAACACCACACTTACAGTAAAACACATATTGACAGAATGCAGACAACGTAGTCATCTTGACATACCTCACGACATTCAGGAGCTACTCACACTTGACACTATACTAAAATATCTACAACACATTAATGTCTACAAGATTTAACATACCCACTAATAAACAAAATTAAATAATAAATACATGAATGAAAATATGTATGAAAAGTTACGCCCAAAACATCTTGTTGCCACTATTTTTTTATTTTTTATTCTTTTTTTATTGATTTATTTTTATTTATTATTTTATTTTATTTTCTCTCAAATGTTTGTTCTAGATTCACTCATTATTTGTGTATGCTATTGGTTTATTTCCTTTTAGCGCGGTTCCTCCCTCCCTCATAGGGATAAGGTTGTTATTCGTTTATTCGAATGGTTCTTTTTGTCTGTTTTATTCCTTGTTATTTTTTAATTGCTTATACTCGGATAATGTATTTGACAATAAAACTGGTTAAGTAAAATAACAAAAACAATTTGTTGTTAGAAATATAGATTTCCAGGATTCCAAGACCTTGTCACTAGCGGGACAGTTTCTAGTCTTAGCTGACCCTTCCAGGTAAGATTGTAAATCATGACCTTTCAAGACTTTACTACACACAGGAATGGCGTTAGTGACCTTGAGGGTTGACACGCCATTATAATAATTAATTTAAAAAAAAAGACTGGTGGAACCAAAATAATAACTGCTTCTATTTTAATCTTTCCAAATTAGACTAGGGATATGAACGGAGCCGCGCTAAGATGATGCAGTTCCTGCGAGGCGGACTTTTTATAATTGGCATTCCCTACTACATATTAGAATAAGAAGTTCCATGTGTATGAAAATTACCTGACCATTTATAAATATGTTACAATCTAAGAGGCGAATCGGCAAAGTTGCGAAGCCTTATCAATAAATAAATTATTATATTACTATTTATTGATTAATCGTTTTTGGCGAGAGATCAAGCTGGCACAAACTGTAAACATCTAATTCCTTGGTGAATATATACAGCGCCAATATAATGGGCAGAATCACGCTTATAGCCGATAGGAAACAGAAGAATATTTTGTGTTGTCTTCTCCACCCAATGCTGCAACATCATGGCAGAATTTTTCACTTGGCACTGAAAATAGGGCTAGTCCCCCCCCCCAAAAAAAAAAAAAAACTGGAAATTTCGGACGCTTTTCTTTCTCATTGTGAATAGTTGTCCATCTAACCATAAAACTGGACCAGGAATGAAATCATGGCTGAATCTTTAAGTTCAGGCGGGAAGAACTTTTTTAGTTTATTTATAGGTTATATAAAAATTGACGGTTCTTCAGTAATAGAGAGTGCTAGTTACGTTTTTAGACTTCTTTCTAGAAGAAAGTAAGTCACGAAGGAGTTGCATACCAATGTATATTCCTCAGAAGGTAGTTCATGTACGACCAATCCTTAATAATTAGCTAAAATCGCATTTATTTTTTTAATGAAAAGCTGACTAAATTATTAATATTATTTCACCTAGCCATCGCCGAACCTCTTTAGCTCATTTTACCCGCCAACAGTTATATATATGACCTTGGAAATGATTTCATTGGATTTCCCACGTCCAATCTATATACAGGGTGTCCCAGTATATGTGTCCACCCCCTTTTCCTCCTAGAGTTGTTGGAATTTCGAAATGAAACTTGGTAGGTCTTAGTTATGTTGCATGAGGTTTCTTTTAAAGGTTTAGTTGACTTTGTAACATTCTCCAGTTTTTCTCCAGCCCATCTAACTCTTGATTTTCTAATGGCGGCAGGTATTTTTTATGACGAATTTGCTGATAGAAAATTTAATTTTAAGACTAATTTGTTCCGAGACATCTTTTGATCCGATGCACCGTTTGCGCGTAAAACGCAAAAAACTGAAAAATATCGCCCTTTTGTAGACAAATTCCTATTTATCACTGAAATCAAGCCGTTTACCTAAAGTCACCTCGATACAAACGTTGTAGCCTATTAATTTTCCTTTCAGGTGATACCAAGATCAAAGTTGTAGGATTAATATTTAACGGGATATTATGAATGAAAAATATACCTTAAAAGTTTTAAAAAGTAATAATTCAAAAAATCGATATGAATAGAAAAAAAAGTAGCTGACATAAACAATAAAAAAAAAAAAGTACTTATTTACTTTATGAAAAAAAGTATAAAAAAATTATTATAAAACAGAACAGAATAAATTTATTTTTCCATTTGAAATTATTATATCATAAAACTAAACAAAACAAATTTGCCTTTGTTTTCATTCATAATACCCCGTTAAATATTTAATCTACAACTTTGATCTTGGTATCATCTGAAAGGAAAATTAATAGGCTACAACGTTTGTATCGAAGTGTTTTTACGTACAAGGCTTGATTTCAGTGATAAAAAGGAATTTGTCTACAAAAGGGCGATATGTTTCAGTTGTTTGCGTTTTACGCGCAAACGGTGCGTCGGATCAAAAGATGTCTCGGAATGAATTAGTCTTAAAATTAAATTTTCTATCAGGATTCGTCATAAAAAAATACCTGCCGCCATTGGAAAATCAAGAGTTAGATGCGCTGGAGAAAAACTGGAGAATGTTACAAAGTCAACTAAACATTCAAAAGTAACCTCATGCAACCTAACTATGACCTACCAAAAACAACTCTAGGAGGAAAAGGGGGTGGACACATATTCAGGGACACCCTGTATATAAAAATCACGTGTCTGTCTGTTTTTTGTTTGTTTGTACCTTATACAAATCTACACCGTTTGACCGATTTTGACCAAACTTGGCACACAGGTAGGTCTTGATACGAGAAATCTTCTAGGCTAGGTCAAAATAGTGAAATTTCAAAATTTGGTCAAAAGGTCAAAAGTTTTGTTGTGATTGTGACGACCATTTTGAATCGATAGCTACTGGCCTTTGTCGGCTGTTAGATGAAGTGCTGTTGTGCAGGCCTCTGCCGGGTATCATTATGAACTAAAACAAATTCACATCGTTTGACCGATTTTCGTAACTGGGTATAGACAGCTAGGTATCAAGTAGATCTTGATACGGGGACACTTACCAGGAATATTTACCATATAGGGATATTTACCAGGAAGCCTTGTAACGAGCAAGAACGTAAGGGTTACTTGCGCACATTTTGCCCCAAAACCATAACGAATTTGATCTTTTAAATCAAACGAAGAATTTTTGTACTAAATTTCAATAAAGTCGGTCGATTTGTGCCAGCTAGAGAGCGAATACATGTGCTATATACTTAAGTGTTATTTTCATGCCAATCGGTTCATAAATAAAGATGTTATGCCAATGTAAAGAATCACGTCAAACATTTGATAAGCTATTTATATCTATCTATTCTTTTTTCTATATCTTCTATCTAATAACGTGTATGAGAAGCGTACTGTAAAGTACATTTCTTAAATACCCAAACGACGGTGTTTATAATTCAAAATAAAAAAAAAACAATACATCCAAAATATGCTGCCCTAAATCACTATTCCAATCGGACGAAGTCGCGAGAACTCCTAGCATATATATATATATATATATATATATATATATATATATATATATATACACATATATATATACACATATATATATATACACACATATATTTATTCATAAATATTTATTTTTACAAAGAAACACCATTGTTTTCGGCATGGAAGAGCTCTAAAACGGAATATTTCCTAGTAGGCACTTCCGGATTGCGTCATAAGGTTATAAGCGGATTTCCTACCTATGCAGGTAGGGAGGAAACACGCTAAAATTATTGACATTTTCACTACACCAGTTAACCGACTAAAGGACAAAAAAAAAATAATCCATATTAGGGAGTTGCCAATATTGATTGGCTCATCCCAAAAGTGTTATTATTATTATTATTTCCTCTTCAATAGTTTTTTTGTATTTAATTATTTATTATTTTTGATTTAGTTAATTATCATATATTTTATTATTATTTATTTTCTTTTTTTAACTTTGTCAATCGTATTAATCAACTCTGTATATATTTCTATTATATTTGCGAGCAAACTTAACTAATCTATATATATATAAAAATCACGTGTCTGTCTGTTTTTCTGTTTGTTTTTCCTTATACAAATCTACACCGTTTGATCGATTTTGACCAAACTTGGCATACATGTATGTCTTGATACGGGGGGTGTTATAGGTTAGGTCAAAGTCGTCTAGGACTCACAGTTGGGAGGCCACGGGTTCATAACAGTTACAGATTCGTGTTATTAGATTTTAATAATACTTATTTGGTTTCTAATTTATTTAGGCTTTTCTATATGCAGAAAGTAGGTGTAGCATGGCACGCCGGGTAACAGCTAGTTTACTTTAAAATACACAGATGTTAAATAAAAAAAAAAACCTTTTTTATTACAAATACTAATATAAATAGCAGCTATAGGCGTTTATTTAAAGAACTACTCTTATTGAGGTATGTAATAATTACTAAAAAAAAGAAAGAGAATAATGGAGATATTTTCTGCTTAACAAGCAATATCAAAAGATTTATGCTGACTTTGTTCTTGGAGATCAGAAATGCAAATTAAGCGGGCGCAATATGGGTGCCGTGTGGGAACTCGCTTTTTTTCCTCTTTATTCGAAGGTTCTACGCGATTACTTGGAATGTATGCTAAGCAAATGTCAGATCTATATCTGCAAGAAATCTACTTGCCTGATATTCTTCGGAGGTGGTGTTTTTTCTCAAGATATGATATTGGGATTTAATATATATATATATATATATATATATATATATATATATATATATATATATATATATATATATATGTGTGTGTGTGTGTGTGTGACTGTATATATTACCCGGCGTGCCAGGTAATATATACAGTCTTCTAGACTTTCTGCATCTAGAAAAAAGCAAAAATAAATTAGAAACCAAATAAGTTAAATTAAGAACTAATAAAGCAAATCTGTAACTGATCGGGTTCACAGTTTCGTACCCACTGACCTCCGAACTGTGAGACCTAGACGATTCTAACCTAGTCTATGACACTCCCCGTATCAAGACCCTCCTGTGTGCCAAGTTTGGTCAAAATCGGTCAAACATTGTGGATTTGTATAAGAAACAAACATACAGATAGTCAGCTGGTAGACGTTTTGACCTAGCCGATGACACTCCCCGTATCAAGAAGACCTACCTGTGTGCCAAGTTTGGTCAAAATCAGCCAAACTATGTGGATTTGTCTAAGGAACAAACAAACAGACAGACAGTATTTTAGCCGTTTTTGACCTAGCCTACGAGACTCCCCGGGTCAAGATCTACCTATGTGCTAAGTTTGGTGAAAATCGGTCAAACGGTGAGGATTTGTAAAAGGAACAAACAGATAGACCGACAGACAGACACGTGATTTATACATACACACAGATACACACACACATATATATATATATATATATATATATATATATATATATATATATATATTTTATCCATGATTAATTTATATTTCACTGTTGTAAAATCAGAAAAATTCTATGTGGAGCAACTGTCTCATCATCCCGCGGTTCTAAACATTATTATCCTTGGTGAGTAATGATAACTAAGAATAGAAACCTCTAATAAGTTTTCTTTTTTCTAACAGAAAGAACTTTCAGATATTTTTATTTGAACCTTTTTATAAATATACTCATTTTACTGTAAAACAAAAATTAAAAATTAGCGGCAATCCGATGTTATGGGAGCTTCATAAATTTCTGTATTTGTTTAGGTTATACGTTTATTTTTTATATATATCCTTCATAAATGTTTATACATTTCGGATTGTTAAAGAAAAACTATTATTTTATGTATTATTTTTCTGTATTTACCAAATGCATTGCTGAAATTAGCGGGAATATGGATTTGTCTAATTCCTTAAATAGTAGTGGTATTGGACTTCAAAGTGTTTTAAAAACTATGTTTTAGCAATTCTTTAGACATCATGAATCCGTGCGAAATCTTGGTGTGCGATTCACATTCGGGCTATGACTATCGCCTCTATCCTGCTAACCCTGTAGGAAAACTTACAGTATTTTATTGGGGATTTCGTCTCCTTTCAATTACTGTCCATAACTTCATACCACATCTTCGACGAGTTTCTTTTTATTACGTTATCTATAGGAGAGCTGCTTGATTGAACTTGGCCTTTGGAATCTGATAACGTGTTTTTGTTGTTATTTATAACCTTGGTATTACCGAAAATTCGCTGTTTTTATGCAGGAATAAGTGATTTAAAAAGGATAAATTATTGAGAGGATTCGTGCATCCATCTTGTGTCATCCTCCAACAAATCATCTTAGAACATTAGCTTACTCCATTAGAACAGGCGTCTAGAAGCGTGGGCCTTCCTAGGACGTGCTCTGCAGTAGTGGCCATCTCGAAAGAATTACATTGAAGCATTTCGGTTAGTCGTGCAGGGTTCATCTCTCAAGATTCAAGGTTGCGGTTCGAATTGCCCGTAGAAACGAACGTGGCCCGCGGCCACCCACGATCTTGCTAGAATCTGCGTGATGTTAGTCAGCATATCTTTGGAGATGTTGTATATTGTTTTTGTCAGTCAAAATCCATCTTGGACAACATAGTTATCAACGAAATATCTGTTATTTTATTATAATATTCTTTTATTTTCATCAACGGAGGAAGAATACAGATTCATATTTTACTCTTGTTTACCAACGAATGGGCTAGGGCAAAACCTATTAACTTAAATCTATGTAGATTAGCTCGTTGGCGTTTTAACTTGTTTTAGGTGTTTGTTTTGACTTTTGTTAATGTTTTTCTGACTGTTTTCACCAATTAGTAAGTACATGTCTCGTGGATTGTACAAGGCTTGTATCAAGTTACAGTCTGTCACTATCTGTTGAATGGTCAGATATTTTGCACATATTTGGCAAAATGGTTTTCCAGAATTTATCATAGTTTGGAATATCCATAGTTTGGCGAACACAACTTCTTCACGGGAATCCGTGTATGATAAAGCCCGGTCAGTAATAGTCTGCTTAATTTTTTAGTTTGTATTACTCGTCCAGTTCAGTTGCTATTTTCTATTTTTTTATATTTTATATGCTTTAAATTAATAAAATGGCAGAGACATGTTTTGAAACGTTTACTCTAAAACGATCGATTTTCGAGTAGATTAATCGAGTAGATTAATCGAGTAGATTAATTTTGTCATAATAGATGACATAGTAGATAAATTTTGGCCTTGTCTAAGGACGGTTCACGAAGTTGAAGGATGTAATGTGTTATTAGCATAAGTTCTCCTGAAGAGGCATCAAAAATTGGAAAAACATTAAGAGTATTGTGATCTTCGGATGTTGACAGAAGGGTCCCAATAATGCGTGTTCTCTCAAAAGTAAAAAAATAATTAACTCTTTTATTCATATGATAAAATAAAATAATAATATGACTCCATAAATATCACAATTTTCTTCTAAAATAATAATAAATGATAAAGTCCTCTGGCAGGTAATAATAAATAAGGAAAATGTCTTTGACGATTGAAGAAGGAAAATAAAATATTCTTGTCGAGATGACGTCACCAGTGTTGCGGGGCGAGTTGCTGAGTCTCGGTGCTGGGAGGGTTATGCCTATTGCGACCTCTTTGGTGGACATGTAACCGGTGCGAGAGGTAACACCGGCGTCAGTATATAAATAGGAAGTAAAGTGCAGCTACTCACAGTTTGAAGCTGGTTACTTCGCTCACTTACTCCAGGTTCCTGTGTGCTCGATATACGACTGCAGAAAGTCTATTCATCAGTGTCCAACACTCCCTTTTGTGTTGAATTCAACAGCCGGCACTTGGTCATCATGGCCACACTAAGTACACTATCTTCGCTCACTTACTCCAGGTTCCTGTGTGCTCGATATACGACTGCAGAAAGTCTATTCATCAGTGTCCACTACTCCCTTTTGTGTTGAATTCAACAGCCGGCACTTGGTCATCATGGCCACACTAAGTACACTATCTTCGCTCACTTACTCCAGGTTCCTGTGTGCTCGATATACGACTGCAGAAAGTCTATTCATCAGTGTCCACCACTCCCTTTTGTGTTGAATTCAACAGCCGGCACTTGGTCATCATGGCCACACTAAGTACACTATCTTTTAGATCTATCTTATCGGATCTTAATATCTGATAAAATGATCGCTACGCTACAAGAGCAATATCAAGAAATATTTAAGGAAATTGTGTAATTTATGAAATTTGATTAAATACCTGTACCGTCAGCAAAGCTCTCTTACTCATGGTGAGGATTACATCAGGTCTGTTACCAAAAGAATGCAAGATAGCCTTCATGCAGCTCAGACTCTCAAGAGGGTCCGAGTTGTGACCAGGCTAGATTGCACTATATGCAACCTCCGGAAACCCGAGACACTCGCCCATTTTCTCCTAGAATGCGTAATATATAAGTTTGCCCGTACTATATACTTGCAAGCTTTGCACCCAGAAATGGAAGAAGAAAAGCTCACGTTTAATCTTTCATCTTCGAATTAGGACTCAGCCTCTTTCGCTTAACCCTGGAAACTTCAATGACGAGGTCATTTGTGCATTTTGAATAGTAGCGAGTAATTTAGACTTACATTAAATTATCTAATGTACTGTTTTTTTTTTTCCGGCGCATCGACAATTCTTGGCCAGTAGCGCCGTGGTTTACTGTTAATTTCGATTATTATTGTTAAGATTCAAACTCTGTATATCTATTATGATTAACTGGGGAATGTTTAGCATAAATATGCTTTAGCGGTGACTAAACTGAAAAAAAAAACGTTACAAAAAAAGTGTCCACTGGTGTTCGCGCTTGCGCAGTGGCGTTTGTGCATCCGCAGTGGCGTTCGCGCATCTGCAGTGGCCATGTACGAAAAAGAAGACTGTATGTGCCACAAAAAAAGTGTCCGCTGGCGTTCGCACATGCGCAGTGGCCTTGTACAAAAAGAGGACTGTATGTGTTAAAAAAGTGTACATTGGCGTTCGCGCATGCGCAGTAGCCTTGTACGAAAAAGAAGACTGCATGTATCACAAAAAAGTGCCCGCTGGTGTTCGCGCATTCGCGGTGGCCATGTACGAATAATAAGACTACATGTTATACAGTACATTGCATAGGTTTGTCGGGTAGGCCTAAAGTATACTTATGTTCCTGAATTTGAGCAGAAGGCTCTAAACGAAATCATTTTTTTTTTTTTTTTTTTTTTTTTTTAATTTTTACTATTATTATTTTTATTTGCAACCGGACCCCTGAAACTGTTTTAAACAAAATACATTTTTTTTCCATATATAGTTTATTTATTGATCCTCAACCTCAGCCAAATTTGGCTGAGGTTGAGGATCAATAAATAAACTATATATGGAAATAATTTATACCTCAGAAAATCTTTGTGGATAATTTCCTAACATGTCTAAAAATACAAAATGTTATCTATCTATCTGAAATTTGATTAAATACATAGCGAAAAATGGAGTCAGTGTCTTATAATATGACTTTATACGGTTAAATCCCTAGTTAAATACTACTGGGAAAACCCGTTCAGAATGAACTTTAATTTGATGAACGGTGATTGTAGTTTTCTCTGCTTTATAATCTACGCATTGACCGGCAGCATTCCAACATGGATTGATTGTACGTTGGTATACCTTGACCTCTAACCCTAACCTTACAACCCCTTGAACTCGACCATCCTAGACCTTTACAAACACATCGTTCTGGATCAGATCTAAGTAGAACTCCAAGCTCAACCTCTCACGAGCCTCCTGGGGGCTTCCTGTGCAAGGACGATACCTCTATCTGGGGGAGGAATCATCTGATCTAAAGGTGTAAGATAAAGTCAGAAACGCATCTAAGATCCATTCTTTGGCCGTTGTGATGAGTTCAACACTTCTGAGCACATAACAAGGTAATGCAGTCCGAGAGCCAGTAACCGCACGTTTCATGAAGTTTTTTATGCACCTTGAAATTTTGGGCAATATTGTTTTGCGCCTTTCTACTATGAGCAGTATCTGGTGTTCCACGGTATGTCCAGGAAAAACATATATACCTTCTTATCCTGCTACACTATAGCAAAATGTCAAGGTGCATAAAACACTTCATGAAAAGTGCGGTACCAGCTCCCCGACTAGTTTGGGTGCACTGTTCAGATTATATTTGAAAACTGTCTTCAAATATTCATCGATCCTATATACACACCCACACAAAAACACCGTCGATTAGGTATTATAAAAAAAAAAGTCCGACTCGCAGGAACTGCATCATCTTAGCGCGGTTCCGTTCTTATCTCTTGTCTAATTTGGAAAGATTAAAATAGAATCAGTTATTATTTTGGTTCCACCAGTCTTGAAAGGTCTTGATTTACAATCTTACCTGTATAGGTCGGCTAACCCATAAGTCGGTCAGAAAGGCCTCCGCTCAGAGGCATTTGGAAAGCCTTGGGATCTCTCTCTTTGAACGCTACATTTTTAACAATAAATTGATCTTCTTATTTTATTTAGTCTGTTTTATTGTCAAATACATTATACGGCTATAAGCAATTAAAAAATAACAAGGAATAAAATAAAAAGAACCGTTCGAATAAACGAAATCAATTACTTTAAAGTTTTAAGCACTTTCTTTTTTCTCCGATTGACACCACCTAATTAAAACTATCTTCAGAACCTTTTTTTTAGAGCATTTAGTAAGCTTCCGAATGGTAACCTTCTGCTTCCCAAGATTGTCAACAGTTTTCGAGATACTAACGAAAGTATACAAAGTTACCAAAACTTTTCTTGTCTGTTAATAAAATATTTTATTCTAACCCTTCCTTAACTCCAAACGTAACAAACATTTCAACATATTAGTTTTAATGAAAGTAGAACATGCAGAAAATGTTTCAACTGAATCCCATGATTCTAAGTACCCAAACCAAAAACGGTATTCAACAACTATTTTTCCAATTTTCTCAAAAACGGTTAAAGCTATCGCCTTGAAAATGGTTTCATTCGTTTTCCTAGCCCAAGAAGCCTATAAAACGAGTACTTACAAGCTTATGAACTCAAAAACGTAAGCGTTACGATTTTTTTTTTGCGAGAATTTCGCCCCAAACGCCATCTTCCAGTGGACGGATTCGGTAAATCGGACCATTCGTCTTCGACCTAGAGAGCAAACAGACAAATATATATATATATAAAAATCACGTGTCTGTCTGTTTGTTTCTTTGTTTGTTTGTTCCTTATACAAATCCACACAGTTTGACCGATATGGACCAAACTTGGCACACAGGTTAGTCTTGATACGAGAAATCTCCTAGGCTAGGTCAAAATAGCCAAATTTCAAAATTTGGTCAAAGGTCAAAAGTTTTGTTCAAGAAAAATTTGCTACACTGAACTGACGAATAACTGACGGCCATTTTGAATCGACAACTAAAGGCTTCTGACGGCTGTTAGATGAAGTGCTGTTGTGCTGGCCTCTGCCGGTATCATTATGAACTAAAACAAATTCACATCGTTTGACCGATTTTCGTAACTGGGTATAGACAACTAGGTATCAAGTAGATCTTGATACGGGGAGAGTAATAGACAGAAAGTACGTGTAGCATGGCAGTGGGTAGCAGCTAATTACATTATTATATATATATATATATATATATATATATATATATATATATATATATATATATATATATATATATATACAAATTTAAACCACCATCATTTTCGGTTTCTAGGGGTTCTGAAACGCAAAATTTTCTAGTCGGCACTTCTGGATTGCGTCATGAGATCAACCTTATAAGCTGGGTTCCTCCCTATGGGGGAGGGAGGAACCGCGCTAAAACACTACTTTACATTAATGCTTCACTATACACGATATTAGACGTATAGCCATCGGGGATCTAAGCATACAGGCTGCTAGGAATGCTAACACGTCACAGAGCCACATATAGCTGGCCGTGGGAAAAACCGCTAATACTTAAATCCACACCCACAACTTTTAGCGTCATTGCGAAACGTAGGATCAATAATTATTGAATACTACAGACGGCGGTGCGGGTTTCGGCTAAGACCTTCAAACGTCGACGTGATTATTTAAATTGAAATAACTTTTTTATTGACATGAAACAAACACTGACTGTTATGTGAAGATTACGAAAATATATTAGTGAAAACTGTGCATAAATCGGATTACTGTTCCTGAGATCAGCGTGCACAAACGCACAGACAAAAATTCTAGCAATCATTGTTTTGGGTGCTAAGGCCCACAATAATATTTTTTCTCAAATATCTTCCATTGACAGACAACGATCCGTTACATTTATATGCACATATAGATAGATAGATATTTATTTATTTGTGTAGGATATATCTTGTACATATAATACATTTTTATGCATATATATATATATATATATATATGTGTGTGTGTGTGTGTGTGTGTGTGTTTGTGTGTGTGTTGGAGTATTAATAACCGTGCTAAGTATTATTCTATTAGGAATGGGTGTTTAGATAAGTCTGAATGGAAATGGCATCACAATTAAAAAAAAACGGCGTAAATTTGTGTTATTATCGGCAGCTAAAAAAAGAAACTTAGACCCTCAGGCCTCGCAACGGGCTCCTCCTCTTGACACCGTCGGGCGCCTTCGCCCCTGGACCTCCCCTTTCGCTTCATTCAGAAAACGTGAACACACGCTTAAGTCGCTTAGTTTTAATCCACTTCCTGCCAACGACCCCGGTTTCTACCTGTTCGCATGTTCAATTCCTGTAAATTGGCGTATAAGAAGGAAGTGCCCCTTCGGATAGGCATAGGAAGTGGACCGGAAGCTTAAAGACAGACGGACCGGAAATGGACAGGTAGACAAGCCAGAAATATGGAGGCATTCACGCCGGATGTGGTAAAGCATATAGGCAGACAGCCAGGGAGTAGTCAGGCATATAAACAGACATGAGGAAGTGAGCAGAAAGATAGATAGACCAAAACGGGTGAGACATGAAGTGGACCGACAGTTCGCAAGCGTTCTTTGGGGTAAGATTTCGGATCACGTTCCATACTAAACATTCTTACGCTAAGAGTGTATAGACCATCCTGGAACATAACGGGAGAACGTATTCGTAACAGTAGCATTAAGAGGAAGCGCGGCAGAAGACTTCTAAAAACAAGGAAGAGAAATATAGCGAGGTGTCTATGATCATTTACGGGCTAGAAAAAGGTGTGGTTGTGAGGTGACCATGTCGGGTGGACAACTTATGAGTAGGGGAAAAAAAGATTTCATCCTAGTGGCCTAGAGGGATAATGGAAGATGTGAGCTGACTTACAAATGGATCGATACCTAAAGAAGCAGCAGTATCGGCTTCATCCTGCTTACTAAAGGAAGATCTATTGAGTCCGTCTCGGGATAGGCCTGGTCATCAAGAGGGACGTTAGGGATATTCCCGTGGGAAAACTAGCTTGGAGGAAATACAAGGAGTTTAGAGTCCAGGTAATTTTAGCATACATATGTTTCAGCGATGACTAAACTGAAAAATAAAAAGTCACAAAAAAGAGTTACACAAAAGGGTCGCTGGCGTTCGCGCATGCGCGGTGGCCAAAGAAGGCTGTATTTTATACAATACATTACAAAGGTTTGTCGGATGGACCTAAAGCATATTTATGTTTCTGAATTTGAGGACCAGGCTCTAAACGAAATTAATTTTTTTTTAGATTTTGTACTCACCCTCATATTATAATTTTTTTATTCTACCTTTTTAGGTTTGTAAAGCTTCCTGATAAGAGCAGTATATATAGGGGTTCTAAACCCTGCTCCCGCGGGCGTAAAATTGCCCGCGAAGCTATTTTAGTGTGCCCGCGGCTGTTGTCAAATTAATACTTCTGATGTTGAAAAGCCCACGGGGAAAATAAATTCGGGATGAAGCGTCTTCAATTGAAGATCAACTTTTAATTATTCAGATAGATATTGCTTTAAAGTTGTACGAACTTACTGAAAATAATTGTAACATAGCCGTAAAGTACCCCATTTTGAAAAAAAAAACAACAAAGAAATTAAAATCCTGTTCACATATTAATGAGAAACATCGTTTCCAGCAATGTATACAATGATTTCAACTATCAAATCTCGTCTTAACGATAGCAAGAGTATCGCATTTTGAGAGTAAAGACATTTTGTCTTTGTAATCCGATAAAATACTAGACCAGTGATGCCCCGAAGCTGTGCACTGCCTAAATACATCAAGTCAATAGGGGTGAACGGACGGATTTTATTCTCTTTTATTCCACGTGTTTCTGACGAATTAAATATATACACTTTTTTCTGGTTATATGTGTCATAGATAAAAAAAGAAATAATATTACTGATTTTTATCTTTTGTTCTACTTTATTCTATAACCACCATTAAAACCCTTTGAGTGATCCACTAAGTCATAATGTGGGAGGCAAGCTGACCATCCAAGGGGATTAATAGAATATTTCCCGTATAGGGCAGTCATAGAATAAAGTGGTAACAAAAGAGAAAAATAAGACATTTTTTTTTTTATCTCCGCCACATTTATGTATTGCCCAAAAATTGTTTCGTTCTATGTAATATAACACAAATTTTCATTAATAAAACAGTTATTTGTTGAATAATAATTTTTATATTTTATTTATGTTTTTTTTTAAGCTGTCACCATTATTTTATCGATAGTCGCAGGAAATAACTTGGGAAGTTCTAACTCCCAACTTTTCAGGGCATCTCTTTGACAGAAAAACAAGCTTTTATTTTACTCGATGCCGAAAACCCCAATTCTTTCTAATTCGGAAGCGATCAAGGCTGTTAGTTAGTGATTTCCTTATACTATCCACGAATCTTAGGAGGTCATCACAGTGCACGTAACCCATTAGCGCCGTGCGTTACCATATGGTAACGCCAATATCTAAGCGATGATAGAAAAATTATGTTTTCAATTTTTATTTTATTGCATACAGGGTTTCCCCATTGCAAGGAGTTGACCTTATATAATGTTTTTAGTCCTATGTTAGTAATATATTCATAAACATACCCCAACATAAAACTTACGCATATGTTCTATTTACATACAGATACTTTGTGAAATAATAAAGTTTAACTTAAAATAAATGAAAATAATTACATCTTCTATGCATTAAATTTAAGGAGTATTTCTATACATGTACTAAATATAAAATACAATTTCTTAACCAAGAAGTGATTATTAAAAATTATTTTTAGATAGAGAAAACAGTGCAAAAAATGGATTACTTAATATTAAATATTGGATTTTTTTTTGTGTGTGTTTTTACTATTATTATTATTGTGTCAATCAGAAATTAATGAAGCTCTCAATTTCAAGGAGTTTTTTATATAGTTATAAATGTGTATATATTCAAATTTTGAGGCTTTGTTTAAGATTTCGTGTAATCGGGAATTTTCAATAGGTTGGTTGATAAACTGGAGGAATTGCCTTCTAATGGGGGAGTAAATAGGACAATGCAAGATAAAATGAAAAATGTCTTCAAATACGTTATTATTACAGAGGGTGCAGATTTCCTGAGGGTTAATAGAATAATGGATATGTTTTATTGAAAATTTGATATTGTAGTTGCTGGCTGTTCTCAACTGAGCTATGGTTTTTGCAATAACAAAAGGCAGCCCCATGGTGAGAAATTCATGAGGTAGGCCTGGGGATACTGAAAGAAATTTGTAAAATGGGTTGTAGTTTGAATTATTCATTTTCTCCAGATCATTACTAAGTAACTTAGCTTTTTGGGCATCTAAAATTATATTAATCCGTCTTTTGATTAAATTAGGGTCCTGAATTAGCCATGTGTCTAGAGAATCCAAAGTGACAAATATATTTTTAACTTGGGATACCCAATTAAGCTTTATGTTATTTTGGGGACTCTGATCTAAAAGAAGAAGTCTAGGGATAGGATTTGACAAAGCCAGAGGAGGGTTGATTTTATAACCTGTATTGATACATAATCACTTCCAGTCTCAAGCCTTATCATGTAATTAGGGGTAGTTCTAGTAAGTTGGAATAGTTTCTTATAGAAATTGGTTTCCGCTTGTTCCAAATAATTTAGATATCTAATACCCCAGATCTGGGAGCCATAGATCAATGTGGATCTTGCTATAGAGTAAAAAATTTTCTTTGTGGCCTCCCAACAATGACATTTTGCACCTGCTAAAATACTAAAGACAACAGAGATAGCAGCGTTGAATTTCGAAATTGCATATGTTGTTTCTTTGAGAAATATCGAGGATGAAGAAAATAAAACTCCAAGATAGACAAATTGTTGGACTTGTTCAATTATTTTTCCTGAGTACAAGTAATCTGGATCTTTTCTACATTTACCTTTATGAAACTTGAGAATTTTTGATTTGGAAGTATTGACAGTCAATGAATTTGATCGACTATACTCTTCTAAAATGGCCAACTTGCCATTAGAAAAATTATGTTATATACTAAGTTCGTAAAATTGATTCTTTTGTATTAAGAATTTTTGAAAAAAAAAACAAAAAAACTCCGGCGCTAATGGGTTTAGGGGTAAAACTACCTTGTGTGATCAAAATTAAATTCATTTTCTCTAGTTTTTAAATTCTTTATGTAGTAAGTTTTATATGGAATGTTAAAAGTATCCAAAAAAAAAAAAAATCGGTTTTAATTCTTCGAAAAGATAATGGAGGCGCTGTATCTTACGAACGGTAACCCTCTTTTCACAGGCGATAGTCTAACGGTTGCATTCTTTATTCTAGAAAAAAATAAAAAAATTGTTTTGAAAGAAGACGGTAAAATCTGTAGAATAGAGTTTTTAAGAAACTTTTTTTTTTCGAAAATGCTGAAAATGATTTTTTTATTTTCTATTTTAAAAAACGTCAAAAATCGTTGTAAATCCTACGTTCTTACCTAGAAAATATCATTCTTATTATTAAATAACCTTAAAAACCATTCGACATCCAATAATTTATTTATTTATTGGTGTTCCACTTTATGGCGATGTACACCGAGGAAAACTTTCCATGAATATATTATTTTTTTTTTTTGTCTCATCCTGCATTAGCCTATGTAAGGATTACTGTCGATATGATCAACTCCGTTGCATAAGATGCTTACATAGCATGACTGTAAGATGCATGCCGAAATTCTCATCGGAAACACGCGAGCTCAGCAGACTTTTACTTATGGAGATGCAGAGATCATGTCCAGGCGCTTTTACACCTTGGAAACGCAGAGCCATTATCTCATAAACATCGAAAATTAATTATAAAAACATATTTACTAATTGGAGAAAATATGAGTCTTCCCAACAACCTTTGCATGTAGGAAAAATATTCCTAAAACTGTAAAAGTAAATCGAACAATTGATGATTAAAAGAGTTAATATAAATTTGGTTTAATTTGTTCAAATTTTTAGGAGGAACAAGTTCGAGGTTATAATTTTTCGAATCGCCTGTGTTTGATTAACTTCTGAAATAAATTAGTTTTGTCTCAAATTTCGTATCAATTTTTTCTCAGTTTTTCCCACTCATTATTTATTGATTAATTTTTTCTTAAATTATGTTATACTACAATTCCGTAATTTTTATCCAATCATGTACAGTGGAACATGGATAATTCGAACTTCGATAATTCGAAATCGTCTTTAATTCCAATATTTTTATCGGAACCTAGAATTTAGGACAGAAACAATGTAAAAAAATCGTGGTTAATTCGAATACAATTTTGGATAATTCGAATTTTTTACGAGTCTGTACCTATAATGGGAAGTGAACAGAGAGGCGGCCGATCTTAAATCTTGTGAAAATATTCTCCCCTCGGGTAAGGCGGATAGTAAGATAAGGATGTAGTAGGGGTTCCGGGACAAGAAGCGCGGCGGTCTCATAGTCTAGTTCTTGGACTCTAGGAGTTCTGCAAAGTGGTGTGTCGCGCTTCCTCCCTTCCAGGGGTTGTTATAGTTACATCCTGTCGTTTTATCATAGAATTCCCTCCCATCTTCATTTCTTATTCAGTCAGCGCCTAGATCTGTTGTATTGTTTGTGCCTTGAATTTCAGGTATACAGTGCAGTTCAGTGAGTTGTTGATTTAAGATGTCGAAGCCCAGAAGTTATAAAAGTTTAACGTTGTCCGAGAAAATAGCTGCGATTAAAGAAGTTAAAAAAGGAATGAAGAAAAAATCTGAAATTTCCAAGGACTTTGAAATTCCTTCTATCACTTTACCAACTTACCTGAAAAAAAAAAAAAAATCTTGCCCATGAAAATTACTTTTTTTTCAAAACAATAGACTTTTATTTTTACTTTTTTGAGCAATTATTTATTACTTATGGACGTAATCATCAATTCATGAAATGTTTTTTGTATTTCTTTAAATAACATGTATTTATTTTAAAATTAAAAACCGTGAAAATATGAAGTTCGATTTTTTAGCCCTTTATTTTCAAAAACTTTTGTAATTAGAATTTTGGATAATTCGAACTTTGTTATCGGTCCCTGGGGGTTCGAATTATCCAAGTTCTACTGTATATACTACAATTGTTATATTTTTACGTATATATTCTTATTTCATTTTGTTTTTAAATTTTAGTTATTTATTTATTTATTATGTGTGTAAATAAAGAAATACAGTAAATAAATAAGTTAAATAAAAATTCAAACAAACAAAAAACAATACACAAAATAAAGAAAGTATAATAAATATATTAATAAAAATAAAACTTTACTGATTGAAATATAGAGACAAATTACGGGATTGTAGTATAACATAATTTAAAAAAAAAATAAACAATAAATAATGAGTGCGAAAAAAATTCATAAAAAATGCACTAACAACACCACTACAGTTATTTATTATATAATAACTTTTAAATATCGGTGCACCGTTAAAATAAACAAAACAAATTACTTATGTATAATCAATATCTAATAACCTAACGTGTTATATAAGCTATTATAAGTAAATAAATTTTTGATTGTTAATAATATTTAATAGCGACTTTCTTATTTTTTAATATTTTTTTGGGGGTCCAATATTAATATTTCACATAAAAAAAATGAATCAAATACAACGTTGTTTTGCTTACATTTTCAATTTTTCTTTTTACAAATGACAGATTTTAATTGCAGTTTAACAATGTGTATTACCATAGGTCGCATCTAATAATATATAGAAATTCAATATTTGATATCCCAACAATGAATGGTAATTGACATAAAATAATATATAATAAAAAATTTATTTAGTTGCAAGGGACTGAAAATACTTATTATGAAGGCGAAATGTCTTATTAAATAGAAATATTCATGTTAAAAGCAACTTAAAATTAGAATAAAGAAAAAAATACGTTAAAAATTTCTTAGTTTTGACACATATAGCTGTGTTAATATTTAGATATGTATAATAAAGTATATATTATATATATATATATATATATACACGAATTCGAACCACGAACTTTCTTGGTTTTACTTCCGGATTGCGTCATGAGATTAGCCTCATAAGCGGGTTTCCTCCCTATGGAGGGTTGTAAGAAACACGCTAAAAGAGTCATAGCTCGATAAGAATATTCAGACCATGAAGGGAACGGTATATAGAAAAAAAAAAATAAAAATGGAAATAAATAGAATAAAATCTTAAAATTAAAGAAAAAAAGTCAACAAATTATGTCTTCTTAAGAATTATTGACCCTGTTTTGACGGTTGTCTGTTTTCATAGAGTTAAAAAATAAAAACTTCTTTCTATTTTCCGCAAACCACGAAAAGAATTAAAATAAGGATCAAATGAAACATATATAATAACAGACAACAATGACAATGTCAATGGACATATATAAAAATAGAAAAGTTTATCAAGTGAAATCAGAATTGTTTTGATGAAAATGTCCAAGTGGTGATATTCCACAACCCACTCTTAAGGACATGAAATAATAATTAAAGGCATTAAATATTCAATGATTTTTATAAAAAAAAGTAAGAAGTTTGATAGTCCCATTTATTAAGACTGCCGGAGCTTCGCAAATATTAGGATTTTGGAGAAATTAAAAAAAAATACATCAAAACGCAAAATAAGAGAAGACCAGCTGCTCTATTTTTATTAGCAACACAAAGAAAAAAGGTAAATAAAAAAACTGATATAATATGTATAAATAACATTAATTTTAATTTATTAGAGAAAAGTTAAATCATGTGTTTTTATTTGTCGACAAAATATTTTATTGCATATGAGTAATATACTTCTTCCTGATATCAATGTTAACATCTTCTTACTCATAGTGCTCTTGAAGAGGTACCACAAGGATGTGAAACCGGTAGGGCAGTATATTCAAAAATGAAAAGTATGAAAAAGTGTTTTAGCATAAATATGCTTTAGCGGTGCCTAAACTGAAAAAAAAACGTTACAAAAAAGTGTCTGCTGGCTTTCGGGCAGGCGCAGTGGCGTTGGCGCATGCGCAGTGGCGTGACCATGTACGAAAAAGAAGACTGTATGTGCCACAAAAAAGTGTCCGCTGGCGTTCGCGCATGCGCAGTGACCATGTACGAAAAAGTAGACTATGTTATAGAGTACTTTTTAGTTGTACATTTGACCTTTGGAGGTCAATTTTTAGAAGCACTAAATTGTAAAAGTTTTTTGGTAGGATTAATGGTATTTTATAATATGGCTTCGTTGGACAACTGACTCGAGATTTTTTCATCCTAGCTGTTAGGTCAACTATTTACCATACTGGAATTACATTTGTAATATTAAGGTTCACGAGTGCCTAGTAATTAAAATGCCAGAGCCTGGCCTGATTCCATTTGGTATTAAAAGAGTACACCGCCATCTGGTAATTGTGGGTATTTACTCGCGGCTACGCGGTGAAAGGGTGTGGTGTTCACTTAAGCAATATACTAGTCCACTCCAGCACTACACCAATATCACTCCATATCTCAGTCGAGACCATATGTTCATCGTACAACATATGTTCAGAATGGAACTTTTGGCTTTTCTCTAGAATCTGTTTCCAAAGTAGTCACAATATTCCATGTGTCAAGTGTCACGGTAAAAAACGCACTTCTTCTAAATCAGTGCTTCTGTTTCGCAAGCTGCTGGCAGGTGATGCACAAAAAACAATCAATAAAAGCACATATAAAAAAAATTTTTGATTTGATTTTTGATTTTCAATTTTAATACAACGTTTAATTAATATAATAAAGTACATAGTTGTTTCCTTGTGTTACGTTGTAAAGACCTAGAATCCTTCCTAAACTAGGAAGGTATTCGGCTGACAACTGGGGACACCTGAGGCGTGTATCAAATTACACACATTAAATTGAATTGAAGATTGTAATACTTCATAAAATGAAAAAATATATATAATAACATTGTAAAGTACATTGTGTTATCAACCACGAAGTGATCATTAAACCCTTGATTATATAACTGTTTGAACTATGTTTGTATATTAATTAATGCGTCGGAGTTTTTAATTTTAATTTAGACTTGTTAAGATTATTTTGTTAATATGATAATAAGATTCGCGAATAATCACGTTGTTATTTAACAGCCTTTTAGAGCTGTTTTAGAGATATCTTTATTTCGGTGTTTAATTTTTTTTTTTTTTTTTTTTTTTTGAATAAATGTTTATTTAAAATCTGTACAATTTATATAGTACAATAATTAATTGTGATCGTCTTGCGTAGATTCAGTGAATAGTATATGGAAGGAACCAATCATTATTGGCACTTCCTAATAAATGCTAACATTTATATTTTCACTGTTTTAAACCGCTGCTAGGGTAGCTGGTCACGGGGCCAAAGTCTCTTAAGCCTCCTGGGAAGGTCTTTAGGGTGGGTCCGAGTGGATAGGGATTGACCTCTAGGATTTGGGTGGGATGACAATTTGGAATGGAACGTTAGGAATCTGGATGTTGCGAGGTCTTTTACGAAGGGGATATTTAGGTCATTGTGTAGGGTTTTGTTGGAGACATAAAAGGGAGCATTAACTATTCTACGAAGGACTTTGGATTGGAATGCTTGTATTCGTTGTATGTTTGAGTGTTTTGCTGTTCCCCATAATTCAAGTCCGTAAGTCCAGGTCTAATTATAGTTTTGTATATAGTAAGTTTGTTGTGTGTCGTAAGCTTTGAAGCAGGGCCGAGTGGTCGTCTTAAGAGTCCAAATCTCCGGTTCAGCTCTTGTCTTTTTAGTCGTGTGTGTGGGTTCCATGTGAGTCTGCTGTCTAGTAGAAGTCCCAGGTAACGCACCTCATTAGATACAGGAAGTTGACTGTTGCATATGAAGACTGGAGGGCAAGTGCTCTTATTAAGAGTAAATGTTACGTGACAGCATTTTTCAGGATTCACTGTGATTTTCCACAAGGTGCACCATTTCTCGACAGACTCAAGGTGCTCCTGTAATTGCTGAGAAGCTGTAGAGGGATCGGGTAAGAGTAAAAAATGGCTGTATCATCGGCGTAGGTTGTTATATCTGTAGATGGGTGGGTAGGGATGTCTGCCGTATACAGGAGGTAAAGGACAGGACCTAGGATGCTGCCTTGTGGGACGCCTGAGGATATGGGTCGGGAGGAGGACAAGGTATTACCAGACCTTGCTTGAAAGGAACGATGCGAGAGGTAGGATTGAAGGATGAGGTGATATGTGTGAGGTAAAATACGCTTTACTTTGTATAACAACCCCGGGTGCCAAATCCGATCGAACGCTTGGGCGACGTCGAGGAAGGCACTCGTGCAGTAGTTTTTACATTCAAGCGCGTAGGATATTGTGTCAACAACACTGAAGCATTGTTGGATAGTGGAGTGACGGAAGCGGAAACCGAACTGGTGGTCAGGAAAAGAATTGGAGGATGTAACGATGGGAAGGATTCTCTTTAGAAAAAGTTTTTCAAATATTTTGGACATGGTTGGGAGTAAGCTGATAGGACGGTAGGAGGATGGATTTTTTGGAGCGTTATGGTGTTTGGGGATAAGAATTATTATGGAGTGTTTCCATGGATTGGGAAAGTGAGTAGTTCTTAGGATTGAATTAAAGATGTAGGTAAGGAAGATTATGGCTTTCTGGGTTAGGTTTTTTAGGATGAGGGCTGTGATAAGGTCGTAACCAGGGGATTTTCTGGGGAGGTGTTTGATGATATATTTTACGTCTGCTGGATTGAATGCTTTCGGTGGAGGGGAGAGGGGAAGAGGGTGGTCAAGGTGATCATACACAATCTGGTCATGGGTGGAATTTGTCTCTGGGTGCGAGGAAAATGTGGATTCTAGATGAGTTGCGAATAGTTCGGCCTTTTCCTCATCGCTTCTTGCCCAGCTGCCGTCACTGCGTTGGAGAGGATGAGGAACGGAATGGAATTTGAGGATTTTCCGAGTAGCAGTCCAGAGGGAATTATCTTCTGTGGATAGTGTTTGAAGATAATCATTGAAGGATTTGGATCGATGTTCGGAAAGGGTCTTTTTTAGGATTCGACAAAGTCTATTGAAAGAGGAACGGTGGGAGGGATAGCGGGTTCTCTGCCAGAGAGCTCTTGCTCGGCGCTTGGTTAGAAGGTTCTGTATGTGGTCTGGAAGCTGAGGTTTAGGATTGGAAGGAAGGTGTGTTCTTAGTCTACACGATTTTATGACACTGTCCTGGATGGCTTTAGTAAACGTAAGAACGGCACTGTCGACATCTGATGGAATTTTAAGGGGAATAGTAAGGTCTATGGAAGTGGTAAGGTTTTCTTGGAATAATTTCCAGTTGATAGGACCTTGGATGAGGCTAGGATACTGGGCACGAGGTTGAGGAACGGTATCAAGCTTAAGGAGAATGGCTGAGTGATCGGAGGATAGGTCAAGCAGTGACTGCACAGAGTAAGATATACTTCCTAGGCAAGAAGAGATGAAGAAATCGACCAAGTCTGGAGTTCGAGAGAGATCTGTAGGCCAGTAGGTGGGAGAGTTTGTGGAAATGGATTGGTAGCTTTGGGATTGAAGGATGTCGTATAGGATTCTGCCAAGGGAGTTTGTGAGACGGCTTCCCCATCTGGGATGTTTCTCGGTGTTTAATAAAGAGTTATTTTTACAACGACTGATTATTGCTTTGGACTTGAGTGTTAGCTGGTTTTAAATTGTATTTATTAGTTCTGCCTAGCTTAAAAATTCAAATAGCTTAAGAATCGGCTTGGGATAATCTTCTTAATTTCTAATTAGCACAACAGTAATGATTACCCTACGCTTTATGGGAGATGCAAATAATTTGTTTACAAAGATGATTCAAATAACATTTCCAAAAAGTGTAAAAATTAGCTTTAGCCGAAATAAATGTAATATTATTTGGTTTTTGAACCTTATAAAATTAAACAAATTTAGAGCACGTCTCACATTTGGTTCACATTCCTCAATTGAATTTCAACCTGTCCCTTAATTTGTTGGCCTTTTACGTCAAAACACGACAGATATTTTATTAATATTAATAACAGTGTGGATTAAACCATTATTATGGTCAATATTTAGATTTTAGGTTTTAAGTCAATATGACGTAATCTCTAGGCAGGTTACGTCTCAAGAGTTAATACAATATGAGTTAGAGTGAGGAGAAATGAATGTAATTTTACAAAATAATAATAAGGTGATACCGAGAACCATAATTTCGTTAAAATAGTTTAATACTTTCAAAATAATCAAGCTTGTTTTGATGCTGGCCGTTCCGCGTTTTTTAACTAAATTCCACTTGTGTATTCTAATATGGTTTAATCGTACTTGTTTTTATTTTTTGGGGTCTTAAGACGTGTCAACCTTCGAAGTCAATAACGCCGTTATAATAGGTTAAATTCATGTTAGTTAAAATCCACAACATTCATTTACTTTCTTCACAAAGCTCAGAGAATACATTTCAATCACAGAGGAACGATTTTTTAATAAAGTAGCTAATTGTAAAACCTATTTAATTAATATTGCGATATATGTATATATATATATATATATATATATATATATATATATATATATATATATATATCGTAACATATAATATGACAGACCCAAAATAATATAATACAAATACAAACCCTATGAAGGCATTAAGAATACTTGCTGAGGTCAGAGCTTGACTGGTTTTGCTACTATGCAAAATATCTGATAAAATAATCTTAAGCCTCCAGATACTGTAATTTTACGGATTAACCTACTCTCGCTTAAATCCATATTTCATTTCCATGTTTTAAATTAACATTATGCTATTAAAAAAGTTACATATTAATATTACAAATTGCTCGGTCGAAAAGAAATGTCGAATCGTTCAATATTGTCTAATAATTGTCTAAAGGACTTACACTAATATTATTTCTCTATTATTAGTCTAAAAACCGTAAAAAGTAGAATACCTTTCGTTTTACCAGAGTAACTTTTTTAATGCGCAGTTAAGTTCAAAATCCATAAACGTTGCAAACACGTTTTTTTTTTTTTTTTTTTTATTTAATGTGGACGATCACTTCTTCTTGAAGGAGTTCATCTTTTCATTGAACCTAAATATCGATACAGTTTACATCTTCGAATTAAAATTATATCATTATTTCAGGAATACAAATGCAGTGGAACATGGAAAATTCGAAGTTCCATAATTCGAACTTCCATAATTCGAAATCGTCTTTAATTCGAATATTTTTCTCGGTCTCTAGAATTTAGTGCATAAACAATGTAAAAAGATCGTGGTAAATTCGATTAAAAGGTTGTATTATTCGGTTTTTTACGAGTCTGAACCTCCAATGGAAAGTGGACAGAGAGGCGGCCGATCTAAAATCTTGTCAACAATTTTTCCCCCTCGGGTAACAAAGCTGGATTTTTAAAATCAAATGAAAGTGTTATAAGTCGGATCGATTGTGTTGACGATTTACAACCAGTGGACGAATGAGAAGGCGTCGTTCCAGATTGTCAGATAACCTATGAAGATTTTATTAATGTCGATGCAGTTGGCGCAGTGTGCGGTGACTTAACTGAAGCCGAAATCGCCGATGTTCTCAAAGAGATGCGCATGATTAATTTTTTTTTTCTTTCTTTTTTTTTTTTTTTTTTTTTTTTTTTTTTTTTTTTTTTTTTTTTTTTTTTTTTTTTTTTTAATCAAAAACTGAAAATATTAAGTTCGACTGTTTAGCTCTTTATTTTCAAAAACGTTTGTAACTGGAATTTTGGATAATTCGAACTTTTTCATCAGCCCCTAGGGGTTCGAATAATCCAAGTTCTACTGTACACTAAAGCACCTAGAAAGGTACTCTAAATTTTTAAAGAAAAGATATTAAAATCTTTTTAAATTTTTCGAAGTACTAAGTAAATAGAAAAATACCGCAGACCAGAAACTACGTCACCTTAGCGCGTTTACGATCTTATCCTTAGTGTCATTTTTAAAGCTTGAAATAGAAATTGTTAGGAATTTGTTTTGATATTTCGTAAATAATTTAAACACTTACTTAAGTGAAATCTTGAATAAAGCGAGTTTCTAGGCACCGCAATGGACAGGAAGCACAGGAACTCTAAACCAAAATTACTCACTTAACATCCTCATTATTTATGAAACTCTATGATGACCTGTTTCTATTTTAAATAATCCACTTTACTGTTAAATGAAATACAAAAATGTATTTTATTTATTTATTCACGGAGCTTCACAACTACAAAAATTAAAAACTGAACAAAACATGTTTTGTTCTATCAAAAATTTCGTTTCCCTAAGAAAATGTGTAAGCTATCGGATGGTTAAGGGCGGAGAGGTCAAAAATAGCAATTCATGCTGATTTCAGTAACTGAAAATTAAAATTACTCTAGTTCTTGCAATCAAAGAGAATTTTTCTAGTGTGGGAAGTAACAAAGTTATGTTTATTGAAACACTTTGATTTAAACCCATCTTGCCTTCTTCAAAGATTGTTATGGGCCTTGAGTGTTCTAAGGATAAAATTACCAGAACACTTATTTTAGTAGTTAACAGGCTATTCCCACTGCTGGTAATCGAAATTTTCCTAATAGGAAGCGGTTGGATCTCGGATTTACAGTAGGGTGAGGAATATACCCCAGAAGAAGCTAGAGATATGAACGGGTCATGCGTGAAGGGTTCAAGGATGTCTGGTATCTTCTTCAGGAGAAAGGTATGCCTTTCAGTTTCAAAGCGAGTAATGAATATTTCAAAGGAACTGCATCATCTTACATGGCTACATTCGCCGAGCTTGAGAAACTTGAGAACTGCCTTGTAACTATGCAGCAAAACTGGACACGTCCAGAGAAAGGGCTGGTCACTAAATGGGTGGAAAAATAACAATTACACATCCACTTGATGATGATATCACCTGAAATGATAACTGTTATTCTTTTTTCGAACTTACATCAAAAATATAACATACATTTATTAATTAATGGTTGATAATCTCATTCGTTTTGAAAGTTCATGAGGTGGGAAGCTGTGCTATGGCTGCACCCAAAGGCATTGCAAGTACAACAAATGGGCGAACGACGACTACTGGAGTTAGTCTATAGGACACTTGCATTCCAGTTGGAGAATGGGGTAAAAAAAACTTAAAAATCTAAAGTGATTTTTCTTTGCCCCTGAAGATGTAGTAGTGCTCTTGGCACTGATATAAAATTCTCTTTGTCCTTGCGAAAATATGCCACTGTAAGAAACGAAACAAGCAGAGTAAACTGGGACCTTTCTAATATATATATATATATATATATATATATATATATATATATATATATATATATTATTTTAGAGTATTCACCCTTCTAACAGGGAGGACTACTCTAAAAAAAAAATCAATGATCTAAAAAACGAAATTGCTAAAGATTTTTTTTGGATTACTTTTAGTTTAAGTTTCTCTTATTGGGCCAATACGCTCTAGTTGTAAATCTTATAATAGAATTGAAGGGGTTGGGAGAAACTAGTGCTAAGCAAAAGTTTTAACAAAAATAAACTGTAGCTGCTTCATGTTGGATATTATGTGGGACTATCCAGTTGAAATGGTTATGAAATGAAAAAATATTAAGTAGCATACAGAGCTTGTTGTCATATTTTAGTAGCATTTGCATCAGAGACTGTTGGTCCCGCATAATATCCAACATATAGCAGGAACAGTTAAGTTTTGTTAAAAATTTTGCTTGGCACCATTTTGCCCCGATTCCTTCAATTATAAATAAACATATTGCGTTTTGATTTTGCATTATATTATATTATACTAGCCGTTACCCGGCGTGCCATGCTACACCTACTTTCTGCATATAGAAAAGCCTAAATAAATTAGAAACCAAATAAGTATTATTAAAACCTAATAACACGAATCTGTAACTGTTATGAACCCGTGGCCTCCCAACTGTGAGTCCTAGACGACTTTGACCTAACCTATAACACCCCCCCCCCCCGTATCAAGACATACATGTATACCAAGTTTCGTAAAAATTGGTCTAACGGTGTGGATTTGTATAAGGAACAAACATACAGACAGACAGCTGGTAGATTTTTTTGACCTAGCCTACGGCACTCCTCAGATTAAGATCTACATGTGTACCGAGTTTAGTCGAAATCGGACGAACGGTGTGGATTTGTATAAGGGACAAACATACAGAAAGACAGCTGGTAGACGTTTTTGACTTAGCCTACGACACTCCCCAGATTAAGATCTACATGTGTACCGAGTTTAGTCAAAATCGGACGAATGGTGAGGATTTGTATAAGGGACAAACATACAGACAGACAGCTGGTAGATTTTTTTGACCTAGCCTAGGAGATTTCTCGTATCAAGACCTACCATTATTCCAAGTTTGGTCAAAATCTGTCAAACGGTGTAGATTTGTATAAGGAACAAACAAACAGATAAACAGAAAAACAGACAGACACGTGATTTTTATATATATAGATTGTAAAAGAAAAATTGTAGATGATTGTTTTGATGTATTTATTTAGAGAAAAATAACTGAAAATATTAACAACAATGGTAAGAAGCCGTTTTAAGAAAAAACAAAAAAATGTTGCATATCTGCAACATTATGTATTAAGCCAATAATTTCTAACGTAATTTTCGATACATTTATTTTATTTATTTTTTTTTTTTTTGCTACAACAATTCATTCACCTTTTATTTCGCGTCTAAATAACAAATGTAGGGGTAAAACTTGGGACTTATTGCATTGGACTGGCATTGGTTGATTCAAAATTTTAAAATTTTAAGTGCACAGTATTTAATTTCATAAATTGTTAGATCTCTACATAATGGATCTATCGAGGATTTATTTTGGCTTATATTTTACGCAAAAAAAAAAAATATTTGTTGTATTTCTGCAACCGTATGCATTTATGTGTTAATGATTTATCATCAAAATCATTGGCAATGGTATTGATTTCTACTAACAACGTATTTTGATCGTAAAACTACTTTGTAAGTTATAGTGCAGTTTTCTGCAATGGGATAGATTGCCCGAGAAAGGACGGCGTACAGAGATGATTGGCAGTTTCACGCCGAAGTGCATTGTCATTTAAAGACCACAAGTGCACAATAAGAACTGCACATTCTCCACTGCCCCTAACACAGGCCGAGCATTGTAAGCCTTCTAGCTAGGAGGTTGTTATGCAAGACGGGACGCTGCTTGGAGTGTGGGCACTGCATGCGAAAACCCGTACACCAATGGTTCTAATACCTCATGCAACACTTACATCCAAGGCAGCGGTATTCGCATGGTGTGGCTGCTACATAATACACGGCTCTCAAGGAATTTGGCAGTGGCTAGCTTTAGTTTGTAGGCCTGGTGGGCTTCGACATCCTAATGTATCCACTGTGCGACATTACTTACTGTTATTTATATAATTACTAATAAAACAAACCCCTCCATAATGGCCTCAACATCCCTTTCGTTCAAGAACTTGCAAAATCCCGATTCCTAACTTTTCACTCTAAACTATCTTCCCATCCCAATCCCAGAGCTCAATCCCTCTCCTCTCAATCCCACCCCATAAACCCTCCTAGGAGGCTAAAGAGATCTTGGCCTCGTGATCAATTATGTAATTAAAGGACAAATAAAATCTCTCAATTAGGAAGTGTCAATATTGATTGGCTTCTTCCAAAGTCCTTTATTTATTTATTTTTTTTTATTGTATTTGTTTTTATCATTAGTAATTTATTTTTATGTTGTTTCGCTTTTTTCTTTATTAATCATATACTTTTTTCTCATATTTCTTTTCTTTTTATTTATTTATTTGTAATTAATTTTTGTATATATTATCATCATTACTTGTTTATTTATTTATTTTTTTTTTTAATTTCATTATGTGAGATCATAAATAAGATCCTGTATTTACTGATCATACTTAACCAATGTACTTAAATATTGTACAGATGTTAAATAAACATATTAAATAAAAAAAAATAAATAAAACAAACGGTGAGAAGTAGTACTTGCCCGATTACGCATGGGAAATAATCGAGAAACACAATAATTCGTTACCTAAAATGTTACAAAGTACTATATGCAACATAAGTTCCTCATAACTTGCGATCGAACTTTTGCTCACTTATTACATTGTGCTAATGTTTTCATCCTCCGATTGATTAGCTTTAAATTGTATTTAATAGTAAGCAAATGGGTGTCCCCGTAGTCTAGAGGCTAACGCCTTAGATTTTCATGAGGGAGATGGTGGGTTCGAGTCATGAGGTCACTCATCAAACCCAAGAACATAAGGTTCTATAAACTGATTTGATAACCTTAAAAATATGATATGTTCCTTGGCAATAAGTAGTGTTTATCGGTGTCCTTTTCGCCCAATTTTCATGTAGTTAAAACATATGGCGTATTAACTATAGTTAATTGGCATATATGCCAATTTTGTAGACAGTCGATATTATGAGGATAATGTTATTCGAGCCTCTTCAGGAGCTCAAAACAATCTCTTATGAAATGATTATGGGATGCAAATATTTAGCCATCAAGGTGATAAGAAGTCATGGAATTGTTAGGATTCAGGTAAGAAGAAGAGGCACATATTTAGAAAGTTCTATATTTTGGACGCTTAGAAATCTTCTTCAGCTAAAAAATAAATAAACAACATTAACTAATAGAATAATCGGAACACTCAACAAAATTTTAAATCCTTAAAATATGACACATTTACTTTCTGCAGCATTGACCGCAAAGGGCCTCGTTTGTTGATTAGGAATATTCTTTCTTAGCTTAATCACAAGTGTGCACAAATGGGAAGTAGCACAGTAGTGCAGGGAAGGTAAAAACCGAAACAGAAGGTGTTCAATCGCGTTTGAAAAATAAAAAAAAATTTAAATGCGTTGGTTGGTTGGTTAGATTGGGCTGTTTGCCCTAAACTCCAATCCCAATACCCTCTAATAGGCAGTGGTCTCATTCCATTCAAGAAAAAAAAATGTCAAAAAATCATATTGAAATGAGAAAGATTCAAGAACCTTAAGGTTTTGTTGGTTTTTTTTTTTTTACCAAAATCGGGAATTTGGCACCACAGTGCTTAGCCTTGATCCACAAAATTAGGATAAGAAATAGATTTCTAGCTACTACGAGTATTAACGTGAAGTAACAGCTATAGTTCTTATATTGAGAAACATAAAGACAAATTAATTATAAGCCCAAAAGGGTGTGGTTATATTACCGGTCTCTAATTACAGGACTCATTGACAAATGGATTGCAGTCATAAATTAAGGCGTCCATATATTTTTATCCAAATTCAAGGAAAATCTTAAAAATTAAAAAAAGGATAATTGTAAACAATATTCCTCCAGATTTATGATTTAAAAAAAAAATAATTGACTAGATATTGGTCCTTTTGGTTTGTGGTAATTATCAATTTAACATTTTTTTCTTCATTTCCTTACAGAACTGTAATTGTAAAACATTGTTCACTGGTATAAATCATTCCTAATTAATGTGTAAAATGGAATTGAATTAGATTCTGAATAATTATAGGTAGTGTCCTAATTATAGGTAGTGTCCTAAAAACGAGGAGATTGGCCAAATTTGGCAAATATACAAATATCGTGAGTCCATAGATTTAAAGAAGTTAATATTCAATATTTTCCAGGCGGAAGGAATATTCTAGGAACGCAGCCTAATTTTATTAAGACGAATCTTTCCGTACAATGGCCAGGTACAAACTGAGGTTAATACAATGTATAGTGTCAATCAGCTGTGGAAAATTGATAGATCAAAAAAAAAATCAATCATCCAGCAAAAATTAGCTCATTATAATATATGTATATATATATTGTATTTTAATATGTTTAGTTCTGCATAATGCATTCTTGGTTTTTAGAATTTACTTAGTAACAAAACTACAGAGGGCCTTCTAATATCAATAGACAATAATTAATAATTTAGTTAATATCTCTGTATATATATATATATATATATATATATATATATATATATATATAGGGGGCGAGGTTAGCTCAGTGGTAGAGCACTGGACTAATAAGCTGGAGGCCTGAGTTCAAATCCCGAGCAAGCACTAAAGATTTTTTCTTCTAGTGTCTTCGTTCATGGGTTGAATTCGGCCTCCCTGACCGTCCCCTAGGCCAACCCAGCCTTTAATTAATTTAATAGTGGGTACCTTGGGTGCTAATGACTCTAGCAGTCGATGCGGCCAAGGGGAAAATCAGGCGGCCGGAGCATAGTACTGACCACACTATCTCCCTAGTGTGCCGTATGGTCTTGAATCGGATACCTCTATAGTATCTGCCCCTCAGGGCCCTCGTGGCCTGTTACGGGACTGATTTTTTTATATATATATATATACATATAGGCCTGGTAAAGCTAAGTAAAGTAGGCCATTTGATAGAAAAGAAATGGAAAAGTTCGAGATTGGTTCATTAGGAGCTAGGCCTTACCAAAAAAAATTTAAATATACACAAATTTTGTTTAATGGGACATATAAATCAACCAGAAATTTCTAAATTTCCTGAAAACTATTTTTTGGACTTTCTAATGAGTGACACGTCTTCCGCAGTTGCCGCCCTTCCGGCCAGAGGTCCGGGACTCGAGTAATTTAATAGTAACCTAATTTTTTTGTAGTCAAATAATTGATAAACTTAATTCTCTGTTTATTTTATTCATTTTTTTTTTATTTACAGGGATAGATAAATTGAATTTACATTATCAATGAAGAAAAATAACATAAAATTATATGTAAGAATAAATATTCAATTAGCTGAATGTTATATATATATATATATATATATATATATATATATATATATATATATATATATATATATATATATATATTGTCGTTTTTATTTGTTCGCTTCATTGAAGCCCAAATTTTTTCGGGTAATATCATGAGCCATAATAAATGTATTGGTTTCTCTTCTTAAAAAATTGTTTTTGTTTATTTTATGTCTTACATAGATATATCTATTACGCTGTATCTGTGGGTATTATTTATTTTTTTATGCATTAAGACGAATATTTGATTGAATTCTTCCGTAAACAGAGGTTTGGAAATGTCTGTTATATGCCTGGAAGCCTCTGGTTATTCAGGAGATGTCTTCAAATGCGAGTGTATAGTTTAGTGTCCTGCAAGTAAGAAAGTATTGTGTTTATGTACTGGCTGCTGTGCCTCAACAATTCGTACATGTCGTGTGGGATATTTAGGTTTTGTTGTCTTCTGCACTCCGTAAGTACGTGTTTTACAGTAATGTCTGTATTGTATATATCACAAATTGGTTTGTTAAGTCCTGTCATGCAGTATTCGTGTGTAAGTCTTGTGTGGCCAATACGGAGTCGAGCAAGTACAATTTCTTCTCCTCTGTTGTCACGGCAGCTGGATGTCTACTCCTGAGTTGTATTTTTTATGTACTTTTTCTTTATTTTTTTTTTTTATTTTTTTATTTTTTATTTATTTGCTTATTTGTTTTCTATTTATTTTGTATTTCAACTAAATTTCTGTATATAATCATTATTTTTATCTGAGAGCAAACTTAACTAATGTACTCTCCAAATGTACAGATGTTAAATAAACGTATTACAAAAAAAAAAAAAAAAAAAAAAAAAAAAAACCAATCTTACTTATATCCTTCAAAGAAACAAATATACTAAGTTTCATTAAAATCTGAAATTATGGGTGTCATGTTTGGGTTGAACTGAGGTGGAATGACCCTGTTATGTGTGTGAATAGTTATTAAAATGTCCATTATTAGTGAATGCGTGCAGTATCTGTAATGTGGGTATTAAAAATGGTACACAAAAATTGAGCATTTTTGGAATAGTTTTTAATATAAATTCGGTCATTAAGAGTTTAACGAGGCCTCAAATACGTAGTAACTAACCCGATTGAAGAATCGAGAGTGAATGAGCCCGAGTGAAGGGGTGGTGGGGCGAGCTGGTGGTAGGGGTTGACGGGAGAAAGCACCTCAACTCCCGTCAGTCAGTGCCTAACCAGCGATGCCGTCGCTACTTCTTCTACTCTCCCTTCTGGCGGGAGTCTACGCAGCCAAACCCGTCAACCAGACCACGACCATGAGGCCTAACAGCAGATCATCAAGGTATTTACCATTACAGCTCAGACATATTAGATGTGTACTTGTAAACGGAAATAAAAGGCACACAAATAAGGAATCAATTTTTGCCGGCTGTGGAGGCGTTGCCATAATTTTATAAGCTCACATGCAAACAATATAACAAGGCAATATTAGTAACATACTGACAATACAAAAGACACAAGTACCTTAAGTCTCCAATCAGCAACCAATAAGAAATCCAGGTCACATAACAAACTCGCATTAAATATTATTTTTTATTATTTAATTTTGTGGTATACTCTTTCATTAGAAATTAAGAAAAAACTCTAGAAAATCATCATGCATAATATTGTGAGATGTATAAAAGTAACTGTGTAAAAATGTTATATATCGATATTCACAATATAAAAATGCTTACAAAGATATATATTTTTGTAATTACGTCTCAATGTTTGATAAAACACTAAATCATTGGAAGTTTACTATTATTTTTTAATTCTAATATTAGTTTTTTTACGGAACATCAGCATCTTGGCCATTAGCGCCGAGATATCTATAGGTTATCGCCCTTCCTAAATCCACGGTGGAACAGGGATTTTTCACAGCGGGCACATATACAAAAAACTGAACCTGCTGCAGGTGGGATTCGAACCTGTATCTCCCATGGTTGGTGTATTTACTATATATATGGATATACTATCCATCCTACCACGGGAAGACCTTAGGGAAATATTAGTAATTTAGATTTAGGCATCTATAATTTGTATTCCGACACTACTTTTTGTAATAATTATGACTTTTTACTGAATAATACGTTTATATTTACGATATGATTTAATATGATGGTAGAACTAATTAACTAAGTTATGATGGTTCAGGGGAATCAGTTTTTAGTTCGATATTGAGAGGGGGCAAAGCTAATTTTTGTAGGAGAGTCTCCGGAACAACTGAAATAACAATAACTTATGTAAGCGTAAATCGATAAATTCCCAGATCATTCTTTTTTTATTTAAATATTAAAAAAAAAATACGTTTCATCTGTACTTCGTTTGCTCATAATTTGGAAATCATTTATGCTAGAAATGTTTAACAAGTCGTAAAAAGATTCGTAATGAAATTTTCTATAATTAGCCATTATTAGAAATCTTAAAGTCTATTTATAGTTTTGGAAAAGAGCAACAGGTATAAAACAAGGCTAGAAAATAGATTTTTTTGTTTATAGCATTAAGTGAAATAAGTACCTTCATATTCGACGGAGAAAATGACAAGTATATATTAAATAAAACCACCAAATTTCGTTTACATCGGTTGGATATTTCCTGTATAATAATTTTGCAATTGGGGTATTAGAGAAAAATTAACACTTTTCAAATAGTTGCAAAAGTCAGACAAACTACTTTACATATTTACTAATAAAAGGTGTGGATGTTGGTTCATAATTAATATAATTTAGCGAAAGTAAACCACTCTGCAGTTTTTGCTGATTAAAGGACTCGTCCAATCGTTTAATTTTGGAATGCTATGTACTATGTTTCGTATCGAAAATGTATGCGCATTGCTGTTAACATACGAATATGTCATGAGTACTCGTAATACAATTTCTAAATAATGTTGTTTTGGTATTATTATTTTTTATTGAATTTTAAGATTTTGCCATAGTGTTTTTTCTTATTAACAAGCATCTGGGTGATGGATTAATCTTTGTTTAGGCCTGTGGTCTTTTATTAAAGCATTGCTTTCTTTGTTTGGAAAAACTTTACGGCATTCATTCATTTTTAAAGTTGTTGAAAGAAGACTTCAGGAGTTATAGAATCCATCGAATTAGGACAAACTAATTAACGTACCTTCAAGAATTACGACTAATATGATAATATTAAATGTTAGTTAATATTTATACAATGATTTAAAATTGTAGTTGATATGCAAACGAGTATTACGGTTATTCGTAAAGGTTGTGCATGTATTGACTTAAATACTCGAAAAACATTCGGGATTAAAATAAAAATCGATCAAAGCTATTCAAATTAAGGATTAGATAGTCTTAATTTTAGTAAGTCCTTAAAAACTATATTAATAGTTAAAATTATCGTTTTTTTATATATTCCATTTCTTACCTATATTTATTATGTATTTGTATTTATTTTATGTGATTTTTTTTTATATTTCATTTATCTATTTTTGTTATCGTCTTTCTAGCAGTCAAACTTACTAACAGTTGTTAGTGTCCGTGTTATTTTTTTTTTGTTTAATAAATATATCTCTTATTCTTATTTTATTATTTTTTACATTTATTATTATCTTAAAAGCGTACAAATGGTTTGTAACCTAAGTTGTGGAACGTTTTAAATTAAATAAATAATTTGTTCAAATAGATTTAGCAGAAACATATAAAATAAAAACTGTACCTATAAACTCTCATAGAAAATGCACTAACCACAATACTATCAGAAATAACAAGTCAGTTGCCAAATCAAATATATGGAATTCTATATGTACAACAATATTTTAATTTATATATAGTATATATATATATATATATATATATATATATATATATATATATATGTTTGATGTTATTTTTCGTCGCTGGGATAGTATTTTTAGATGGAACGGCATTTTTCTCCAGCGGTGGTACTCCTCCTCACTTCTTCCCGGAATATTTCGATGGATTCATCTCCATCTTCTTCAGCCAGGTACTTGTTTCTTCCTCGATGGTAGCCAAGGGAATGGCTACCACCGAGCATTCCCTTGGCTACCACCGAGGAAGAAACAAGTACCTGGCTGAAGAAGATGGAGATGAATCCATCGAAATATCCCGGGAAGAAGTGAGGAGGAGTACCACCGCTGGAGAAAAATGCCGTTCCATCTAAAAATATATATATATATATATATATATATATATATATATATATATATATATATATATATATATATATATTTTGAGGCTTTGAGTCGATAGATCAAGTCAATTTTCGCTTTCAAAATCTTTTTGTATTAAATAGGCTTGACATGTTTCGTGCACTTTTGAGCCTCTTCAGGCTTTTACTACAATTTTGCTACAAGAAATTGTAGTGTTATATAATGAATAAAGTAGTTGAAAACGAATGATTACTGAATTGAAATTGAAAACAATTTAAAAATATTCTTGATCATACTCAAGAATAAATTATATATATATATATATATATATATATATATATATATACATATATGTATATATATATATATATAATTTATTCTTGAGTATGATCAAGAATATTTTTAAATTGTTTTCAATTTCAATTCAGTAATATATATATATATATATATATATATATATATATATATATATATATATATATTACTGAATTGAAATTGAAAACAACAAAAAAAAAAGAAGTTTAAATAAAATAACTGCATATATATATATATATATATATATATATATATATATATATATATATATATATATTCACTTCTAATATTAGAAGACTTCCAGAAAACAGAGGTGATCGAACTTTTACAGGTATTACTCGAAGCTATTTACCTGTCAGTAGAATTGCTTGATAGTTTTGTATGTGCCTTCTGGGCAAAAATAGACGAAAACCCTGATTGTTCGGACGCTTGCTTTGAGTAGCCGCCAAAGGGCGGTATTTCAGAACTAAAGGTCAAGGCCATTTAGAAGGAACAGAATAGAAACGAGTTGTTTTGACAGCTAGACGGGATCACGAGATGTATTTTCTCAATCAATAAGGAACGCAAAATAGTTGATCTTTGAAATAAAATTTATTTTAATTTAAAGTAAAACTGGGCATTATTTTATTTTATTTTATTTGATTGTTGAGCTTCACAACATTGGCGACAAACTCATTTTATGTTTGTTAAGTCATGAAGAAAGAAAAAGAAAAGGTAAATGAATAAATTAAGAACATAAATGTTAACAAAACGTGAAAAAGAAGATAAAGTAATAAAAAAAAAAAAGAAAAAAAAAACAGAACAAATAGTAACACTAAAGTAATAATTAGATGCAAACATAAAATTTTGAAATAGTGTACGTGAAAGTTAAGTGAACTATTTACAGTTTTGTGTAAAAATGTGTGTTTTTCAAATGTTTGAGTAGGATATGGATGCGTGGGCTACCGTCTGCAGTAAGTCGTGGGGCATATTTAAGTTAATGAGTTGTCTGCAGTTTGTAAGTATATGATTAACTGGGCATTATAACTTACAATTATTATCTAGTCATTGCAGATTATATTACATTTCATATTATTTTAATTATAATTTAATTTCGATAACATCAAATGAACACTTCGAAAGTTTTACAAACTAAACCTATAAGAGGTATTTGCCGGTTGTGGGACAGGTTTTCTTCTCTGGGATATTGGACGCAGTGAGTGGCCTTGAAGCGAGACTCCAAACGGGATCGAATAATTCCTGTTCACATGCAAAGAGCAAAAAGAATAAAAAATAGCTCTGGAGTGCGGATCACTTTGTCAAAACGCTTGTATTCTGAGAAAACATAGTTTTTTTTGTACAAATTAGCATGAATTAAACTTTTTGCAAGATTCTGTTTTTCCGAGCTCTATGTCTTGATAAAATAAAAATTTTAACCGTTCAGCTTGAAATTTTAGAGCTTCTCTATTTATCAAGAGAAACCAGGATCTTCAGGATTTATCCAGCGCAATAGAACTCTTTTGCAATTATTCTTGAACAGAATGCGTGACCATTAGCTTAAAAAAAATCAAGCTTACATTACATAGGTGATCATCCAGTAAAATCACGCTTACATTACATAGGTGATCATCCAGTAAAAGAACGAATTGAAGTGAGAAACTTCAACTTTTGGATTATTTCTTTTATTTGGTGATCTATATGATCTCTTGATGCCTCTTGAAGAGCATCTTAACTAAGTACATCTTATTAAAATGATATATTATGAGAGGAGGTAGTACTAGCCCGAATGAGAATTGGACATACTAATCTTTCGTCTGGATTCCTCATGTCGAAAGTAGACCCACTAAAATGTCCAATATGTGATGATACTCTGTCTATAAAACACATCTTAGTCCACTGCCACCATTACAGAAAGGAATTAGACAATTTGAAAATCCTGCAAATATCAGCATTGCGTTGGGTAACGGCAGTAAAATAATAGCATTTATTATAAAAAAAAAGTCGATTTATATAAAAATATTTGAAGCATAAATAAACATACAAGAAAAAAGTAAAATTTGGAGAAAAATAATTAAAAATCAAAATAAAATAGAAATATATGAATTAGGAAAAAATAAATAAAAACATGTGCGAGATAGAAATCTATTCATACAATTTGCACAAACAACAGGCAGACATTATTATTTCTAGTAAACCATAGGTGACAAAAAAACATATCCCCTACAAATCTAAACAAACCAAAACCAAAAAATGTTATGTAAATAGTTTAGGTGGTCTATAGTTTATAATCTTATAAACTCAGGGGCGAGGTTAGCTCATTGGCAGAGCACTCGACTAATAAACTAGAGGACCCGAACTCAAAACCCGAGTGTGCACTAAAGATTTTTATCTTCTAGTGGCGTCTTTAGAGGGTTGGTTTCGGGGTCCCAGATCATCCTTAGGCTCACCCAGACTTTAATTAATGAATTAGTTAGTCTGGTACCTGCAAAGGGAAAAAGCAGGCGGCCGGATCATAGTACTGATCAGACTATCTCCCTAGTTTGCCGTAAGGTCAATAATGAGATACCTCTACAGTATCTGCCCTTCTGGGGCCGGTTACGAGACTGATAAACTCCGCTGAAATATTTATTCAATTTACGCTGTTTTTATGAGACAGATTAGTATTTATTAATATTTCATTTATTTATTGGGAATAAAATGTAAATTAATTTAAAAAAAAAAAAAAAAAATTACCTCCATTCCGGTATACGATGTGTAGATAATTTTTCGTTCAACTCGCATAAAATCCAGATGCCTTCAATAAATCCCATTGATAAAGAGGTTCACGAGTCTGAGGACGCGTGACAATCACGAGACTGTGTATAAATCACGAAGCCCAGCTTGCCGCGACTCGACCAGTGACTTCTATTGGACATTTCCAAAGCGGCACCTTGCCCAAGTTCACAAGGAGCAGATAATGATCTGACAGCTAGTTTTCGAGAAATCTGCCTTTTACGAAAGCTGAAATACGGCCTGCTCCTCCAAGGGAGAAATCCAATGGAATGAGGTACGCAACTCGGTCGCGAATACTTATTTTGTTGATGACTTTTATAAATAAAAAGTCCAAAAATCGCCCCAAAAGTCCGTTATTTTATCGGCTTTCATTGTAATACTCATCGATCACTTAATTAAAAAAAAGTAGAATACAACTCTTTAATTTTTCACCTTCTTTATTTACTTTTTTCTTATATTCATTTATTGAGAGTTGCGTAACTTTCGCTGATTTACTCTAAAGAAGAAAGGATTTTTTGATATTCGAATTTTTAAGTATTTTTAGAGGGGTTTAAGGTTTTAGTTGGTTAGAGCATGCACGCCTAGGCAGCATGCGTTGCTAGGACGATAACAGAACAGCTGTTACCGTACAGTATCTATTTCATAGTATTATTTTTAATTGAGGTTAATTTCAACTATGATGGCAGACCATGAATTACTAGAAATAAACTGTGATTTTGTCCCTCATAGAGTTTACGCCATGGCGATGGCCCATCCGAGGTAATAATATCCCGAACCACTTGACACAAAAATTTTTAATTTTTCACAGACAATCCGTTTAGAATGTAAACACTCGCTAAGAAAGTCTTTTTTTTTTTTTTTTTTTTTTTTTTTTTTTTTTTTAATTTATATTCAAATGTTTAAGCACTTTTAGGGGGGGGGGGGGGGGGTTGAATTATTAAAAAGTTCCTCATCGGTTCAAAAATAGTCCGATTTTGATGACATTGGTACAGAAATCTTTCTTCTCATTTGAAAGGTCAAGTTCATTAACCAGCTTAATCCGTTTACTGGAACATGGTTTTTGAGCAAAATTTGCGCCAATAAATCGGAATGCTTACATTTTCGAGTCTATATGCTTGCAGGTACGCGTTATATAAGTTCCTAACCGTGGGAAAACGAATTAAACCACTTTTAAAGCCATTTCTGTAACTGTTTACGAAAACAATTGATACAAATACTTTTCCAAACTAATTTTCTGTTTGGGTATTCAGAAACGATGATTGGTTCACATGAAACTTGTACCAGGTATTTGGCATTCATCTAATCTAAGATATTTAAACTTTGGTATCGTTTGGAGGTAAGAAGTATATGAAAAAAAAATTGTATTAATGGTGTTACAAAATTTTCGGATCTCAGTATATTTTCTAAAATATACCAAAAACGGTAGGAAAACGTAGTAAGTGGAAGGCGGCTATTCGAAAGGTTACTAAATTCTCTACAAAAAAGATTCTGTTGTAATGTTCGGTGGGGCGATGTCAATCGAAGAGATAAGTGCTTAAAACTTTAAAGTTGTTAGTTTTATTCTTTTCAACGTGTATTTGTCTCTGTTTACCTAACTTTTATGGATGATTACCTACCACCGTCAAAGTCTGATAATGACTCTTAATAAAATATTTATTATACTATATATAAAATAATAATAATAATAATAATATAATATATATGAAATACATATAATATAAGATATAATATTTATTACATATATTATTTTTTTATAATTTCGTCTACTAAAACGATAGTACGATTTTATTTTGTAGGAAATTACGATTTTATTTTGTTTCGAAACGTCACTTCCTTAAGTTGACAATTTCTTAATAGTTTTTAATAAAGCCCCCTCGCCTGATAATATAATATTTTTCCTATTATATCATGGTTACCCTATTTATCATTATGTATTTTTATGTGGCAGAACGCTAAAACTCATTTAGTACACATTGTTATTCAATCGTCCTAAGTTTGCTCTACACGTTTCGCGTCTGCTTGTCGTCTCTTCAGGAAAAGTTAAAATTATAAGTTACTGTCTTAACTGCTTCATCAGGCGTCAAGCGAACATGAAACTTGTAGAGCAAAATGATTGTTGATAAATGCTGTGTAGTAAACGAGATTTTAGGTTCTACCACATCAAAATACACCCTTTTTTTACAGTTCATTTTTTTAAAAAATGTTCCTCCGTTGGCTTTTCAGCAGTCAAAACCAGAAGTTCCTTTTTCTAATTTCCTCAGATGTGAGTGTCAGTTTATTCAATTTTCTACTATCGCAAAATCGCAAGGAGCGGAGTAAAAAATCGCAAGTATTTTAGTGTCTCAATTCATTGAAATGAGACTCTTTTTGTAAGTTGTAGATTTTGATTAGAACCACATATATATTATATTTGTAGAAATATATTTAACCAAGCGCTTTTTCGTAATCTTTGTGCTATAAACTTAGTCGGTGAAGCGATCGGGTTGATCTTAGAAAAGAGATTCCTGGAGTGAGGAAAAGTTCTAATATGAAGTGAAATGAGGTTTCTGAGAATTACCGGAAAAAAATTCATTCAATAGAAATATTAATGGACGCAGACACTTAATTATATGATATCATGTTAGATTGGAAATTGAGCATTCTTCAGATAATGCTCGAAAACACTAATTGAATCAGTGGAGAACTTTTTTTAAGTTTCTTGTGCTGAGTTTCGAAATAATTTAAAAAAAGTAAATACCATTTCCCTGTAAAATTAAGGAGTATTCAATACGAATGACATTTCTCTCATGTAAAAGCTTAATTGGAAGAAAGAATTCCCGCTAAGGACGAATTCGTGGTATCGTTCCATTGAAAAGCGACGTAGCAAAACGTAATAGGTTACAATCGGTGGGCGGCCACACGCAGGCCAGTTACACAATTGTACCGGAAGCGAGCGGGAGCCCCGGCGTACTGGACAGTTTTTAACTCGGAGTCCCTATCCACAGCCATTGTAATTAAAGTCTCCAAATAGTATGATGCAAGTTCTCGGGAACGTGTTCGTGACGGAAGTTCTCGTCTTGCTAAATCTTCTTCACCGGATCGACTTATCGTGTGTTTGAATACACTTATCTCAGATCCAAAATACAGGTTGTCGTGGGCTCCCTGAGCTCAAATATGTTCAATGAAACAAGCGTTGTATGGTAGTGGGCGTTTACTGGTTTCGGTGAGATAATGTACACCAATCAAGTATCAAGTTATTGGAACCTAACATAAAGAATTAGATAGCCTTACTGTTCTTCTGCCCTAATCAACGACCTGAATGAAAACAAAAAAAAAAAAAAAATCAGCCCCGTAACAGGCAAACAGAACCCTGAATGGCAGATGGTATTGAGGTATCTGATTTATGACCGTACGGCACACTAGGGAGATAGTGTGGTCAGCACCATGTTCAGGCTGCCTGATTTTTCCCTTTGCAGGTACCCATTAATAAATTAATTAAAGGCTGGGTTAGCCTAGGAACGGTCATGGAGGCCTTATCCAACCTAAGGCAGAACACACTAGAAGATAAAAATCGTTAGTATCTACTCGGGATTTGAACTAAGGACCTCCAGTATATTAATCCATTGCTCTACCACTGAGGTAACCTCACCCCCTCCTGTATGAATGTAATTAGTGTTCAATATGAAAACGAAATATAGAAAATAATTATATTTAAATGAAGAGAATTTATATTTATATATATATATATATATATATATATATATATATATATATATTTATATATACATAAATATATATATATATATATTTAGATATAAAATAAGATATATAATAAATAAAATAAACCTATGTCTAAATCATCTTTACTTTGCCTAATGCATTTCATATTCTTTTATATGGCAATAATTTAAGTTATTAGCATGTTTTTTTTATATATTTTTTGTCATAGAAGATTTGGTTTAATTAGCTTGCAATACATTGGGAAAATTAATCACTTTTCAGAGCATATCGCGCTTTTTGCGGTGCTCAGATAAATAAATAAATAAATAAAAGGTGATTTGGGTATTTTCCCAATTTGATTATTTTAACTATTGAGGAGGACATTTTCCAGAATTTAAACATAAAACAATTTCAAAATATGTTATGTATATTTCAATATCCAGGTATCGTCTGGCAATATAAAATTAATGCTTATATTTATGTCATTGAGGCAGACTTTATAAAGCAGTACTTCCCACAGTTATTTTTGAGAAAATAATTAGATCATTTTGGTGCATACTTGTTGCTTTATTGATATAATTATCAGTCACTCCTCTGTACTCAGATGGTAATATGTTAATCCGACTCAAAGCGCTTGGCTGTCCGGGCTCTTATATAGGGTATGCGTCAATGGAAAGCTTGGGCGTGGGATTTTCTTTACGGGCGAATTTAGAAAATACATTTATATAATAGAATGATAATACTAACAGACACTAAAGGCCGAACACTAAAGAACCACTAAGGCAGACACTAAAAGTGATTCGCAACGGCTGTGTGCAATATCGAAAACGTGCTTGACAATAGGGAAAGATCAACCAAGGATCGCCGACATGCAAGCCTGCACTCACTTTCCCACACTGTCTTCTGGTAGCTTCCGTTACACTGGGCGGTTCCTTATGAAACACTTATTCTTCAATGGAAGGGGCAGTAAATGCTACTCCGTCAGAAGAGAACAATAGTTCAAGAAATTTAGGATAATTCAATATAGGATTTCGGAAATATTCTGTAAATGCCTAATTTATTACTAAGTACTCAATGATGACATCATGATTTTTTTTTTAAATAAGTATTTTCCTCAAACAAAGTAACACTATGCAGTAGAATAATTTGAGTTAGTTGGCCGGTGACGGTTTATCATAATAACTTAAGATGAAGGAATGGTCAAGTGCCTTTAGTACATATCTTTCCTTTATTGGATTAAATGTTTTAACTTAGGAGTTCAGTCAGAAGAAGGTCAGGATGAACCTCGCTGAGTTATAGGAGAACACAGAGGATGAGGTTGTAACCTCGAAAACGTTTTATCCAATAACAAAAAGATGTGGAGGCCCTTGGCCATTTCTTGATCCTAAATTATTATGCTAGAACCGTTTATTAAAAACATCCAGGAATTTATACAATGAAGAATATACAGTAGAAATTTGATGAACAAAAACGAAAAGAAAACTAGATTTAATTTGGCAGAAGGCTTCGAAATTTAATTTAAAAATGTTTAAAAATATATTTAAAAATATTTCGTCAAACAGAAGCTGAATATCTGGACACCGTTTGTCAATGTGGGTTACAAGCTTCATCTGATGAAATAACTTACATCTTTAAATAGGAAAAAGAATCTGAATACTTTTTATTTATTTATTAATTTAAGGAGCTCCACAACAGCAAGGTGATTTTCTCGCTTACTAATCTATATATATAAAAATCACGTATCTGTCTGTTTTTCTGTTTGTTTGTTCCTTATACAAATCCACACCGTTTGACCGTTTTTGACCAAACTTGGAATAATGGTAGTTCTTGATACGAGAAATCTCCTAGGCTAGGTCAAAAAAATCTACCAGCTGTCTGTCTGTAGGTTTGTCCCTTATACAAAGCCATACCGTTCATCCGATTTTGACTAAACTCGGTAGACATGTAGATCTTAATCTGGGGAGAGTCGTAGGCTAAGTCAAAAACGTCTACCAGCTGTCTGTCTGTATGTTTGTCCCTTATACAAATCCACACCGTTCGTCCGATTTTGACTAAACTCGGTACACACGTAGATCTTAATCTGAGGAGTGTCGTAGGCCAAGTCAAAAACGTCTTATAGCTGTCTGTCTGTATGTTTGTCCCTTATACAAATCCACACCGTTCGTCCGATTTTGACTAAACTCGGTACACATGTAGATCTTAATCTGGGGAGTGTCGTAGGTTAAGTCAAAAACGTCTACCAGATGTCTGTCTGTATGTTTGTTCTTTATACAAACCCACACCGTTTGACGGATTTTGATCAAACTGGGCATACATGTATGTCTTGATACGGGGGGTGTTATAGGTTATGTCAAAGTCGTCTAGGACTCAGTTGGGAGGTCATAGATCCACTTGATCAGGGGATTGTCATAGGCCAGGTCAAAAACGCCTACCAGCTGCTGTTTGTATGTTGTTGTTTCTTTTTATAAAAATCCACACCGTTAGACCGATTTTTACCAAACTTGGCATACATGTATGTCTTGATACGGGGGGTGTTATAGGTTATGTCAAAGTCGTCTAGGACTCAGTTGGGAGGTCATAGGTTCGAAACAGTCACAGATTCGTGTTATTAGATTTTAATAAACTTATTTGGTTTCTAATTTTTTTAGGCTTTTTTATATGAAGAAAGTAGGTGTAGCATGGCATGCCGGGTAACAGCTAGTATCATATAAAAATCAAATAGATTTATACAAAGTATACAAAATATATAAAATAAACACGAAATAAATTTAATGTGAAACTATATAAAATATTAAAAAAAATTAAAAAAAAAAAAAAAAAAAAAAATGTATAGTTTTGCATTTTTATATTTGTAGTTGAGGAGGAACAGTGGTCGTGGGTTCATTTCCTACTGGGGGCGATGGCTTTTCTTTGTAAAAAAATAAAATCAGCCGTATCCTGGCTAGGAAAGGGTTGAAACCTATAGATAACCCGTCCTTAAATTCCTAGGCAATAATAAACGGGCATTAAAATTTAAATAAATTAATATTTGTTATGAGCAGCTGACAGTTAATATTATTTAATTTTATTCTAGAGAAAACCCCAACTTCTGATAGTCAGATTTTGTTTTTTGCAACAAACGTTCCTCATTAGTTGACACGTGGGCTCAATTCTTACAACTTTCGTTGCGACGAAGTTAAAATAAAGGCAAGTATGTGTAAAGTAATGATTTGGATCAGGAGTAATAAACTCCCATTTCTCTTCTAACTATGGGGAGACTGCATGTCATTTTTCAAATATTCTTTCATGTGTGCTATTCCATAGCTACATTATTTTTCAATGAGTTAAAAGACTTTCCATTTTCTTGGGCTCAGAAAACATTTCAGCCAGTTCCTTCAAATTAACTTCGTCCCCCACCCCTCCTTAGTCCATGGCAGTGGTATTATTATTATTATTATTAAAACGGGTGCCCACGTAGAGGGAGCTGCACCGAGGCCAACAAGGCCTATTGTGCCACCCGACAAGCCAGCCTGTTACACCAACAGCGCCGTCTCCGAGATGAACCTTAATATAGTTCGAAGGTTCAGTTCAGGTAGCCTTCTAGGGTCATCTATGAAGTCTGCACCAAAATACAGGTATCTCTTTGCTACAAGAGCTGGACATCTGCATATGATGTGGTACGGCGTCTCGTCGTCTTCAAAGCATAGTCTGCACCATGAAGTCCTGGTCAGCCCCATGGAATAGAGGTGCCGGTGCATTCTACAGTGACCTGTAAGAAGAGATGGCAGTAGTAAAAACACAGACAAAAAAAAATTCAACATCTCAAAAACACTAGTATATGGACTTTTTGTTATAGCTTACACTGATATGTTGATACACTGATGCAAGCAGGGGAAATGGCGGTGCTCAAATAAAATAAATAATTAATTATTATGCAATTGCTCCTTTGTTTTAAACGCTTTATATTTTTCACAATTATATCTTTTTTTTCTTTAGTATACTTATATATTTTTTAACTTACAATTGGATGTATATGTAGTATTGTATAAATGTAAAAGGGGATATACAACTATTTGTAAAATTGAATGTATGTGTAAAAATTATATAGAGCGATTCACCTGGATAGCAGATGCTCATTAATGAATAAATATGTAATAATTAGAGCCCAGAAGTTTTGCAAAATGCCTTTTTTATCTGAATGGATATATTGAAGAATCAGATAGAAATAAATATTTTTCCGTGCATTTAGGAATTGTAGAGACAATTTTTATTTTGCCTTTTTTGCCTATTTTGGCTATTTTAAGATTTAATGCTTTTTTTTTTGCCTTTTTTGCTCGTTATGCAATTTTTTTTCTGCGATTTAAACATTTTAAAAAGCACATAACGAATTTCGAATTTCAGTTCGTCGAAAACAAAAAAGGTATCACAAATTAAATTACATTTTGCCGCCACAAATATCAATTCGAAAGCTTATTTTCCCAACCCGTGGATTGACCCTCTGTAAATAACAGAGCCTTCTTGGTAGAAGGAATGCACAGTCATAATGAATAGCAGGAAAGAGAGAGGATGAGAGAAGTACGTCTCCTTCCTCACACCCCTTTTGCTGTGACAATGGTGTAGTTACCTGGTATTCCGGATTTAGAAATGATAAGATAATGCAGAGGAAGTATTTCCATAATGAAAAACATTTTTTCTTAGAAGGTCTATGACAGTTGATACTTTGAAAAAGCATTTTGTTGTTGCTTGTACGAAGGGAAAGTAAGAGTAAGTACGCTAATTCTGTGATAAATTGATAATAAAGAAATGAATGAGTATTTAAAATACATTTTTTCATTAATAATGGGTGAGATTCCTCTTTGCTTTCACTCCTAATAAATGCCTATTTTAATTACAATACTGCCTATTTTCAGTATTTCAAGTGCCTTTTTGCCTGCCTATTTTAACCAAAAATAAATGCCTAAAAATAGAAAATAGGGGAAGAGGGACTTAAATAAGCGACCATCCATTGTGTGAAACGTTTCTAATTTTCCAAAATCTTTCATAAAAGTTAGATTGTTCACAGCTAGTTATATCAGTTCATATGATTTGGACGAAAAGTGCTCAACGAAAAAAAATATATATTTTTAACTTATTTCTCGATATAAGAACGCTTTTGTGCTAAGAAAAATGACGCAATGGTCCCTGAATGTTAGACTATTCAAAACATGGCCTTGTTTTCTGGGTTTTTTATTTGAAGTGCTATAATTTCGCTTTGAACTGAACACATTTTTTGCTCCGCCATTACCACTGACAGGAATGTATCACGATTTCCGGTTCGTATTGGTACTTTATGGCTTATTAAATATCACTACTGTTTACCAGTTCATTTCTTAGTAATTCTAATTGCAGGGAATAATACTGATGAATTATGTTCCCAAGAACATTAGAAAGGAATGAATTATGTTTTTTCCATTCCGTAAGTATGGAATAACCGAAAAAATGTATTTATGGGTCGATAATTACTGGCTGATTTGCTATGTTATCAGTTATCACCGGTTATCCCCGACATTTATCTAACCGATAAGAAATGACTTCAAGACAGAACTAATTGTAGGGAAAACGAAATGCGTGACTTTGGGTATACTACCGAAGCAGTAAACCTACGTTAGTCTAATGTAATTAAACGACCGTTTACAGGAAATATTTCACTATACTACTAATAATCGTGCAGATTTCAAGGTCGATGAAAATAAAAAAATAAAATGACTACAAAAATTCTTAGTGGTAAAAAAATATTCTGAATTCATAATTCAGCAAGGTCTGTTATTTTAGCAATGTATCCAGCGAAAAATTAGAGTGGTTAGCTGGTGACTCCTTCTTGTACGTAATCGGTAAAAGTTTTCAAATATTTCATGGATTTTTTTTTTTGTTAACGGCGCATCGGCAAATCTGGGCCATTAGCGCCGCCATGGATTCGTTGATTCTAAATTTCATTGGAACTAATTAACGTTTCTATAAAGTTGAAAAACAAATGAAATCATTTTTAAAGCAATTTTGAATTTGGGTATTCAGAGCAGATTGATTAACTTGGAAATTATTATGGACGTTTGGCTTTAACCTAAAGTATGATGTTGAAATTTTGGTTGGGTTTGGAGTAAAGGAAGTATTAAAACAACAATTGTATCAGCAGACAACAACAGAAAACGTTTCAGAAATCGGTGTAAGTGGAAAGTGATCAGTATAATGCTTATTCAATTCTATACAAAAAAGGGTGAATGAAGAAATTTTTGATAGGGTAATGTCAATCGGAGAAATTAAACTTCGGAGCGCATAAAACTTCGAAAGTCCTAGTTTTGGGTCTCTTTACTTCAATTTTCAATAAAAACATATGTTCTCAATTATAATATTTTTAACATTAAACCTCCTAAAATTCTTAGTTAATAATAATGGACGTTAAAATTTAAATAAATAACAGTAAACGTATTAGGTCTTTTTTTATTGTTTCTAAGCAAGCATGTTTAGATTAAAAAAAAAATGAATCTTTTGGAATTATCGGCAATATTCCAGTTATGTTCTGTTGACCTTTTGGTTTTATCTCTCTTCACCTTAGTTTTTTTAAAACTGCATTCAACATTAGAATAAGTATTTTAGCAAAACAAGGTAAGAAAACGAGAAACGTATCGGTCATAGTGCTTTCCTAGGGCGACCGTGGAGAAAGATAATGGGGTAATTTTTTTTTTACTGCGCATCGACATCTGGGCCATTAACGCCGGCATCTAAGGGTGCAGCGAGGAATTTCCTCACCGAGCCGTGAGATGAGAAAATTCCTGCCACTGGTATGAATCGAACCCACCAACTCCCGCTTGAGGACCTAAGGCGTTAGCCACTGGACCGCAGGGAGACCCCTGCATAAATTGTTACTTCTATTTGAGATTTCGTTTTATATTTTTTACGAAAGATATAAACCTGCCAATAACTGCTTCTATGCTTTTACTAATAGCACCTCAAAAAAGAGCAGGATGTTAGGCACCACAACGGAATAGCAGCTTATATTATCTTCAGTAAAAAGCTGGCGTTAATGACCTCAAAGGTCAACCTTAATCCAACCTAAAAATGATGACAACCACAGCCTTCTCAAGAAAATTGTACAAAAACCGTTTTTTAAAGGAAATTGATTCCGCATTCGACAGGATACCTTACATTCGCCACGGTATTCATGGGAAAATATTTAAGAAAAAGTCCCAAAAAGAATCTATTTTTTCCACTATTCATGAAAACGGTTATATATATATATATATATATATATATATATATATATATTTATTTATATATATGGCCTTCAAAATTTTATGATTAGATTCCTCAAGTCAATTATCCTATACAATGTGTACCGGAATGCCTACACGCACAGAACCTAACTGTAATTAACAGGTTTTCAAGAAGACGAGTACAGAAAGACCTTAATATAATTAATACTAATTAATGAATAAATGTATATAAAACTACGGGATCATATAACGCACACATGATAAAATTTGTTATCCTCCAGAGCATACTTTCGAGGACTATAGTTTCATCATCAGTGGTTTTTGGGAGGAGCTCTGATTCACATCTATTTTCCCTATCGTAATCCTTCATGATCACATAACTCTTTACAAATTTATTTCCTAATTAAATCAGTCTAATGCTCATTAAAACCGCAAACCAAACATGTAACATGTAACACATCAATAAATACAACTAAAATTAAATTCATTATATTTTTTTGTTATTATTAAACGGTTTGCGGCTTGAGAAAAAAAAAATCCGTCTGCGGCAAAGTGTCTGATCCCTGATCGGCGAAGGAGAATGGAATGCACGTCGTACCACTTCCTCCTTAACCATAAACCATGGATGCCTTGTGCAGCGGTGCAGTTCTGCATACCTTGCTTTCCGTGATGCACTAACTAACAACTAATCAGCTTTAAACCGCTGGGGAACATTATGCAATTCCCTGCATTTCCGCTGACCTTCTGTTAACTTCCGCAGAATAGAAAACCGTTTTGAACTTGCTAGCTATTTTGATTTGCCTGAACGATGCCATAATAAGTAGTAGTACTACCTTGTGCGATCAAGTAAATCAATACTTTTAATTCTTTATATCAAATTATATTTTCAAGTATCCGAAAAATACGTTTCAATTCTTCGGAAAAAAAAATAATGGCGCCACTGTGTCTGACAAACAAAACCCTCTATTTTCACGGGCGATAGTCTGCAGGTGGAAGGTAAACTGATAAAACACGTATTATAATAAATATTTATTAATCCCTGCTCTACTAGTGAATAACGTAATTTATTCATTGACCTTCCGCCTGATATATACAGCCACTTTACAGTAAATATAAAATTTAAATAGTGTTTATTTTCATAAATATATGCGGAAAATATTTTAAAGGAGACCAGAGCTGGGAGTAAGGAAAGTAAAACATGTTTATTTTATATTTTTAAAAGTGATTTTTAGCTAATTCCTTGAGAATGCGAAGTAGGTACTCTAACCAACTTGCTGGGTAATGTGCTTAGTTACGCAGCTCTTGCGTTGCTATGCTACTTTAATAATAAACAATAATAACAATTACCAAATATTTTCGGACGTTGAACTGTATTGTTTTTGTATATATATATATATATATATATATATATATATATATATATATATGTGTGTGTGTGTGTGTGTGTGTGTGTGTGTGTATACTAGTTGATTATTTTTCTGTCATAATTTTATGCACAAAAACCTCCTGGTGGTTTTTGTGCATAAAGTTAATTATCTTTTTAGTTGTCGATTACTCACCTCTGTTCTTCGTGGCATTCAGCTTGATAAAAACCTTTTTTTTTTCATGAATAATAAAACATTTTTATGATAATATAACCACCATTAGTTAAAATGCCGCAAAAAATCCTGCAGAAGATGGCGCAGTTTGAATAAACTGAAGAAATGCTCTTCTGAAATGGAACTAACCCATAACTGCCCCTAACTGCTTCAACCCATACAGAATTATCGAAGCATTTAGATAGGAAAATTAAAAAATAAAAAGTCTCGTAATGGCCACGAAGAGAATTTTAATACATTACAACAAGCTGCCATTTTATCGTTAGAATGTTTTCAAAATCAGTTTAATGTTTCTAGAAAAAAAAAAAAAATATGGTACAGTAAGTACTTGATATTATGTGTTTTCGAACAATTTTTCTTTTTCTAATTGTTCAAAAGTGTATAGCTTTTCTTCCACCATATTGTGAGAAATTCCGATTCACACTTTCTAACTTTTCCATTTCCCTTAGCATGTTTCCTGTTATGTCAAGATAGTTGCTATTTCTCAGTAAATGACTTATTGGGCTAGTGATGACCTTAAGGGTCACAATGGAAACACTTTACGACAGAAATCTGTTAAGGTCGGGTGGAGATATGTGCGTGCTAACTGTTCAATTTTCCTTAGCAAGTTTTCTGTTTTCTAAAGATTTTTACCTTTTTACATAATTATCTTCTTGCTTACTAATTCCTGTACTGCTTGTGATGCACGAAAATATCACCATGCAAACTCGTCCCGGCAGAAATTTGTGAAGATCGATGGGAGATGTTGGCTTGCTAAGTGTTCCATTTCCTTTAGCATGCTTCCTGTTGTTCCAAGATTGCTGATATTTCGCCCCAACTAACGTCTTGTCGTATAGCTCAAGTAGTGTTTGCGACGACCGAAAGAAGCACAATGAAAACACGCGCGGTAGATATGTGTGAAGGCTGGTTTAAGATGTTGGTATTTTAACTGTTCCATACACCCTAGCATATTTCTTCTTTTTACTCGACTGTTGCTATTTCGCTCTAGCGAACGTCTTGGCGTTTAGCTTTGCCTGTGATTGCGATGGCCTAATGGATCACAATGCTAACACGTCTTAGCTGGTCTGGGACGACCGGTTGTAAATTTAGGCGTGCTAACTGTTCCATTTCCTGCGGCACGTCTCCTCTTGTTCCAAGATTGTTGATAATTTGCGCCAACGAATATCACGGCGTCTAGCTCCACTGCTGCTTGCTATGGCCGAAATGAACACAATGCAAATACGCCCGGCAGACATGTTGGCGTGCTAAGTGATCCATTTCCTTTAGCATGTTTCCTGTTGTTCCAAGATCGTTGCTATATCGCTCCAACTGACATCTTGGAGTCTAGATTCATACTGCTTGCGATGACTAAAAATTACACAATAAAACGACAGACATGTGTGAAGACTGGTTGGATATGTTGGCGTGCTAAGTGATCCATTCCCTTTAGCATGTTTCCTGTTGTTCCAAGATCGTTGCTACAACAGACGCCTTGGAGTTTAGCTCCATACTGCTTGCGATGTCCAAAAATAACACAATGAAACATCATGGGGGACAGGTTGGACAAGAAGGCGTGCTAACTGATCCGTTTCCTTTAGCATGTTTCCTGTTGTTCTAAGATCGTTCCTATATCGCTCCAACTGACATCTTGGAGTCTAGATTCATACTGCTTGCGATGACTAAAAATTACACAATAAAACGACAGACATGTGTGAAGACTGGTTGGATATGTTGGCGTGCTAAGTGATCCATTCCCTTTAGCATGTTTCCTGTTGTTCCAAGATCGTTGCTACAACAGATGCCTTGGATTTTAGCTCCATACTGCTTGCGATGTCCAAAAATAACACAATGAAACATCATGGGGGACAGGTTGGACAAGAAGGCGTGCTAACTGTTCCGTTTCCTTTAGCATGTTTCCTCTTGCTCCAATATTGTTTATACTTCGCTCCAACTAACGTCTTGGTGTCAAGATCCACTACTTATTACAATGCCCGAAAAGATCACAGTGAAAACACGTGTTAGCAGACGCTTGAAGACCGGCTGAAGATGTAGGCGTGATAACTGTTCCATTTCCTGCAGCCTGTTATCTGTTGGTCCAATGTTATTGCTACTTCGCTCCAACTGACGTCTTGGCGTCTAGCAACAAGACTTCTTGCGATGACCGAAGGGATCACAATTAAAGCACATCTCATCAGACATATGGGAAGATCGGTTGGACATGTAGGTGTGATAACTCTTCCATTTCCTGCAGCATGTTTCCAGTTGCTCCAACATTGTTGCAATTTCGCTCCAACTAACACCTTCGAGCCTACCACCACTACTGCTTGCGACGACCGAAAGGAGCACAAAGAAAACACAACCCATCAGCCATGTGTGAAGGCCGGGCGGAGATATACGCGTGCTAACTGTTCCATTTCCCTTTCTAATATTAATCGCCTGCTGTTAGGCAAACAATAGGAGAGTCACAGCAAGGAGACTTGACCTTTATCTGAGTGGGTTGGTTCTCGGGTTAGGCAGCATTAGGACCCCTGACCTACCTCCAGGCATGCTCTTAACTCAAAAACTCGAGCTCTTGGACTCAAAGCTTGTTACGAAACATTGAGAGTAACGGAAATAACCCGAAAAGTAATGTGATATAATAATTGTACGAATAATACCTAGTCTGTTGCTGATTTTTTCACAAAATTCGACATGCGGGTGGAAGAATACCAGCTACGTCACATACCTTTATTGTGCTCAGAAGAAAAGAAATTGTGTCAACAATATAGGATAAGTACTTTTGACAAAAAATACGACCAAGAATTAAGCCAGAGAGCATCGAATTTTTTTTAGAGCTATGGACCTATTTAATAAAATATAATAAACTTAAAAAAATAGTAAGGCAAATATTAAACATTTCAATTACCTAATTATATTTTTTATTTACTTTGATTTTATTTTATTTTATTTTTTTTTTTGTTGTATATAGGTGCTTCTACTGCTAGGGTCATTAGCACCTACTTTGATTTTATTAAATTTATTTTTAATATTCTTGGGTACATTTTATTTTCAACAACTTAATTTGTCTTTTTCTTTTCTTGATTAATTATTTTTTCCTCTATTACAGTAAGATTCATTTCATTAAATTTCAATAGGCAGCAATCACCCTCGTGGTTTAATTACCTTAATAAAAAAATAAAAAAAAAATACTATATTTACTGGATAATACATTACTGGCGTACCACATAAGTAGTGTAATGTGTGATATTAAACTCCAGACTTTCTAGAAGAAAGTCCCATAACGACACGAGAAAGAACTATGTGGAGTACATTACTGATGATGACAAGATGGAACTAGAAAAAAAAATTCTCAGTGCTGATGATTTAGCCTTGCAGTGAGAGTTTCTCTTGTTATTACAGTTTAAATGAATTTAAAAATCTCTCTCTCTCTCTCTCTCTCTCTCTATATATATATATACATATATATATATATATATATATATATATATATATATATATATATATTTATATTTATATACAGGGTGTCCCAAATAAGACGGTTCAAACTAATTTTGCGGCCAAACGATTGGTCTGAGAAAAAAATGTCAGAGGTAAAAGTTGTTAGGCTTGGCCTAAGCTTTCCAGATATGTCGACTATTTAACATTTTTACCGCGCATGTGCGCTCGGCGCTAGATGAAATGTTGGGGGTTGCAGATGACCCCTATTATTATGCACATCGTTTTAAAGGGAATTAAAAAAAACAAAGCCTTTGCTGCAAACCGCACTTCGATATCTTTAAAATCAAATGAGTTTCGTGCGATTCAAATTTTACTGTTTTAAATTAAAAAGATTCTTTGGAGGCACTTACGGAGGTCGGTTATGAATGTGTGATACATGTCTTCAAAGTATTTTATCCTCAACTTTCTGAAAAAAATATGGCCGATCCTCTAAAAAAAAATATTTTTCCTAATAACTTTAATTAAATTGAAAGTAAGGCATCTTTTTTAAGTATTTACGTTGTCTAATTCTTCTTTAGGGATTAACTAAGCTAAATCTGATCATTCATGTTATCTGTCTAATCCTTTGGATTCGATATTCCTTATTGGATTATGGTTCATTATTTTCCTTTTGTTCATTATAAGTGTAATATTCGAGATTGGCAGAGAAACACGGATTTCAAGAAGAACTGTCCACACTCCAGCGCAAATCGATCCAAGATGAATGTCCTGTAAGCATTCCCTGACCTTCCAAAAAATTAAGGACAATAATTTTACTGCCCAGAGTCCCGTACCAGACGTTTACCGACCACCGATACTGGTGGTCTGCCTGCCTTATCCAGTGATGCTTATTCATGGACCAATAATGTCATTTATGCCTGTTCACGGACCCATCACATAAAAAGGTGGCTTCTTCACTGAAGTGAACATTCCTCATGAATATCCCGTTTTGCCGTTAGGTGTGGATTCCCCTTGAAATCCGTGTTTCTCTGGCAATCTCCCGAACACTGATGTAGGGATTTCTCCTAACAAGGTCCAATATGATGTCCTGGTCTCTTCTTTGATGTCTTCTGGTGAAAGAGAAATGTCCTTGTCGGGCGTTTGACATCAGGCGCAAAATCGTTTCGTAAGACGGACGAACTCGATTTGTGTAATACTGCGCGTAAAGTCGAGCAGCCATCCGAGCTTTTGTCTACACTCCCCGGAAACAATAACCATATCCACAACAACTTGTGAACTTCATGGTTGGAAGCGAATATTACACTAATAATGAACAAAAGCAAAATAAGGAACCATAATCCAATAAGGAATATCAGATCCAAAGGATTAGATAGATAACATGTATGATCAGATTTTGCTTAGTTAAACCCTAAAGACTAAATACTTAAAAAAGATGCCTTATTTTCAATTTTATTAAAGTTCTTAGGAAAAATATTTCTTTTCGAGGATCGGCCATATTTTTTTCAGAAAGTTGAGGAAAAAATACCTCGAAGACATGTATCATACATTCATAACCGACCTCTGTAAGTGCCTCCAAAAAATATTTTTAATTTAAAACGATAAAATTTGAATCGCACGAAACTAATTTGATTTTAAAAATATCGAAGTGCAGTTTGCAGCAAAGGGTTTGTTTTTTAATTCCCTTTAAAACAATGTGCATAATAATAGGGCTCATCTGCAACCCCCAACATTTCATCTAGTGCCGAGCGCACATGCCGGTTATATATTATTGAAGCGAATGGAATTTCCTACAACCCTATAGCCGACATTTGTTTTTTATGTTCATCGTTGAAGAGATATTCGGTCAAGAATAGAAAATAGTGTGTTTTTTCCCAAAATTACAGACTTTCAAGAGCGGATATTTCGAAACCTAAAAATATCTCGAAAAACTCTATAGAATAGAACTTGTAGGAAATTTAATAAGCTTTCAGTTGTAATAGAATGGTCATGTCGTTAGGACGGAGGGTTTCCGAGATATTAGCGAATACCCGAAAAATGGGACCTTCTAAACCCTTCTCCCCCCGGCATAAAGGCTACGAACGAGGACTTTTGATATGTTGACCCCCTAACTAGCCAAAACAAAGTTATGAAGTCAAAAATTGTGTTCCAAACATTTCCACCTATAACTCTTAGTTTCCTGGGCTATTAGTCGCTAAATTTCTGATTTCACGATTAATTAGTTTTACGTTTGAACGAAATTGCATAAAATAGCAAAGTAATATATATTATTGAAGGAAATGCAATACTCTACAACCCTATAACCGTTATTTATTATGTTGGTACATCGTTGAAGAGTTATCCGGTCAAAACGGAGAAAAAATATGCGGCAAAAGTGTTTTTCCCCAAAATGACAGACTTTCAAGAGCGGATATTTCGAAAACTAAAGATATCTCGAAAAACTTTATTGAATAGAACTTGTAGGAAATTTAATCACCTTTTATTTGTTATAGAATATATAATATATATATTATTTTTTATAATATATATATATATATATATATTATTTTTAAAAATGATAAATAATATATATTTATCATTTTTCGGGTTTTCACTTATATATTATATAAGTGAAAACCCGAAAAATGGGACCTTCTAAACCCCCCCCCCTCCCCCCGGCACAAAGGCTATGGGTGAGTACTTTTGATATGTTCACCTCCAATCCAGCCTAAACAAAGTTACGAAGTCAAAAACTGTGTTCCAATAATTTCCACCTATAGCTGTTTTCAAGCATTCGTTGCCTGGACTGTATAGAAGACTTTGACCTGGCCTAGACAGTCACCGGGTGAATGCCTACGTGTGAATGAATGAATGAATGAATGAATGAAAAGTTTTATTCTTATTCCGGGACAGAAGTCCCATAGGAATAATTTTGAAATTACAAAATAATTTTGAATTTTACGTATAAACTTAAAAACTTATAAATGCTATCAGTATCAGTATATAGTGTACAGCTTCAATATAGACTAGGGGTTGGGTAAAACTTGGAGGGATAGAAGGTGGTGGAAGAGTCGGGATTTAAAGGTTTCAAGGTTGGTAGAATGGCGGACAGACAGAGGTAAGGAATTCCATAGCGAGGTGGCACGGGTGACGAATGATTCCAAGTTTGGAAAAAATCGGTCAAACGGTGTGGATTTGAATAAGGACCAAACAGACAAACTGCTGAGTTTTATATATAGATTATCCAAAATGTTTGACTGATTGATAATATTCTGCACAAATATTATTTTTCTTAAAGTTCGTTGGAAGCGAAATTCGTTCCTCAGAACATATATTACTCGAAAGTTGTTAAAGAGACTTCGTTGTCAGAACATTCCTTTCTCTATGTGCTATGTGCTAAAGAAGTGTTAAGAGGATATTTGGAGTCTCAAATTATTAATATTTACATGAGTTTAATTAGCCGAGACTCCCTTTAGCTTGATTAAGAAAATATTACAATGTCCAGAATAAAATTAATTTCTTTAATTAATACAATAAAAGAAAATGTCAAAAATATGTTTGGAAATAACGGATTTCCTTTGATTTAAGGTGTATCTACATAAATTAAATTCAATATAACTCCATGATTATTTGATCACTTATAATGACTGCGTGGATCTCTTCAAGGATACAATAACGAGAATTATAGATAAGATCTTATCTAAGAAATGTATTTATGAATTATCCGAATAATGTGTTGCGCAATATGGGACACAAGGCAATGTTACGCTTTCTTGATCCTCAAGTAAGGACCCAGATAGAGAAGTTTTATTGTGTTCTATTTCCCTTTTGCAAGGTCTGGTCAATAGTCCACCATACATTTTTATGAAATACAAAAAATGACAATAGTTGAATTGTTGAATATTATATTTCCCGGGTTTTATAGGATGGATTTATAAATATAAATATGTGTGTATTGCTTAAAGGTTTCCAATAAGTTGACATTTTTGAAATGAAAGTTAGTTTCTGTTATCAATAAGCTTTACAGCAAATTGCTTAACACAAAACACTCCTTAATCACCCTTATTTTCGATTTTAGTTTTAGAGAATACAAAAAACTCTTTAATATTCTGATTTCTTGCCGATTGAAATTGAAAAGTAACATGAAATATTTTAGCTCATACTGAAGATGCATGGGATTTTTTTTTTTTTAAACAAATATCCTAATGAGAGAGATAATAATGCTGGCCAAATTTTCTTCAGGACGTTCCGTAGATAAGCCCTATATAAGAATGTACAATGATTATCGCCAAATGTTTGTTTTATATATATATATATATATATATATATATATATATATATATATATATATATATATATATATATAGCCCACTTTTTTATGGGATTTATTACATAGATAGATAATTTAAGAAAAATGAATCAATAAATATTCAGGGATAAAAAAGGAGAAAACATTCATAGATTCCCATGCGGGAGATAGTGGATTCGAGTCCCACCGGCACACAGTGGGGTCAAACGACATTTCGTTTTTCAAAAAAGGCTACAGCCTCTAAATCTTAACCGATTTCAATGCACTTTTTTTTTAAACGATAGCTAATAAAATTTAGAACAACTACGTCTGGTCAGAGTTTGGTATTTTGTTGTTTGGTGTTGTTGTTTATTAAATTACTTGTGAATAATTCACATCCTCGGATAATCAGTTAGGGAATAGTTGGGATTTGGCTAGGAAAACAGATCCTTAATACAGATTTTTACAAAAATCGGATTGATGTTTTCCTAGCCGAATTCCCACTATTCTCTGGCAGCTTAAATTGAATAATGTTGTATACAACAAAAACATGTTGTGAAAGTAGAAAGATTGTTCTCTCGAATAGAAAAAATCATAAAATCTATTTAGAATGGGAAAATTAAAAGAACAGAGAACCGCTGGTAAAAAGAATAATCCTTCTAAAGGAATAAAATTATTTATTGATGTTTATTATTACACGAACCCTGCTTACCAATTGGAAAAATAGATACTTAAACACTTTAAAACGGAAATATTAGTCATATATAAATAAAAACATTAATGAACAATAGATAATAAACTGAAAATTGTGCCCTGGACATAAGCCAAACAGCTATGATTAACCTAGTTGCTCGGAATCTACGACAGGTGTCTAAAGTTACATCTGGACCGGCCACCATCAGGAAGGAGGAAGAGAGACTAAATTCTCCAAGGAGTAATTCCATGTTATTACGGAGGAGAACTCGAGACATTTAGCCGGATCACGACCTGTGGAGGAACTCGATGGATCTCAGATGTAGGCTAAACTCTGGGTATAGGAGATAGGAATGAATCCAGCAAAATATCAGTACACATGGTCTCCCCATGGTCTAGTGTCTATCAAGCAGAATACTCTTGCGAGATGTGGGTTCGAGTACCGCTTGGGAAGGTTGACATTTTTTCATCGATGTGCTTGCTGAAAAGAATACCCTACAATACCATGGATGTTTATAAAGTGGGGAAACCAATAAAAAGCCCGGAGCCAATGCCCAAGAAGCAGATGTGCCTTAAAACATATATTAAGACATGAGATAAATTAACATTCGGACTAGGAACGCACTTAATATATATTTCCGAGGGGGTGAGGTTAGCTGGACCAATATGCTGGAGGCCCACAGTTCAAATCTCGAGCGCACTAAAGATTTTATCTTCTAGAAATTTGGTTCGTGCGTTGGATTTGTGGTCACAAATGACTGTCCGTAGGCACACCCAGCCTTTAATTAATTTATTGATAGGTACCTGCAAAGGGGAAATTCAGGCGGCTGGAGCATAGCACTGACCACACTATGTGCGAAGTGTCAATAGAATGGCCAAGAATCAGATAATTCTAGAGGATCAGCCCATCTGGGTGCTTGTGGCATGTTATGGGACTGATTTTTATTTTTTATATAATTTTCGAGGTTAATGAATCTGTTAGAAAAATTATCGATTATAATAATTATTAATTTTGAATTTAGATTAAATATGAATTTTACGCTTATCCACATTAATTAGAAGATTTGATTGAAAAAACAGGTGATTAAAGTGACTTTCTTAATAAATAAATTTTAATATCAGGAAAGAAATATTTTGAACCTATACTAATTATCTTTAACAACCTTAATTAGTACTTCGTTATAAGATATTAAATCCAATTAACACTTTTACAAAGTTTTGAATATCAGAAGGTCAAGGAATTAACGCACACGTTCTAAAAATTCAGTTTTATTGCTCTTTTACCTCGGCATAAATTTTGTTTAGTGGAATGGATGTAATATTTTAATTCCTCAAACCCGGAAAACCTTCTATAAGCGATATCCTACTTAGGTAATGAAAGAATATGGCTGTTTTCAATCAGCTGATTAGCGTTAATATTTGAACAGCTGTTCAGCACCCTCCGTTTTCAATAACTTACTCCATAAGAGGCTCTTCCTGCGGAAGGTCCCTTTAGAGTATCATAAAAAAATAATTTTCAATATATTATTCAGTACGTTAAATATTATTTTGAGCTGACACCCTCAAACAACATATATATAATTTAGGGTTTTGATTCTTTAAATCTAGCATCTACCATGTACTCTAAATTATTTCAATACAGTGTTGTGTAATTTCAATTAAAATGTAATTCAAATGATATTTGAATAATGAATTACATTTTAGCGCGGTTCCTCCCTCCCCGCTTATAAGGTTGATACAATGAAACAATCCGGAAGTGCCGACAAGAAAATTTCGCGTTTCAGAACCCCTAGAGACCGAAAATAACGGTGGTTCAAATTTGTATATATATATATATTTGTCTGTTCGCTCTCTAGCTCGAAGACGAATGGTCCGATTTTGATGAAATTTGGTACAAAAATCAGTCGTCCAATATGAAAGGTCAAGTTCGTTAACCAGCAAAATCCGCCCACTGGAAGATGGAGTTTGGGGCGAAATTCGCGCAGAAAAAATCGTAACGCTTACGTTTTTGAGTTCATAAGCTTGTAAGTACTCTTTTTATAGGCTTCTTGGGCTAGGAAAACGAATGAAACCATTTTGAAGGCGATAGCTTTAACCGTTTTCGAGAAAATTGGAAAAATAGTTTTTGAATACCGTTTTTAATTTGGGTACTTAGAATCATGGGATTCAGTTGAAACATTTTCTGCATGTTCTACTTTCATTAAAACTAATATGTTGAAATTTTGGTTACGTTTGGAGTTAAGGAAGGGTTAGAATAAAATATTTTATTAACAGACATAAAAAGTTTTGGTAACTTTGTATATTTTCCTTAATATCTCGAAAAAGGTTAAGAATTTGGTAAACGAAAGAATACCATTAGAAAGCTTACTAAATGCTCTACAAAAAAGGTTCTGATGAAAGTTTTGATTAGGCGATGTCAATCGGAGAAATAAGTGCTTAAAACATTAAAGTAATTGATTTTGCTTATTCGAACTGTTCTTTTTGTCTGTTTTTATTCCTTGTTATTTTTTAATTGCTTATAGTTGGATAATGTATTTTACAATAAAACAGATTAGGCAAAATAAGAAAAACAATTCATTGTTAGAAATATAGCTTGCCAAGAGAAAAATATTCGTTGACGTCTTTTGAATATTTTCAATTGCCTTTATGCTGTTGGTTTTTTTTATTTTATTTTTTAATTGATTTTATCTGTAGAATTATTACTATAGTAAAAGAACACAGGAATGTGTGAAAATATTTGATATTTTCCAATTCATTGAAACGTATGAAATGAAGTATTGGTAGAAGAGGATTCTAGGGTCTTGCGGACCTGACCCCAGGTACAGCCAGCCATAAAACTTTTTGAACAAAGGCCGAGGAAAATATTATCTGTTTCTATTCTATGCTTTTCAAATGAGAATAGGGATATGAACAGGAACCGGGGTCTCCCGTGGTCTAATGGCTAGCTCCTTGGATTCATAAGCGGGAGATGGTGGGTTCGATTCCCAACCTCCGGCAGGAATTTTATCATCCCACGGCTCGCTGGTGAAATTCCTCGCTACACCCTGGATGTCGGCGCTAATGACCTAGATGTAGATGTGCCGTAAAAAAAAAAAAAAAAAAAAAAAAAAAAAAAAAAAAAAAAAAAAACTGGAACCGCGCTAAGATGACGCAGTTCCTGCGAGTCGGACTTTTTTAATTGTAATTGAAAAGTCTGAAAATATCAATTTCAGTAATTGGAAAAATGATTCAATTTGAATTAACTGCATTTCAATTGAATAGAACTCAAGTTTTTTAATTACGTAGTTATTTGAAATAAGTGTTGAGTAAATTTGAATTACATTGTAATTCAAAGGGTATTTGAATTATGAATTACATTTTAGCGCGGTTCCTCCCTCCCTTCATAGGGAGGAACCCCGCTTATAAGGTTGATCTCATGAAACAATCCGGAAGTGCCGACTAGAAAATTTTGCCTTTCAGAACCCCTAGAGACCGAAAATAACGGTGGTTCAAATTTGTATAAATATATATATATATATATATATATATATATATATTTGTCTGTTCGCTGGCTTCCCTAATGGTCCGATTGTGATGAAATTTGGTACAAAAATCCGTCTTCCAATTTGAAAGGTCAAGTTCGTTAACCAGCAGAATCCGCCCACCGGAAGATGGCGTTTGGGGCGAAATTCGTGCAAAAAAAATCGTAACGCTTACGTTTTTGAGTTCATAAGCTTGTAAGTACTCGTTTTATAGGTTTCTTGGGCTAGGAAAACGAATGAAACCATTTTCAAGGCGATAGCTTTAACCATTTTCGAAAAAATGTGAAAAATAGTTTTTGAATACCGTTTTTGGTTTGGGTACTTAGAATCATGGGATTCAGTTGAAACATTTTCTGCATGTTCTGCTTTCATTAAAACTAATATGTTGAAATTTTTGTTGTTTGGAGTTAAGGAAGGGTTAGAATAAAATACTTTATTAACAGACATAAAAAGTTTTGGTAACTTTGTATACTTTCCTTAATATCTCAGAAAGTCCGATTCGCAGGAACTGCGTCATCTTAGCGCGGTTCCGTTCTTATCTTTAGTGTTTATGAAGGCATAAAATAGAAACAGTTATTACTTTGTTTAGATTGCCCTTATGCATAAGTAAACAAACAAACAACAACTTTGTTTAGATCAATAGCGAAACTATCCAATTGAAATCTCAAACTAACCAGTCTTGAAAGGTCTTGATTTACAATCTTACCTGTATGGGTCAGCTATCCCATAAGTCGTGCAGAAAGGCCTCCGCACAGAAGCATTTGGAAAGCCTTGGGATCTCTCTCTTTGAACGCTACATTTTTAACAATAAATTGATCTTCTTATTTTACTTAATCTGTTTTATTATCAAATACATTATCCGACTATAAGCAATTTAAAAATAACAAGGAATAAAATAGACAAAAAGAACCATTCGAATAAACGAAATCAATTACTTTAAAGTTTTAAGCACTTATTTCTCCGATTGACATCGCCTAGTTAAAACTTTCTTTAGGACCTTTTTTGTAGAGCATTTAGTAAGCTTTCGAATGGTAACCTTCTGCTTCCCAAGATTGTCAACGGTTTCCGAGATGCTAACGAAAGTATACAAAGTTACCAAAAATTTTCTTGTATGTTAATAAAATATTTTATTCTAACCCTTTCTTTACTCCAAACATAACCAACATTTCAACATATTAGTGTTGATGAAATTCGAACATGCAGAAAATGTTTCAACTGAATCCCATAATTCTAAGTACCAAAATCAAAGACAAAAAGAACAGTTCGAATAAGCGAAATCAATTACTTTAAAGGTTTAAGGACTTATTTCTCCGATTGACATCGCCTAATCAGAACTTTCATTAGAGCCATTTTTGTAGAACATTTAGTAAGCTTTCTAATGGTAATCTTACGTTTCGCAAGATTCTCAACCTTTTTCGAAATATTAAGGAAAGTATTCAAAGTTACCAAAATTTTTGATGTCTGTTAATAAAATATTTTATTCTAACCCTTTCTTAACTCCAAACGTAACAAAAATTTCAACATATTAGCTTTAATGAAAGTAGAACATGCAGAAAATGTTTCAACTGAATCCCATGATTCTAAGTACCCAAACCAAAAACGGTATTCAAAAACTATTTTTCCAATTTTCTCTAAAACGGTTAAAGCTATCGCCTTGAAAATGATTTCATTCGTTTTCCTAGCCCAAGAAGCATATAAAACGAGTACAAGCTTATAGAATCACGGGATTCAGTTGTAATTTCTTATGTTAGGAAAATGTATTTGTGTGTAAAACCGGATAGGTAAAATGAGACCAATTTGCTGTTGCTAGAAATAATGAAAAGGTTTGGGAACTTCGTATACTTTCGTTAATTTGTTGTTTTTTTTTAGTTAATTTTAAGTGCATCGACTGCCGAGGCCACTTTCATTAATATCTCGAAAACGGTTAAGAATCTTGGTAAACGGAAGGTTACTATTCGAAAGCTTACTAAATGCTCAACAAAAAAGGTTGTGACGAAAGTTTTAATTAGGCGATGTCAATCGGAGAAATAAGTGCTTAAAACTTTAAAGTAATTGATTTCGTTTATTCGAACGGTTCTTTTTGTCTGTTTTATTCCTTGTTATTTTTTAATTGCTTATAGTTGGATTATGTATTTGACAATAAAACAGCTTAAGTAAAATAACAAAAACAATTTATTGTTCGAAATATAGATTTCCAAGATTCCAAGACATTGTAACTAGTGGTACCGTTTCTAGTGTTAGCCGACCCTTACAGGTAAGATCGTAAATTAAGACCTTTCAAGACTGGTGGAACCAACATAATAACTGCTTCTACTTTAATCTTTCCAAAATAGACTAGGGATAAGAACAGAACCGCGCTAAGATGATGCAGTTCCTGCGAGTCGCACTTTTTTCTTTATTGTATTTGAAAAGGCTGAAAGTATCAGTTACAGGTGCTAATGACCTAGCAGTAGAAGCCCCCCTAAAAAAATTCAATATCAATTACAGTAATTGAAAAAACTCAAGTATTACAAGTATAATTCAATTACAATTCTTCATAAAATTCATATTTTAATTACTGTCTATCATAATTGGTGATAGGTACACTTATAATTGAATTAATATTGTAATTCAATTACAATTCTTCATAAAATTCATATTTTAATTACTGTCTATCATAATTGGTGATAGGTACACTTATAATTGAATTAATATTGTAATTCAATTACAATTCTTCATAAAATTCATATTTTAATTACTGTCTATCAGAATTGGTGATAGGTACACTTATAATTGAATTAATATTGTAATTCAATTACAATTCTTCATAAAATTCATATTTTAATTACTGTCTATCATAATTGGTGATAGGTACACTTATAATTGAATTAATATTGTAATTCAATTACAATTCTTGGTAATTGATATTCGAATTACATAATTAGTGCTTCAATTACATTACAGAATTACAATGTAATTATAATTCACGTTTTAATTGAATTATTATTCTGGATGTAATTCTAATTCATGAACTACAAATGCAATGTAATCGTAATTCTTAACTGAATTACAATATGCCCTACACTGTTTCAATATATAGCAGACATGTGCACATTATATTTATTATTTAAATTTAAATAGACTTCGGGGTCGAGTTACGTACGGGTTATCACTCTTTTCTAGTCAGAATAGATCTGATGCCCTTCTTCGTTCGACCCGTAGCACAGTGGTCAAAAACCGCCCAAATGCGTTCAAAACTCAATAACATGTGATATTGTTGATTTAGAAACCTGAAATTATATATTTCAAGTAGGACACGATTTTTCACTCGGATCACTTCAGACATTTTTTGCAGTCAACACTGTCTTGAGTACTGCAAAAAAAATCCATCTTCGATTTGATTCGAATGTTTACATAGAGATAACGCGCGTCTGTCTTACCGAGTTCGTTCACGTCTAGCACCGAAATAGGCAAATTTATGCAGCCAATTTCGGTCTGGGCTCTTTCTATACATGTCCACGGAAAATGTAAGCCCGAAATTAGAGAGACGCAAAAAGTATAAGACAAATCGAAATTTGATACGTGTAATTTTTTTACTTTTTAAGTATCCCCCCGTCCACGTCGACGAGTAGAGTTGCAGGAACGATTTTGGTACATGAGGATTTGGGAATTTTCTTCGTTTCTTGTACTTCAATGATTAACCACCGTCCTGCAATCAACGGTGGGGGCCTAAAACTCAAGAAATGACACTCTCAGGAGGTCATTAACATATATTTAAGGCCAAAATGTTCGGCGAAAATACTTCAAAAAATCAAGTTTTGAGCGCTTTTTGACTATTTTTGACCACTGTGCGTAGTGAGAATCGAACCCACTACTATAGGCAGTCAGTGTGGTATTTATTTTGTGTAGTATTTTACAATTAATACGAAATACAGCATTTAATAGATTAATCGTAGCTCCTTATCATAATGTTCCTGTTAGCTGTCAACACACTGACCTAAGGATAGTAAGCGATGTGTTCGGTCAAACTGGGGTTGAGGTCGCCCGCTCCGTTTGTCTTGTACATGTTGACAACTTGTTACAAGACACTGACTCAGAATATCTGCTCTCTTTATGCTGGCAATGATATAGAGAGTCTGATTGTGTTTATTAGAATCAACTTTGACCTGAAATAAAGCTATGCCTGTCATCCTTGTTGGAAAACATTACTCAGACACTTCATAAATATTGTCTTGTCAACGTCCAATTATAAGTTGCTATACTGTGCTTGTTGTATGTTTAGATGTACGGAATAAACATACAAAAACACAGTAGTGTCAACGTCTACATAAAAATTTAAACATCATAGCTTAGATGAATGTCAGACGTCTTAAAATATTTTCAATTGAGTAACTCGTTTATAGAATGCCCGAACAAAAAATGTTGTTTTCAGATGCGTTAAAGAAGGTCAAGTTGAAACTTATTTAATTTGATTACCCATATCATGTTACTTATAAAACTGTGTTTGGTTTTACTTGTGTTTAAGGGGAAAAAACTATAAACGTGGATCCTCGTACAGATTTTTTGTTATTATTAATTACACTGTATATACATTTTACTAAATAAAAGAAGAAGAAGAAATTTTTTATTTACAAATTGAATATACAATATTTACATTTAGTCTTAAATGTTATTAAATATTTTAAATGTCATTATTGTCTAACTACATTCAAAATGATCTTAAGTAACGTTAAAAACTTTGGGAAAAAGTATAAAAAAAAAAAAACCCAAGCAAAATACGAGTATAATACATAAATCTGATAATATTTAACTTTTTTCTTTTTTTTTTTTTTTGGATGGAACGGCATTTTTCTCCAGCGGTGGTACTCCTCCTCACTTCTTCCTGGAGGAGTACCACCGCTGGAGAAAAATGCCGTTCCATCCAAAAATACTATCCCAGCGACGAAAAATAACATCAAAAATATTTAACTTATTGAGGTGAGATCAGGTGTCCAGAAGTATGTGTTTGGTCCGTCTGTGGGTGTATCGTCTGAGGGTTTCTTTGTTGTAATTACCTAGTTCAGCTATTAGTGGATTGTCTGATAGTTGTACTGAATGAAAGAATTTAGTCATGAGTGAGTGTACGTATTCTGTGATTTTCGGCATTTCCAGCTCGTCGTGCATGTCTGTGATTTTTTACTAAATAAAAGAAATATAACTGAAACAGTCTAACAGAAATTTATAAAAATCAGTTACATGTTCTAAATACATATAAGTTTTTAAGAGTTGGCTGCGTTGAGCTGAACTGTTCTCTCTTGAAGTAGTTTTCCCTGTTAACACGTTGAATGTATTTGCTAACAGGATGACTTACATATAATGTCAACAAGTGCATTGCCCCAGATTCAGACATTAGGATGTCATAAGAAATCTGAACCAGTTTTTAAATGGATTTTATTCACTTTTTTTCTTGTTCTAATGAGAAACTTGTTTTATAAGGCAATTTAGAAACAAGGAGCAACTACCGAAGATTATCACTGCTATTGGACTTTTGCCAATATTGTGCTAGGGCAGGCAAAAGTAGAGGAACAAACTTCAATTATCCGCTATTATTTGGTCGTATCCAAGCCAATAGACGTATTTGGTCATCAGTACTCTATCAGCAATGCTCATTCCTAGGATCTTAATTTTAGAAACGGGTGTATGATATCGGTTATAGAACGTTAGAAATATCCAACGATATTCAACCAGATATGTACTTATTGTGGTTGCACCTAAAAGCCGACTATTGCTTTTGGGTGTATTGATACTACACAAATACCCGCAACAGCTGTCGGAAAAAAGCCATCACTGCCTTTTCCACTAATGCAGTCCAAGAGGGCCACCTGCAACTGATCAAATTGGCCAGGGCAGGCGGAGCCGATAGTTCAGAGGCGTCATCTCGAATTGCACTCAGCTCAGCCACGTGCCCAGTTCTCATGAACATGAATTAATTTTGCTCAGGTTCTAACGGAACTCAGCACAGGGGCAGCCTAGACAGAACCACTGTTTTCCCTCAAACCTTTTCTTCTTTGCAACACCACGTCCTTTGTCTTACTAACTCCCTCAAAGAATCTGAGACATGGCATGTTTTGTAAAATTATGCCGTATTCTGAAATACCAGTTAGCTGGATTATATTATTTATTTATGCTTTCTGCTATAACGAAATTCACATAGTACTTATTTTTTATACAATTTCAATTTTAATTAATAGAGTCACGCATGCTAGGCGACAGACTATTTATACATCGATGTTAAATGGGTAAAAATAAATAAAACAGGAAAATATGATAAGACGGAAATTAATACCAAAAAAATAAGCACAACGTACAAATTAAAAAAGTAAATTTATAAAATTCAGAAAAGAAAGAAATTAAGGATATTTATTTAAAAAGAGAATCAATAAAAATAAAGGGAGATAAGATAACGAATCCGTATAGAAAAAGATAAAAATGAAATATTAATATGAACTTCTGTTAGGGATAACATTGAATGGAATACATTCAGGAGTATTAGTGTGTGTGTTTTAATAATGTATGTAGTTTTAATAATATATTTAGTTTTAATAATATATGAAGTAAAATCGTGTGTTACATCGGCGTTACATTTATTTCCTGTAATATTCCTTTTATTGATTTCATGAGTTTCACAAACTTGTTGACGAGTCACTCTAAATGTCGCTTAAATAACTCATCGTTTTGGGAAATCATTTTTCAAAAATTAAGCTCGCCATATGTTTTTATTTTCTCCAAAAATTCTCTAGTTCCCTTCTCTTATCATTTTTGTTAACAATACTGACGAAAAACAAACTAAACTTTTTCATTCGACAGATTCCGATTCAATTTTGAGAAATGTAATGCAGCAGCCACGTCCTTTGGAATTAGGCGCGTTACTGACCTGGGTTCAATTTGGGTTGACGGCTCTGACCTGGGTCCTACGGTTCTGTTCCGCCCTGTTTTTCCTCTGTCTCTGCTACGTCTGCCCTCTGCTCAATATGCGCCCGACCTAAGAGATCTGCCCTCACAGCCTGGTCTAATACCGCAGTCCTAAAGGGCCACCCGCAACTGCTCCAAGATGTTCCCTTACTGGGTCCCCATCTGAGGACCGGCGAGAGAACTGGATCCAGCTCAGGAATTCCTCTAACTTTCCAACTGTCTTGTCCGGTAGCCCGGCCCCGGAAATTTCACTTACCTAACCCTCGGCTGCCACCGTGGTCAATCCCCTTATCTAGGACTCGATCCGATCTAGATCCGCGGTTATGGCGATTTTTTTTGTTGTGGATCTTGTTTTCATGATATGGACTTTACGTTTTCTTATTATTACTCTCAAGATACTCAGGTGATCAGTTTCGTCAAATTGTGTCAACATTGCATCATATTTTTTTAAAAATATTCGTCCAAATCTAAATGTACCTACGCATTCTTATACTTTATAACACCGTTACCTACATTTCTGTGCGTTTTACTCTTAAATTGTGAACTTGCGATTATATTCTGTCATAATAGATACCGGAGTCTCAGTCTTGCGAATCCAGTCCTCCAATAAAGAAGCAGAATCAAAACATGACATAAACCATGCAATCCAAAATTAAGATTCCTCTGAACCCAATCGCTACTCCTCTGAATTACATCAACTTAAACAAAAACATGATATATATATAAAAAATATCTGAAGATTATAATATAAGAAATAATGCACAATCATACAGATAGACAGATTGAAAAGGGCTTATAGCCGAAAGGTTTCTGTAACAAAATAATTAATAACCTGGTGTGTGACATGCCGCACCATATGTAACTTGAAAATAAAATATATGACGAATGAATAAAGCTGTTACCAACTACCTACAGCATCTTAGTCTTCAGAAATCTACACAATATATTTATACACGCATATAAATACTATCTAACTTCAAACTAACAAAGCCTATATTTATACATATAACTAACCAGTTTATAATCCTATATTTGATTTTGATATAGGTCTTTCTTTCAATTTCATATTCTTCTAGAAATAGTAGATCTAATGTTGACTGATTTAAAACTAGAACCCGAAACGAATAGGATTATTGATGACTTCAAGATCCGCCATGTTTTAAGATACGTTTTTTGTTTTTTTTTAATACTAATGTTTATATCTGTTTAAATTTTTGTGGCATTTGTTGGTTCATGCACGAGCGCGAGTGTAAATACAAAGAAGAGAAATGCTTTGAATGGTGTTGTTTATATATAAACATTAAAAGTCAATATATTTAGTTATTTGATCATGAACAATATTTATTAACATCTATCTAAATAAGTTATTTTTGTTGGAAATTATAAGTTATAATTTGTTATTTTACTAAACCTCTTTGACATTGTTGTACATAAGATAGTAATTAGATTAATAATACTGACATTTGCTGTACTAACCTCATTATATAAGGAAGAAACCTTGTAAGCTATAAACAAAAATAAATAAAAGTTCATATATAAATATATATATATATATATATATATATATATATATATATATATACATATACATATATATTTATAGAAATTTGGCTTAGAACACTAGCCAATGTTATCCGATATCGTGACATATCATGCTCCCCATCCCAAATCCTGTTAAGCAACTGATAAACGCCTTTTTCCTTTCAAGTCCGACATATTTTAGGAAATTAGATAAAGAGTCGTTATGAGAGTTGACATAACTTAAAATTTTGCCCCGGCATACAGTCTGCGACCAGCGGCGCGAAATAATGGAGACAAGACACGCGAACCTGTGCTCCGGACCTAGTGGCGGACTATGTAACATAAACAGTGCAGAAACATAAATTACTTCCATAATATGTACATTTTTTTCCTTATTTGCATTAGTTGCATTCGACAATGTTGTATTATGAAACCAGATGTGATGCAGAATTACATGTACTGAGTAAAATTGAGTCCAGAACCCGAGGCTCTCCGTAATACATCATTTCGAATGGGGAACTGGTTCTAAATGATTGCATAAAGTGAGGGGACATTTTTTTTTTTCACGATAGAATCCGTATTTATTTTAAGTTCAGAAAACACTTTGTGAGTTTCGTTAAAACTTTTCTGAGTGAATAAAATGTTTTTTCCAGATTAATATAATTTTATTTTAATTCATTTTTTTTGCTAAAAGCATTTAAAAGAACATAGAATTGCGGAAATAACTCACTCAACCCCTTCGAATTTCACTCGGAAAGCACTATTACAAACAACTAAAACAAAAATTGATTCTTATATTATCTTTTTTTACAGGCACATTGATTTTTCTGCTCAAAACAATTAAAAACCCCGGAAGCAATAAAAACCAAGTAAAACAAACAGACAAAACAGTTCGAAGCAAATATACCAACGTTTTTGAAATTCAAGTGGTATCGAAAATTACTATAGAACCCATTTTGTAGAACATTTAGTCTGCTTTGAAATGGTTACATTTCACATACCACGATTTCCGTATCGTTTTCAATGTATATGTAAGAAAATGTTTTAAAAACTCCTAAAATTACTTTTATAATAATTTTTTTCCCCCTAATCCTTCTATAACTCCAAATGTAGCCAAAATTTCTATATCTTACTTTAGATGTACCTATCTAAAACAATTAAATAAATTAAATTAAATTAAATTATATTGCTGTTTTTTTCTCGTGTTTATGCATTTTCCTAGTTTATATCTTTTTATAGCCCCCATTCCTTTAATATTTATTCAACTTTTTAATATTTATTTGTTTATTTAAACTCTTTAATTTTATTCCCATCCCCCTCTGAACATTGTCATCATCATTGCCCCATTCCAATGAATGTACATATTTACTTATATTTCATTTTATTATTTAAGGCTTCACATATAATATTTGTGCTAGTTGCTTTTTTTGTTTTGTTCTTTTATACTTTTGTTTTTCTTTATTCATATTTATATTTTTAGGTTAAATTTCTTTATTGTTTATTTTGTACTTATTTTTATTCTTATGGGACGAAGTCCCAGAATAAAGTTTTTTTTTCATTCATTCATTCATTCATTCATTCATTTTCATTCATTCATTCATTCATTCATTCATTAAAACGTCTGGAAAAATGTTCAACTCCATCAATAGGTTCTAAGTACCCTAACTCAAAATTAGTGTTAGAAAATAGTTGCTGATAACGCCTTAAGACTGGTTTTATTAGTTTTCTTACGTTAGAAAACCTATATGTGTAACTGCAAGCCTATGAACGCAGAAGAACCGTTAGTATAACGATTTGTTTCGTGTAAATGCCTAAAAAAATATGTTCGGGTTGATGGGTTCTGCTGGTTAACAAACTTGACATTTCAAATTAAAAGAAGTACTTTTGTACCAAATGTTATCAAAATCCAACAACTTTTTGGGCAGCAGGAGAGCGAACAGACAAACGTATTTATGTACAAATTTGAACCACCGTTATTTTCATGATCTATGGGTTCTGAAACGCGTACTTTTCCGGTTACACTTCCAGATTGCATCAAAAAGACAACCCTTAAGCGGGATTCCTTATCTATGGAGGGAGGGAGGAAACACTTACCAAAGTAACATCAATATTTTTTCCAACTTTGATGGTCCCTTTCAAGTTTTATATTGTCATCTTTCATTGACTAACAAACGACTTACGTACAATACCATACTCCGACCAATATGGACTTATGGACTAGAACTATGGGGTTCCACTAAACCTACCAATTCCTACAGAATACAAACAATGCAATCCAAAATCCTTCAATTAATATACAATGCTCCTAACTACGTCTCGAACCTAACCCTGCATAATGACTTCAATATCCCCTTAATCTAATCCCTGGCCAAATCAGTCTACCAGAAGTTTCATTCCAATCTCCCTGGCCATCCAAATCTTTTGATAAACTCTCTATCCTCCTTCCATAATCCACAAAATCCTCATAGAAGACTGAAGCGGCGATGGCCTAGATTCAACTTGTTTTAACATGCCATCTGCAATGCTCAAAATTTATTGTTCTAGTGGGTTATGTAATTGTACATATTCCCACATCATGCCTCACAATATTATTGCTCCAAAACCAGCAAAATTATTGGAAATATCATCATATTGTTGTGGAGGTCTCCCGTGGTCTAGTGGCTAGCGCGATAGATTCATAAGCGGGAGATGGTGGGTTCGATCCCCACCGGCGCCAGAAATTTTCTCATCTCAGGGCTCGCTGAGAAGATTCCTGGCTGCACCCTGGAGGCCGGCGCTAATGGCCAAGAATTGTCGATGCGCCGTAAAAAAAAACAAAAAAAAAACATATTGTTGTGATTATCGATAAAGGTTAAAAAAAATGTCAAAATTCACATAGTAGACTTTAATTTATAATGTTCGTTGATCATCTCCATTCTTGCTTGAAACAGTAGCCAAATATTGCGAAAACAACACATGTATACATTGAGAAATGTTTTGAGGTATTAGAAAGCAGATAGTACGAAGCCTTGACCTTATGTTGAATGACATTTCGTGTGAACCTGCCTCCGGCTTACAAGCAGAAATCACAGCGATATTATCAAGTGACTAAAAGCATTGCTGTAGTTGTGAAGTGATTGTCACTAAACGTGCTGTATTTAGGAGTGGATGAGTTCTGTGTTGGAATCAGGTCGCCCGGACCAGTTGTCCTAGCCCCAGTACACTTTAAAGTTCAGTTGAATCTGTCTCATCTTCTTTCTTGTCCCTTCACTTCAGGGTGTCGGCAACCAAAAACTATGGATCTATTTCGAAATAATTACGATTAGTAATAACTTGTCATGTGTTAGTACTATTTCGAAAAATCCTGACATCCCGTCAGTATTATCCTGTGGTATTAAAAAAAAAAAAGTCCGACTCGCAGGAACTGCGTCATCTTAGCGCGATTCCTCTGTTACCCCTACTGACATTTCTCAGTGAATAGAAAAAGGTGAAACGGTTGTTTTGATATTTCGGTAAAAATGTATCTTGAATAAAATCAATATTTTAGCCTCATCTTTAGTGTCAATCCTCAACTATCTTGAAAGGGTCTTGCACAGGTAGACTTACAAGACAGAGAATAGAGAAAGGTTGATTGACCTCTACCGTATAGCTAAGAAACTCAATAAACTGTTCAATGCATTTCAATAAAACAAACAATTAAAAAGTAAGGCACATAAGGGAAAAAACTGTTCTAATGATCGACACTAATAAAGAAGTAGAAAATATTCACAAGGTGTCTTCGGATCCCTATCTTGGAAAACTATATTTCAAACAAAAATTTTTTTTTCGAGATATTTTTTTTTTCGAAATATGCGAAGTTTCCAAAACTTTTAATGTCTATTAATAAAATATTTTATTCTAATCCTTCCTTAACCTCAAATGTAACAAAAATTTAAACACCTTTGTTTATATGAATTTTAAACATGCAGAAAATATAACTTAATCCGATGGTTCGGCATCGTCACGTGGTTGTCGGCGCTAATGGCCCAGATATCAATGCACCATAAAAAAAAAAAAAAAAATAATAATAATAATAAATAAATAAAAAAGGATATATCACTTTGCTTAAGTAACCTTACACATATAATTCGTACTACTAACTAAAAACAAAACACTAAAAAAAAAGGGGGTCTCTTCGTGGTCTAGTATGGCTAGCGCCTTAGATTCATAAGCGGGAGATGGTGGGAATTTTCTCATCCCAGGACTCGTTTATTTACTGGTTAGTTGAATGTTGCATTTCTTTTTGGCTTTAATGGCGTTTTGTTTATGTATAATTTGTTGTTTGGCACTTATTTTAACTATTTTGGCCTTTCCTAATATGCTCAATTAAGTCCTTTATTATAATGCTAATGTCATAAATAGGGCAAATAATAATTTTCGGGAATAGTTTGAATAATATTAATAAACGGAACATTAATAAGCAAACGCAAATAATTATTGTCAAACATACAAATACCAAGAACTCATATTCAGAAACCAGTTTCAAATCGCCAATTATTTATGAAATTTACTACGCCATCATTCCGAGAATTAATTTTCTCATCCCGTATATCTAGAAGGTTAGTAAAACCGGGTGCTGTCTACACAAAAATATCTTCTCGGTCATTTGTCTCTGACCTTGATCAAAAAATATCATTTTCAAAAGGATACTTCCAAGTATTGTTCACTTTGCACATTTATTGGTTTACAGGCCACAAGAGCCCAGAGAGGCAGATACTGTAGAGGTCTCGGATTCTTAACTATACGCTTCACTAGGGATGATGTCAGTACTATGCTCTGACCGCCTGATTTTCCTCCTTGCAAGTGCCCATTGATAAATTAATTAAAGGTTGGATGGGCCTAAGATTGGTCTGGGATCCGTAATCTAACTCACGAAAAAAGGCACCAAAAGATATATTTGATGCACTCGAGCTCCAAACTCAGCTCCTCCAACGTATTAGTCGAGTGCTCTACCGTTCGGGCAACCTCGCCCCATGTTCAAATGTATATATATATATATATATATATATATATATATATATATATATATATATATATACATACATACATATACTCCACCTTTATTTCGTCCCTACATGTTTTACACCTTTTTGGTACTTCTTCAAGGGAACAAGTTTCAAGTATAAAACTTACAGCCTCAACTACACGTGGCCCTACTTGTGGAAGGTTCCCCTCCACAAGTTGAGGCTGGAAGCTTTATATTTGTAACGTGTGCCCCTGAAGAGGCACCAAAAAGGTGTAAAACAAGTAGGGACGAAATAAAGTTAGTGTAACTGTTTAATGCATTTTTTTTTTATTTGACCTTCCGCTTAGTACAAAAATTTGAAGTTGAAGTACAGGTTCAGCTGGATAATAGTTAAATTTCTCTCTCTATCTCTCTCTCAATATATATATATATATATATATATATATATATATATATATATATATATATGACTAGAGCCCGGAAGTTAGGCATTTATTTTTAGTTAAAATAGGCAGGCAAAAAATCACTTGAAATACTGAAAATAGGCAGTATTGTAATTAAAATAGGCATTTTTTGGGAGTGAAAGCAAAGAGGAATCTCAATCATTATTAATGAAAATATGTATTTTAAACACTCATTCATTTTTTATTATCAATTTATCACAGAATTAGTGTACTTACTCTTACTTACCCTTGTTACAAGGAACAACAAGATGCTTTTTCAAAGTATCAAATGTCATAGACCTTGTCAGAAAAAATGTTTTTCATCAAGTAAAAAATTCCTCTGCATTATCCTATCATTTCTAAATCCGGAATACCAGGTAACTACACCATCGTCACAGCAAAAAGTGTGTGAGGAAGGAGACGTACTTCTCTCATCCTATCTCTTTCCTGCTATTCATTATGCTTGTGCATTCCTTCTACTAAGGAAGGCTCTGTTATTTACAGAGGTTCAATCCACGGGTTGGGAAAATAAGCTTTCGAATAGATATTTGTGTCGTTAATATGTAATTTAATTTGTGCAACATTTTTTGTCTTCGATGAACGGAAATTCAATATGTTCTTTTTTAAATGTTTTAATCGCAGAAAAAAATTGCATTAAGATCAAAAAAGGGTTTAAATCTTAAAATAGGCAAAATAAAAATTGTCTGTACACTTCCTAAATGCACGAAAACATATTTATTTTTATCTAATTCTTCAATATATCCATTCAGATAAAAAAGGCATTTTGCCTAACTTCCGGGCTCTAAAAGAGACTTATATGTATTACTTAGTTAATATATTTATTGTTATATATAACATTATTATATTGCTAAGTTAGTTTTAAATGACTATTTGAGGGGGGTAGAAGAGTTTTAATGTAACTAATAATTTACAATGTAATGAAAGTCTATGGTCAAAGCTCCGGGACACTTACAAATAATAAATAAATAACGTACATTGATACAAACTTTATCATACATTATGTAAAACGGGAAATCAAAATAGTACTAGTTTTTTAGAAAGTATCATAAAGTCTAAACAAGTACAAGACAAAATAAATGAAGACGTTATCGCTATCTGATACTTCGGAGAGCCTTAACGAACCAAACAGAAAGAATACATTATTCTAACAAAAACCTGTTCAGATCTTGGTAAGATACATATTTTAAGACCACCTAAGAACGTGTAGAAAAGAATTCTTTCTTCAAATATCCCACCCTCTGTTTTTTTATTATATTTTATTTTATTTATTTATTTATTTTTTCGCAAATATGGCGACTCTACGACAAAGTGGCCTAATTTTACAAAAGTATGAAAATAAAGCAATGAAAATAAAGGAATTATAAAATAATAGAGGAAGAGGACATAGTCCCTTCCTTGTAGAAGTTGGCTTTAGTTCTCAATCAGTTGTATTTATATTGGTATACTTATATACTTCGTTCATGCGAAATTAGATGAGGTCATAAATGTTTAAATGTTAGAGGTATTCCAATATTTGTCCGATGTAGTGACTGTCATCTGTAAGTAGTTCGTACATATTTTGTGGGATGTTATCACTTTGTCTTTGTCTACAGTCTGTCAGGATGTGTTTAACGGTAAGTGGTGTATTACAGTACTGACAAGTTGGTCTGTCCTGTCGTGTCATGAGGTAAGAGTGAGTAAGTTGGGGAAGGCCTATCCTTAGTCTGCACAGGACGACTTCTTCTCGTCTGTTACTTCTGCTGCTGGAAGGCCATTCCCGGACTGTTTCCATTTTTTATTATAGAAGTAAGATATAGTATAATTAAAGAATTAATTATTGTGTGCATTGAATTATTCCTTGATATGATTTAGTTATTATTACAAACCTTTTGCACTATTATTTTTTAATGTTTCTTTCTTATTTTACGTTATATGTATTTATTACCTCGACGAATTTATAATATTACAGATTACTTAGTAATTGAAAATTATAGCCAAATAGCGACTTTTACTATTAATTGCGTCAAAAAGTTATATTAAATAAAAATATTTCTTAAAGAATTCACAAAATTATTATTGGCACTTTTGTCTCGTCATACTGGGCATTTTATTTATATTATTATTTTAAATTCCTTTAATTTGGAGAGTATGTATGCAATAGCAGCCAGTGTAAGAAACGTTTTAATATTTTTCAATGCACTGAACTATGAAATAAGTAATTATAGTTTGTATTAACGCAAGTGGTACACTGGCCTTTTCTCACGCATCTGGGGACATAAACTTTTTAACGAAAGGCCGAACCAAAATAATAACTGTTTCTATTTCAATCATTCCAAATGACACTAGGGAAAAGAACGAAACCGCGCAAAGATGACGTAGTTCCTGCGACTCAAACCTTTTAATAATTTCTTGGTAATTTTCAATTTCTCATTAAATAAATAGTTGTCTTCTCTAAGAAAAAGCTAGAGAAAAGTTAAACATACAATTGAAAAGAGAAGTTAATTTCCTGTAAAAATGCTTCCTTTAATTTTTAAATACTAATGGGCGATTTTTTTGCACATGGATGGTAATAGGAAAGTGAAAAGTAATAAAAAGTTTATGACTAAGTGTCCTATTTCTGAAATAGTTTAGAAATGAAAGTTTACAATATGTCTTAATAGGCAGGGGTTTTCTGATGTAAAAAGTGTCGAAGGGTTCTCGTTTTAGAATTCTTTAATATTTTTAGCTTTTTGTGCTTCTTTTTGTAAGATGGAACAGAAAATTTGAATGTTGAGATGTAGATAGCTAGCAGTTGAAGTGATAAGAATTCAAGGAATGTTTGGGATTCGGCAAAGTGATAACGTCAAATATTAAAAAAAAAAAATGGACATTTCAATTGTATTGGCACGCTCTTTGGCACCCTTTTGTAGTACCTACTAGATGCCTTATACATGGCTACCTAAAAGTTATCGTGGTCGAAGGTTAGGGTGGAAGAAACTGGCAGGAGTTGCTCCCCAAGATTGTTTAAAACATTAACTTATATTAGCGACGTTTCCAACGTTCATTTTCAGGCATCATAAAGTAAGTCGTATTAAGGCTTATTATAATTTCATATTAAGGTCCATAAATATTGAATTGTGAGAATAAACGGTAAATCCGGATAAGAATCTTAATTTGTTCAGTGGTCAAGTCATATTCACGCAGTGTGACTTACTTTAAGATTCCTGATAATAAACCTACAAAGGTTCGAAATGTTGCAAATTTAAGATAATTTTTTAAACAATTTTGGGAAGAAAGTCCTGCCATTTACGTCAAGTTGTCGTGATATTTCTCCTTCCCCAAGGCCTTCACTGCTAAAGAAGGCTGCCAAAAAAACATGCCAAAACTTTCGAAATATAGATTTTTCTGAAGATCTGTATTGGTTTTTTTTTTTTTGTTAGCCAAATCCCAATCATTCCTTGACTTCTTGGAACATTTGAATATTGTCAACTGTCATATTTTCCAAGATAAATAATAATACTGATATATCTGTTGAAATAGCTATACATTCATAAAGCATTGTGATATAAAATCCGTCACGGAGTAGCTGCATAACTAAGTACTTTCCCCAGAATTTGGGTAGTGTCAAGTGTATTCATGAATTATTTGTTAAAAATAACGTATATAAATAAAATAAAAACATGAATAGTTCTACTCTTTTACTTTTGTAATGAGCAACTGTTTCAATTATTAATTTTGTAACTTATTTCCTCCAGTTTTGTGTATGCGTGGTACTACACTACTTAATAAATACTCAAAAACAGCACATTTTCGTTAATCGATCATGAATAAAATAAACGGAATACAGAAATAACGCAGGAACAGGATACAGCGCTCCTAGTGGCAGAGTCAGGACTAGTGGGAGCTTTACCAACCTACGTTTGGCGGGAGAATTCTATTCAAGCATGGTACAAAGTAAACCCACTTCCCCCCTTCCGATAGACCGAAATAGTTCATTTTTACAACACTTCTTTCTTATTAGATACCCAGGTCGTATACCGCATTTCGTTCCAATATAACAGAAATTACGATCGGTAATTAGCAAATTAGTAATTTGGGTCCGGAGTAACCCACCCCCCCCCACCATTCTAATGAACTAATTTAGTTTATTTTTACAAGATATTTTTCTCTTCAGTTGATTACAACGAATACCGAGTTGCGTTGAAATATAACAAAAATTACGGCTGGTATTGCAAAATAACTACTTTGGCTCCGGAGTAAACCCCCTCTCCAGATGGACCGATTTGGTTAGTTAACGAACTCGTTCAATCATTTGATGGAGAATACTACATACCAAAAAACAAACGATGTTTTGGTCCAGAATATCTATTGATATTATTTTGATTGTTCTATTAATCTATTGATATTTCTCCGACGTGGTCCAGACCTTGACCACATTAATACGTGAGAGGTCCAAGACGTTTCGCAAAGTATATACTTTTATTATAGTCGATGAGATAACGGGCCCAAGGTTCACCTTTCCACTCTATTCAATGCTCAAATCGTTTAGGGGCGTGTCGGCAACAATTAAACTCTATTTGTGATCATTTATTACGAGCAAAGTAGATCATGTTAACGTTATAGGCTTGATTTTCCGAAGGAAAGGTCTCGAGTTAAAATGATATATTATACAGTTTATAGTCCAAGGGTCTTCTCACGGTAGGGTCTCTGGCGTGTCCGATTTCAATCTAAGAAGATGGGTGTTTATTTTAATGTGAAATTGAGTTCGTCAATTTTAAAAATTTACAAAAACGAGATATAGAGTGGCTTTTATACGGGCTTCCTTTTAAATTACCAGAAATTGAGGATCAGAGGGAAAGGAGTATTTCCGCTTAGGAATTATGGCTGCCAAAACGTTCGGGTTTCTTAGAAAGGGTCTCACCGTGTTTCCATATGAAATCTGCACTGGCGTCTTTCTTGACTTTGATGTCATCATTTTATTTCTAGTTCCTAGAAATAATTTTTCGTCAATTATCAAACCTCTAACTGTACTCGTTTTGAGGGAATAAGGCTTGAAACCCCTAACTTCAAAGTCGTTTTTCTGTAAAACTACTAAACTAGCTATTAAAATGAAAATCATTTGAATTGAAGCTATTGATTAGTTGTTCCTTGCGTATTTTTTTCATAATTTTCGGACCACTTATAAGGTAAGAAAAAAAATTGTGAAGATTTGAAGGGCGGTTTTCCCTAACCACCCCTCCAAGCACACCTACCAAAAAATCACGTAAAATCAGTAATGCCTCAACTATTATCCGTAAAAGTTTCATAGATGTGTGAAAGGTGCATCATACATGAAATTACAAAAACCCTATATCGATAGCTAAACACTAAAAACCAGATGTATCGAAAATATCTCCAGTTACTCTTAGGGCGTTTTTGTTATTTAAATATGAATCCTCACATTGCTCAGTGCATAATCTGTATTATACAGATCGAAAAACTGTTGTAGTATTGCAAGCCACTAAAATAATAAATACTAAAAATCTTCATTTTCTACAAAAGATAACTAATCCTAATCACTATTTTCTTCAAAAGTTTTGGTAATATTTGTTAACATGAGATAAAACTGGAACAAATATTACCTTGCTGTTCCATTAGACGGCAATAAAAACGATATTCATGTTGAGTACTTATAAGAAAATCCCAACATATTAAGGATTAAAGTTCGTTATCGCCACTTGCATAGCAAGAAATATCGAATGTTTCATTGAATACAATTTTTTTTTGTTTTTTTAAATTTTTTTCTTATATTTATTCATGCGCATCCAAGGCGTTTCGCTCCAAACAGTTATTACATATATACATCAGATACAATATTACATATATACATCTATAAACAAGATTATTGGTACACATCTGGTTGATCAATTAGTTAAAATTGGATTACATATATACATTAAATACAATATTACATATATACATCTATAAACAAGATTATTGGTACACATCTGGTTGATCAATTAGTTAAAATTGGATTACATATATGGTATACATTAGATACAATATTACATATATACATCTATAAACGAGTGGTATTATTCGTATACATCTAGTTGATCAATTAGTTAAAATTAGATTACATATATACATCAGATACAATATTACATATATACATCTATAAACAAGTGGTATTTTTTTTTTTTTTTTTTTTTTTTTTTTTTTTTTTTTTTTTTTTTTTACGGCGCATCTACAACTTGGTCATTAGCACCGGGCTATCTACAGGTTGCCACCCTTTTCTAATGCCAACAGCACATGGTCGGTCACCCATTCAGGTGACAAGTGGTATTATTCGTATACATCTGGTTGATCAATTAGTTAAAATTAGATTACATATATACATCAGATACAATATTACATATATACATCTATAAACAAGTGGTATTATTCGTATACATCTGGTTGATCAATTAGTTAAAATTAGATTACATATATACATCAGATACAATATTACATATATACATCTATAAACAAGTGGTATTATTCGTATACATCTGGTTGATCAATTAGTTAAAATTAGATTACATATATACATTAGATACAATATTACATATATACATCTATAAACAAGTGGAATTATTCGTATACATCTGGTTGATCAATTAGTTAAAATTGGATTACATAATGTTACATATCCATTCACTACATATTATTCGTTCTTTACAGTTTACCATGTGACGCAATACCTTCGTTTTGTTTTTTATTGTACTTGTTTGAATATAATAGAGACATGGGATGTTTCTTTTCTGAAAAGAACAAAAGAAACTTCTTTTTTTTTTTTTCTTTTTCTTTTTTTTTTAATACAATTAAAAGGACACACAAAGATTCACGTGTGATTACGCTAATGGAAATAGGAGCATAGGTTGCTGTTCACAGGTAGCCTCGATTATTTATCACTTGGTCGTTACTAATAAAAAAAAATTAAACTTGCGGAAATATTATAACATTTATTCAAAGTTACAAGTGATACCAAAACTATTGAAGAAAATTGTGATTAAGGTTAATTATCTTTTGTAGAAAATAGTGATTAGGATTAGTTATCTTTAGTAGAAAATGAAGATTTTTAGTATTTATTATTTTAGTGGCTTGCAATACTACAATAGTTTTTCGATCTGTAAAATACAGATTATGCACTGAGCAATGTGAGGGTTCATATTTAAATAACAAAAACGCCCTAAGAGTAACTTGAGATATTTTCGATACATCTGGTTTTTAGTGTTTAGCTATCGATGTAGGGTTTTTGTAATTTCATGTATGATGCACCTTTCACACATCTATGAAACTTTTACGGATAATAGTTGAGACATTACTGATTTTACGTGATTTTATTGGTAGGTGTGCTTGGAGGGGTAGTTAGGGAAAACCGCCCTTCAAATCTCCATAATTTTTTTTCATACCTTATAAGTGGTCCGAAAATTATGAAAAAAATACGCAAGGTACACCTAATCAATAGCTTCAATTCACATTATTTTCATTTTAATATCTAGTATAGTTTCATAGAAAAACGACTTTGAAGTTTGGGGTTTCAAGCCTTATTCCCTCAAAACGAGTACAGTTAGAGGTTTGATAATTGACGAAAAATTATTTCTAGGGATTAGAAATAAAATAATGACATCAAAGTCAAGAAAGGCGCCAGTGCAGATTTCATATGGAAACACGGTGAGACCCTTTCATTTGGAAGCAAAATCTTAAGCGTTCCTATATTAAACATTTAAATTTCTCTTAATTTTCTTTTTTTATTATTTATTTACCTCTGTCTGACGTCTCTAAAATGAGAGAGCTTATTTAAATCGAACGTGAGCTAACAGCTGATAATCTGTGAGTGTTACCCCCTTATCTGTCAATATTTATAATCTTCTCCTTTTTTAAATATTTTATATATTCCCAATGCACTTTAGGATTCATTTTCAAAATGTGAATTTGCAATCGACTGACTGTTTCTTTAACATAACCATACGATAATATAGTAATATTAAAGTTCACTACTTACTCACTCATATTTAATGACAAACAACAACAGACCGTATGCAGAATTTGTAAAATGCACCTAACTGTAAGTACAAGGACTACTTAGACATTCCACATGGAATTACTGACCGAAGGTAGCCCACACTTAAACAAGACATTGGAACATTTACAGAATAAAAATTTATACAAAAAATGATAAATCCTACACAAACAGAATATTCGAATACATGTATATATTCTTAATGAGAAAAGTAAATGCAATATTCTTTAAATATTATTTTAGTTTTTATTCGTAATTTGATTAACATATAATTGAATGTATCTCTATATTATTGCATAATAGTATACTTGGATGTGTAATAAATTGAATTACTGGCAGGGCCGCCACATCTCAGAGCAGGCCCCGGGACTAGATCACGGGCCCCCACTTCTCAGAGCCAGAATGAAAATTCTAATACTTTGCTATAGGACTTTGGACATTTTAAAATTATTTTCATCTTCAGTTTTGAGCAAAATGAGAATAAAAGCCGACAATCGGTGCTGCAAAGGTCAATTTCGGTACTTTTTTCCAATTAGCGAGGATCGGCCCGGGCCCCCACGGTGCCCGGGCCCGGGACAACTGTACTCGGTTTCCCCCCCCCCATGTGGCGGCCCTGATTACTGGCTATATATGTGTATAATTTCAATTGTGAAATTAAATATATCGTACTAGTATTTCTAAAGTGACACAACTCAAAATAAAACTCAACTGAAAATGTGTCACTCTTTGCCTATATAGGGGAATCAAGACTGGAAGGGTAATACAAGTGCCCTCTGGTGTACAAGTTCTGAAGTCTTCTAGGTACATACAGTTTTGATGGTTGATAAAAGGCCGTCACGCAGGAGCTGCATGACTAAGCACTTTCCTCAGAATTTGGGTAGTGTAGACTGCTTTCCAGAACAATTTGCTTAAAATATCCTACATAAATAAAATAAAAACGTGAATAGTACTCATTTTGTAATGATTAACTGATCAATTATTAATTTGCTTCCAGAGTTATGTTTACACATGGTACCTACTACACTACGTAATAAATACAAAAATCCTCATATTATCGTATTTTGTTCTAACGCAGGAACAGGATACAGTCCCTCTAGTGGTAGAAAGCGCTCCTTGCGGCGGCTTTGTGAACCTACGTCTGCCGGCTTTTCTATTCAAATATATTACAAATTAAACCCCCGCTTTCCGATTGACCGATTCAGCTCATTTTTACAACACTTCTTTCTCATGAGTTACCGCGTTTCGTTACAATACAGCAGAAATTACGACCGGTATGAGTATATTAGGAATTTGGGTCCGGAGTAAACCCCTCCTTCTAATGAACCGATTTAGTTTATTTTTACAACACATATTTACCTGCAGATTAGCACTACGAATACCGAGTTTCGTCGAAATATACCAAAAAACACGGCTGGTAGTGGCGAATTGGTATTGTGGGTCCGGAGTAAACCCCCCTCCTAATGAACCGATTTCGTTTATTTTTACAGCACATATTTACCTGTGGATTAGCACTACGAATACCGAGTTTTGTCGAAATATACCAAAAATCACGGCTGGTAGTGGCGAATTGGTATTGTGGGTCCGGAGTAAACCCCCCCTTCTAATGAACCGATTTATTTCATTTTTATACCTCACTTTTCTCTCTATATTAACACTACGAATACCAAGTTTCGTTGAAATATAACAAATATTACGGCTGACATAGTCAAATAAGTGTTTTGGGTTCTGGGTAAACCCCCCCTTCCGGTGGACCGACTTTGGTGGTTAACGAACTCGTTCAATCGTTTGCTAATTGAATGCTATATACCAAGTTTCGTGGCGAAAAAACAAAAACTCTGGCCGCTATCGTGTTAACAGACACACACACATATATATATATATATATATATATATATATATATATATATATATATATATATATATATATGCATATATATATATATATATATATATATATATATATATATATATAAATTTTAACGGGGGTCATTTTCGGTGTCTACTAGGTAGGATCGATAAAGATTTGAAGAAATTTTTCAAAAATTCCGTCATGAGTCCAACCTCAATAGCTACTTTCCTTGGGAGGAAAGTGCTAAAAAGATATTTACCATGTCTTTCACAGCCATAACTCTCACGGTGTGAATAAAACCGAGTTTTGAGTTGTGTCACTTTAGAAATACTATTGCGATATATGTAATCATTGGGCGACCTAGCAGATGCTCATAAACAAATATATATATATATATATATATATATATATATATATATATATATATTACCAAATAATAATGAGATTGCATACTGAACCAATATGTGCCAATTAAACCTGTCAAAAGTAACCCTTCAACCTTGATACGCGTTAAGAATTAAAATAGATGTAAAAAAGAAAATGATTAGTCTCATTGACCTATAAAAACCCATACAAAAAATTAATACGTATATATGTTTGTGTACAGTAATTATTTTAATATACTCGGCGTTCACAGGTCTCACAAAAACCAGAGCGCTGATTAGAATCTAAAAAAAAAAAAATCGAGAGTGATTTCTCAAGGTTAGTTATGAGAAGAGAAAATAAGAAACTTTCGTTAACCGTTTCCTAATTGTACAGGGCGTACATTTACTCTAATAGAGGTGTGTGTTTCTGAAAGCCTGCTTCTTTTGGATATGTGAGATTCGGCAGACAATCTTCCCCCTGAGGATAAAAATCACCATTGTAATCTAATTGCGTTCTACTTTCCTTCCCTTGACCCTCTCTAGAATCAAAATACAACCCAATTACCAATCCATTCTACATATACAAAGAAATAATACAAGAGATTCGAAAAAAAAAATTGAGATTCTATACATCGTTACTTTTCGGAATTATTATTGAGGTGTTTATTACATTATTGAGGAATTTGACAGAATTTATTTATTTTGATTAGAGGGTGAAGAGAATTAACTAATAATAATAATTCAGAATTCTCAAATAACTTAATTACTTCAATCCAACGATTCTGACTACTTATCCATCATCAGGAATTCGTGTCAATCTATAAATACAGTCTAATTTCATAATTATAATAAAATGATTTCTATATGGAATCAAGTCCCTTAGTAAAAAGCCATTTGAAAATAAATTGTAGGGAATTTTCTTGTAAAATGGCTATGAGCTATAGACAATTTGTAAATTTGTTTATATCTTTTTATTAATAGACGTGATTCCTTATGGGAATAATTTTATTGTAATTATGACTTGTGAAATTAGAGTTTATTTATAGATGGAGTACATATTCCTGCAGACGGACAAGTAGTCGAAACGATTAATTGAAGGAATAAAATTATATAAGAATTCACAAATACTCTCAAGAGGCAATACACTCTCAACAAAAACATGTAACATTGTACTGGCTACCCGGTCATGAAGGTCTAGGGAAAAATTCAATCGCAGACACCCACGCAAAAAACGCTGCAGGACAGGCACTAATCGATTGTGGACCAATCACACATGAAGACATAAACAGAATTACAAAGAAATTTATTTTGGAATACTGGGGACACTCTTGGACGACTCTTACAGACAACAAACTACGGACTACAAAAAATACCTTCAAAGACTGACCATCCAGTTATCGAGTCATTAGGAGGGAGGAGGTTGTATGGGCTCGATTTAGGATTGGCCATTCAAGACTCACTCACCAGTACTTAATGACCATACAAGATAAACCACTCTGTGAAATATGTAATACTGAATTGACAATAAAGCATATACTTACAGACTGCTTAAGCCGACATGACTTAACCATCCCTTATAACATGTGTGAACTTCTCGCTGAAGGTAGCCTGTACATAGACAGTATCTTAACATATCTACCAAATACAGGATTATACGATCTCATATGAAGACCTAGAAGATTCGTTAATGAAGTCACATTTTTATCCCATGAATAAATGAATTTTTATTATGACTTAAAGTTAAAGCTCTAATCATTTTTAAACCTTTAATATATTTAATTTAAATCCATACATCCTGGATTCATAATAATATATAAACTTATAATCAATTCCTGATCTCTTAGAAGACTTAACTCAGTGTGTTTATCGTACAAAATACGAAACACAATAAATAAATAAAATTTAAGAATTCAGAAGGTCTATTCCTCATCTTGATTTGTATTATTAGAATTTATTTATTTCAGAGCAATATTTGGTCAATAACTCTTTATGAATGAAAAACAGTCATGTCCAACTGATGGCTGACCAAACCAAGCTTTCTTATCATTCTAAGGAAAATCTTCTTTTGTATTGTTTTTTTCTTTTTTTTTTCTTATACACCTTATTCTCCTTGGAATAATACTAAGCTTCCGGTCTATATATAAGCCACCAGTTGGTTACTTGTGCTTTATTTTATTTATGATTAAAACATCTTTAGTAACTTATTAAATCAGCCAAATGGCAAACAATATCTTATAAAATAATAAAACTTACAAGAACATAAGAACATTCTTGATCACAAATAATCATAGATTATGAATTATTATTACTAAGATTAAAAATAATAAAATAAAAAAAAAATATCAATTTTATGTGACTTTATATTGAAATGCTTTTATATTGACATAGATCATTAAATCAATTTCTTTATAATTCTGGATGAATATTTGAATTTTTCAAATATTTTACTTCCATATTGATGTAAAGGCTGTTTTCAGTTAGTAAGTCTTTTAACACGTGAATTGAAGGGCTCAGTGCCAAAGGCGACTAACCCACAATTAGAAGTAACTGAGAAAATTGGAGTTAAACTTAAGAAGAGTCTGAAAACAATTTGTGTTAGTGGCAAAAATGATTTTAACTGGACCAGTTGAAATCATTTCTGTCGCAAAGGCGATTTTTTTTCAGACTCTTCTTACCTTTAAATCCAATTTTCTCTGTTATTTCTACTTGTGGGTTAGTCACACATGTGTTTGATAGTAAGCGTCTCGTTACATTGTATGCACACAGATCAGTTTCTTCTTTCGATAAGATGTAATGAGGTAAAGTGTGTCAAATACGAAGCCTGGTCGAAATGAATTTGCCTTTTCTCTTTCGGATTATAAGACCAGAATCATTTTAGTTAGCTAGGTGGTACTAATATGTGAACTAATATACTGATCGATCAGAGTTCAAAACTTGGGCGCGCAACTAAAGATTTTATCTTCTAGTCTAGTCGTTTGAAGGTTTGATTCTGGGTCCCAGTCCATCCCTTGGCCCACCAAGACTTTAGGAAATTTAATAATTCATATCTGCAAAGAAGAAAATCAGGCGGCTGGGGTAGTACTGACCACAGTATCTGCTTAGTGTGCTGTATGGTCAAGAATCAGATACCTCAGCAATATCTGCCGCTCTGGGACCTCGTAGCTTCTTACAGGACTGGCTTTTTTATTTTTTGTTTATTATTATATATATTTCCTCTTTTCTTTCATTATTTCATTATATTCACACTAGTATACATTTTAATTATGGTTTTAATAGCATTATATCTTTAATTTTAACCTATTCCTTATGAATGATCTTAAAGGATAGAGGTAACCGGAAAAAGTAAATAAAATATAGAATTACACTAATAAGAATTATACATCATTTTAGTATATTTATTTTAAATGTCAAAAAACTCTACACCCGGAGTTTATTTTAAGCATAAATATGCTTTAGCGGTGACTAAACTGAGAAAAACGTTACAAAAAAGTGTCAGAAAAAAGTGTCCGCTAGTGTAGTGGCGTTCGCGCATGCATATAGGCGTTCGCGCATGCGCAGTGACGTTCGCGCATGCGCAGTGACGTTCGCGCATGCACAGTTGCGTTCGCGCATTTGCAGCGACCACGTACGAAAAAGAATACTATATGTTATACAGTACATTGCATAGGTTTGTCGGGTGGATCTAAAGCATATTTATGTTCCTAAATTTGAGCAGAAGGCTCTCAACGAAATTTGTTGTGACTAATGCTTATTCCCTTGGCTGATCCTAGAACTTCTCTTGGATGTACTAAATCATCAACGGTTGCAGCACGAAGGAACCTCTTCGTTCGCCCAAGGTGCACGGATTCGTGTACCTGAATATATTGTGTCTGGAATAATTCAGGAATAGTCCTTGACATGTGCTTGTGTCATGTTCTTCCCAATGAAGAACATAACACTTTAAGACCATGAAGAACATAACACTTTAAGACCATAAAGAACATAACACTTTAAGACCATGAAGAACATAACACTTTAAGACCATGAAGAACATAACACTTTAAGACCATGAAGAACATAACACTTTAAGACCATGAAGAACATAACACTTTAAGACCATGAAGAACATAACACTTTAAGACCATGAAGAACATAACACTTTAAGACCATGAAGAACATAACACTTTAAGACCATGAAGAACATAATACTTTAAGACCATGAAGAACATAACACTTTAAGACCATGAAGAACATAACACTTTAAGACCATGAAGAACATAATACTTTAAGACCATGAAGAACATAACAAGTTAAGACCATGAAGAACAAGAAAATATACAGTTTAAAATTCAATCTTTTATAAAAGATTTTGGATTGTAAAAAGTTGAATTTAACCATATAGTCCAGGCGCTGGATGGAGTTGAGTATGTAAAATATGAGGACCGGCAACTATGCTCAAATTCTTTTACCTGATACCCTAAATAATAGAAAAACACATGTTGCCGGCAGCTGTGGTGGTCCCTTTCCCTCCCCCACCTTCTCTCTATTCGGCACGTTGCTGAGTCATAGTGCTTGGAGTAGTCAGTAGAAAATAATTTGTAGCGCATAACGATTTATTTTTTTGTATTTCATGGGCGTATAGAAGGGGGGGCTGAGGGGGCTGCAGCCCCCCCCCCGAAATTTTGATTTGATCGGTAAAAATGTGTCATAAACCCTTAAAAATAAATTAAATAAGATCGCTATGTTCATAAAAAGTATTTTATTTTGGGTGAAATAGCGTTTTAGTTGTTTAAAACTATTTCAAGTTCTAAATTGTTAGTATTCCATACCCCGGAAATGGTCTCAGCCCCCCCGAAATTTTCCCAGCCCCTCCCGAAATTATTTTCTATATACGCCCATTGTGTATTTAAGTACTAATATTTAAGTTTTTTTTGCAGTCGAGTGTTTTATTAGTTTGTTTTATTTAAACAAAAGTGCGGACAATGTCACTGTCTTCATTTCCAAGAAAATATGCAGCCTTCAATTATAAAGACAGGAGCTGCTTATTAAATAATAGTCAAAACAATTTAAAATTTGATAATTTTCTCTGGGTCTTGTGTAGACTGCAATATATTCTAATACAAAATAATTTCTGCCGATCATCTACAAACTCGATACCAGGATGGACTCCATTTCAAAAAATACTATCGTCTGAAACCTCACCTGTTTCTACTGTTGGATTTAGTCCGATCATACCTCAGCCACCGACTTCCAAAGACGTTGTGTATACCACTATGAAAAATTATGTCAACTTTAGTCTTGCACTCGGTAAAAAATTAGCAGTACTTTCGTGCGACATGGCCATATATCTTTTCGCTAAAAACATTAAACTAAAAAATAAAGAATATGACAATTTGATATTGAGAATTGGATCGTACCATTTACAAAAAATTTTTTTTTTGCCAATTTTTAGCTCCTTCAGAAAAAGAAAACAAGAGTACTTCTAATAAAAATTTGCAAGATGCAACAGATACAAGTCACATTCAGAAAACATTTTTGTTAGCTAATGAACGTGGGTTTGATACAAAAATTTTAGCATCAGGAAATTTCCAAAATCAGAAGTCGCCCTTGAAATTGAAAACAATTATAAGTGTGGTACTAACACGCGGCAGGATATTGTAAATCTACCTATTTCAAAAATTTACATTGTTGATGGCATGGCACTTGTTCATCGGATCCGATTAAAAAATTTCAGCACATTTGGTGATTTTGCTGAGGCATTTTTTAATAGAATTCATAATCTTTTTGGGCAGCCAAATGTAGAACGAGTAGACATTGTATTTGACAGATATAATTATATTTCAATAAAATACTTTGAATCAACTTTACGGAGTAAAGCTCAAATAATGAGAAATTTTATAATTTCAAATGAACACACCAAAATCCCAACTAATTGTAATAATTTCTTTGGAAGCACTGAAAATAAATTACAGCATGTTGGATTTCTATGTACTGCTGCCCCTAGATATGCACAAATAGAAGAAGATTCCGAGTTATATATTTGTTGAGGATTTGATGAACCAACAAAATGTTTCAAATTACAAGGTTCTTTATTTTTTGAAGTACCTGACTTGAATTCGAACCATTTAGAAGCGGATTCAATGACGTTTTGTCGTATATTTCACGCAGTGTGAATCAAACTTAGCCATATCATAATTATTAGCGCTGATACAGATGTTTCATTCTTGGAATTCACTTCTGGATCAAGCTTGCACGTCTAGGCTGTTTAGGATTATGGTTCGACGGTTCCTATAAGAAGAAATTTATTTCAGGATGTCATCTGGCTGCTCAATCCCTTGGAGAAAATATTTGTGGTATTTTGCCAGCATTACACGCTCTGAGTGGTTGCGATTCAACTCGCAGATTTGGCTCGGAAAAAAAAAAAAAAAAAATGCCAGGTAATGTACCCACGACAAATGACCAAGCAACCACTGCCGGAATTTTTTATTCAATCGTGTAAATGTACATCCAATTGTAAGACAATGGCTTGCTCTTGTAAAAAATTACATACCAATTGTATTTCTTTATACAAATGCATAAATAACGATTGTCAAAATAAAACAGATTGATAATTTTAATTTTTTCTTTCATAGAATGTTTAAATTTGATTTTTTGAATTAAATAATTGTTTTTATTAATAATTATTGTTTTTAATCTTAATATTCCTGTTCTTTTTTTACTTAATTAGCTGAAAGTATCTTTAAACATAAAAGTTAATTGGATATTCTCACTAAAACAATCGTTATAATGATACCAAAGCATGTGTTCAGTCCATTTTTTAGATGTCTAGAGGGGTGGGGTGTAAAACAAAATTCGACCAATACGACTCCTGGCAACATTCAGAATCATAATCTGCATGCTTTTCTGAATTCAACCCCATACACCGAATGCGGTCCTCACATTTTGCATACTCAACTCCACCCAGCGCCCGGTCTAATAGAAGCCCGCTTTATTCCTGTGGTTCCACAGGACGGCTTTAAAATAGCTGAACCTCCTCCGCCGATCTCTTTGCGTTTCATCTAATACGCTTTCGTTATTTATTTATTTAAAACGTTTTCCCTGCCATTTTTTTATTCTGGGCTTTGTACCCATCAATGGCAGGCTTTAAAAATTTTTTTTTTTAATTAAAACATTTTTTTTTTTTTTAATAAATATTTTTAAATTCCTTTCTTTCTATTTTTAAATACCTTTAAGTCAAATATCTCGGCTTTGGTGTAATAGATATGGAACAGATAGATATCGCGAAAAGCTGTCACAGCGGTGGCTTACAGTCCCGGAACGTAGAAATGGTCTGGTCACAAAAGTGGTATCAGGCCACGGGGTACGCAAGCCCGTTGTCACGATAGTGGCTCTCAGTCTCGAATGGGTTAAGCCAACTTAAGTACATTGTTCTATCCGTCAAGCAAACTGAAGTTCATTGCTAAAATCCAAGCAAACTGAAGAGGTTTATTGAAATTTGATTGCTTGCGTCCTATTTGACTTTTCCAACAACCTGGAGGGCTCTAATGGAATTAGGCTGTGGAGTCAACTAAACGACTTTGGTGCCACTTGACATCTTGATCGAATTGGTGGACTAGTGCTATTAGATTTTTGGCGAACCCTCACCTTACTACATAGACTATTTGTCTTTACAAGCAAACTTACGAACCTAGATCAATTTGGGTCTTTGAACTGACTCAAGATAACTGACTTTTTTTTAGTGATCTCTCAAGTTTCATTTCTATTTAAATGTCTAGAAAAATGTGAAGCTTTTATAGGATGACTATCGTTACAATAAAGTCAATTTGTTTTTTAAGCAAAGTTACAAACTCCAGTTCCATTTGGTCCTTTGAGCCCATCAAGATATGTTTAATATTTGATCATTCCAGCGAGGAAAATGCAGGAGGGACAGGAGCGAACTGAAACGGTCCAGTTCCATTTTAATGTTTGTATTCTTGCTAATTTGAATGCTCATGCGGTATTAAGTTTTTTACGGCATTTTATATAAGTTTTTTACTTTAGTAAATAAGGAAATGCATTGCTTTAATGATATGATTCCGAGCGAACTGAAACCTCTTATCACGCTTGATATATTATTAATTTATAATAAATCACACATGGGTCGTTTAAATTGCTTTAAATGCTCACTTCTGATCGGGGCTCGGTTAATTGCTCACCAGCTGTACTATATTTCCCAGATGTCGTGGAGGATTTCTCGCCCCGAGACGGAGGAACGCATGCGGATCGTAAATCATTAAGAAAGTCATTACTAGTTCGTTACCCTGAAGGGGCAATTATATAATGTTCCCGTTCGGGCCGAGCACCCAGTCGACTCAGAGTCAGAAGAAGTCGTTTAATAACGACGAGGCTTGCAATTTACATCTTTAAGATTCGGAATTTTTCTTTGACTGAGTAATTTAACTGCGAACTTGAAAAGTTACTGTAATTTGTAACAGTCTTTAATCATTAATATTGGGCGGTAAGTGTTAGTAACCGTTAAAGCTATGGAAAAGTCTTTAATAGAACATATAATGTCATTATTTATAACTATAACAATTAAAATACTAAATACGGTTTAATTTGTATGTATAAGCCTTTGGTAATATTATTTTAACAGTATAATAATAATTTGATTTCAATTAATAAATTCATAATATTTTTTTGTTATCTCATTAATTAATTTATTTATTTTACTTGGGCAGTAATAGAAGACCACACAAATTTTGTTCCAACTTTAATTTGCAATAAATGTTAGTATGTTTAATTTTAGCAAACTTAGCACAGATTTGTTTACGGAATTAAAAGATATAAACCAATTACCTTCTTTTCTATATTTACATGCGAGAGCTTAAATATAGTAAATAAACAGCACAGCTGTAAATATTTTCTAGGCCTTAATTCTGTACAAAAAATCTGCTAAATTAATTTTATTTTAGTTTCTCATCAAAATTTTGATTCAGTTGTACAATTGTACAATTGTGGAGCTTGTGTAAAGGAAATTGTGTACATTTTACGCCGGAATAATTAGAATCTTGAAATAATTTTGAGCAATCCATTCTTATTCAATAAAAAAAAAAAAAAAAAAAAAACACAAAAAAAAACAACAGAAAATTGGACATTACTCCTTTTCACTTCGGAAGTAGACTATACTTCAAATAGAATTTTTTGTTGAAATTATGTCCAGAATCACCTCCTAGTTTGGCTACGTAGAGCTGTATATACATTTACATAAAAAGAAAAAAATAGGTCCATAGGTCCACCCGACAAATATATGTAATGTACTGTATAACATATAGTCTTCCTTTTCGTACAGGACCACCGCGCATGCGCGAACGCCAGTGAACATTTTTTGTGACACCTTTTTGAAACGTCTAGATTCACCCGACAAACCTATGTAAAGTGCTGTATAACACATTGTCTTATTTCTCGTACATGGCCACCGCTCATGCGGACACCTGCGCGAAATCCAGCAGACACTTTTTTGTGACGTATACAGTCTTCTTTTTCGTGCATGCGCGAACTCCACTGCGCATGCGCGAACGCCAGTGGACACTTTTTTGTAACGGTTTTCGCCAGTTTAGTCGCCGCTAAAGCATATTTATGCTAAAAAACAAAATCAGTTCCGCAACAGGCCACGAGGGCCCTGAGGGGAAGATACTATAGAGGTATCTGATTCGAGGCCATACGGCACACTATGGAGATAGTGTGGTCCGCCTGATTTTCCCCTTTGTTGCTTCGACAGCTAGGGTCATTAGCACCGAGGTGTAAATTAATCAAAAGCTGGGTTGGCCTAGGGACGGTCAGGGAGGCGGAATTCAACCCGTGAACGAAGCCACTAGCAGACAAAAATTTTTAGTGCTCTCTCGGGATTTGAACTCAGGTCCTCCAGCGTATTAGTCCAGTGCTCTGCCACTGAGCTTACTTTGCCTTCATATTGTAAGGGTTGTAATTTCTTGTAAGGACTTCCGAATTGCATCATGTAATGATCGGATTTAGTTCCTTAAAAGAAACGAGGAAATGCCCTAATCCGCCCAGGAATGCTAGCCATAACTAAGTTTGGTCTGAGCGTTAAGACCCTGACTAGATGACACAGGATTCTAGTGTCCAAAGCCGGGGTATCGGGACCCCTGATTGAGGTAAAGTGTCTATATAGGGGTTACTGATACTGGACGTTCGCCATTCCAGGTCTCACATTCGCTTTCTTTTTCTCTCTCTCCACTCATCATTGCGTAATACATATCTCTCTCTCTCTCTCTCTCTCTCTCTCTCTCTCTCTCTCTCTCTCTCTCTCTCTCTCTCTCTCTCCGGTCCTAGCCAATATGGACACTTCTCGCCATGATACCGCCAGTCAGGTCTGTCTATACCCGATTTTGTCGGATCACCGCCTTAATGTGCTGTCCGACAGGTTAGCTTGTCCACTTCCTATACGCCAACTCTTATAGATTACCATTCTCTGTTGTTTTGATGTTGACGTTAATAGCCTGTCCTGATAAGATAACCACATATGTTCCCGAACGTAATGTTGTTGAGTCCAACATTTTTTGCAAAGCGTTCTAAATACCATTTTCAATGCCCTGTGACACATAAACCTTAATTATAAACAAGTACAATGTAAAACATTTAAAATAACACAACAATTTGTATTTAAAAACCTTGGAACCTATTTTAAGATTCAGAAAAATTTAAATGTTTTATGTTGTACTTGTTTATAATTATGGTTTTTGGGTCACAGGGCATTGAAAATGTGCCTTACTTCCTAAAAATATTCTTCTGAACATCAATTTACACCGTCCAGAAATTACTATAAACACGACGAGTTATCTCGTTCCAGGTAACCATTATATCAATGAAAGGATTGGTGGGACTAGGGACGGTCTGGGGCCAGGAATCTAGCCCTGGAATAATAATATCTTTAGTGCACGCCCGACATTTACACTCAGATGCTCCAGTATACTTGTCAAGTGAGCTAACCTCATCCCCGCCATAAATATATAATAAATAAAAAGATTATTCAGCTGACCCTTTATTTAACCTTCAAATTTTCTTGCTTGGCGGGATTTCAAATAGCAAAAAAATTGACTAGATTGTTACAATAACTTCATTTTGTCCTTATATGTTTCACTACCTACTTTTGGTGCATCTTTAGGGGAAGTCTACTAGTAGGAAGTTGAGGCTGTAAGTTTTATGTTTGTCACTTGTTCTCCTGAAGAGGCACCAAAAAGGTCTGAAACATGTAGGGAAGTTTGTGTAACTATCTAGTGAAGTTTTTTATTATTTGACCTTTCACCTAGCACGGAAATTAAAAAGAAATTGTATCATATGGTGAATATGTGCTATAAAAAGTAAAGAAATTAAATGAAAGGGGACCCTGTTTATAATATTAGACATTCAAAAAAAATATTTCTTGAAGTGCAGAAAAAATTCCAAAATAGATTTTTCTCAGATAGCTAATAATAAACAAAATTCATGAAAAATTTATTGACACACCATTAGAGAATATTTTGACATAGAAGAATTTTAGGCAGGATCCAAGCTCAAAAACAAACACGAAATAAAATACCTCAGAACTAATTTAAAGATACCCATCTTCCCGGAACTCTTTTTCTTCGTCTTATTTTCGAACTAAATGAGGAATTACGAACATTGTAAGAGCGAAAAGGTTGACCAATGACATTCAGCTTACAAGGTTGTAAGACGGAGGAAAGGTGAACTGGTCGGCCATGAATCAATAGTCTTCATATGAGGATTAGCAGATGGACATGATTTAATTTTCCTATAATCCATCTATGACTTTAAGGCGGCAATAGCAATAATGTATCATAATATGTTTCACTTATGCCTATTTCAAAACAAATAAGCACTTTTTTTTTGTTGAACAAAACAAACAAATGACATTTATTAGAAGTATTTAAATGCAAGTTTATTGGACAGGTTGTCGTCATAGTATTTTTTTTTTCCTGGTCTAAAGCTAATGCAGTGATTCGCTGTCTTCAGGTGAGGATCAACCAGGGGACTCCACCTTGCACCAGGACACAATTACTATAAAAACATTCCTGTCATAGTGTAGGCTCCATCCTGAGTAATTTTCTTGAAATAACCTGTATAAATACAACAACAACAAAAATAGTTTTGTTATTTTATTTTTGTAATGAAAAGCTGCCACAATTGTTAACTTTTATTAAATGTTATTCCGGAGAAACATGTCCATTCTTGATTGAACACGTTTTTTTGATCTACCGTCAAAATTTTTTTTTTTTTTATTTAATATGTTTATTTAACATCTGTACAATATTTAAGTACATTGGTTAAGTATGATCAGTATATACAGGATCTTATTTATGATCTCACATAATGAAATTTAAAAAAATAAATAAATAAGTAATGATGATAATATGTACAAAATTAATTACAAATAAATAAATAAAAAGAAAAGAAATATGAGAAAAAAATATATATGATTAATAAAGAAAAAAGCGAAACAACAACATAAAAATAAATTACTAATGATAAAGAAAAAAAAATTATAATAAAAAAAAAAAAAAATTAATAAATAAAGGACTTTGGAAGAAGCCAATCAATATTGAGAGATTTTATTTGTCCTTTAATTACATAATTGATCACGAGGCCAAGATCTCTTTAGTCTCCTAGGAGGGTTTATGGGGTGGGATTGAGAGGAGAGGGATTGAGCTCTGGGATTGGGATGGGAAGATAGTTTAGAGTGAAAAGTTAGGAATCGGGATTTTGTAAGTTCTTGAACGAAAGGGATGTTGAGGTCATTATGGAGGGTTTTATTGGAAACACCGTCAAAATTAAGGCCCTTTTGGCCAAATTCATGATTTAGTTCAGGAGTAAACCCTTACTCCTAATAAACTAATTTACTTTTATTTTTATAGCACATCTTTATTTGTATAAACCAACAATGTATACAGAAGTTAGTTGTTTTTTTTTCTTAGGTTTAACGGCGTATCAACATTTGGGCTATTAACGCAGAAGTTAGTTGTTTTTTGTTTTTGAAAGTGCTGAAGCATTTAGAAGGCATGTATTCTTATCAATTACAAATAATTTACTATCTTTTTATTTATTTTTTTTACTTAAACTTTAACGTCCATTATTATTAACTATGCATTTTAGGACGGGTTATCTACAGGTTACCGCCCTTTTCTAGCCAGGACAGGGCTGACGCCTTTTCTTTTCTTCTAAAGAAAAGCCACCACCTCATAGTGGGAATCTAACCCACGACCTTTGGCACGGAGTGTTAATTTCTCACGCCTTAGCATTCACGGCCACCTGGCCTCAGTGTTTACAGACATATTTACTGTTGGTTAATATGTATCGTATTATTTACAAAATCTCACAAATTACATCTATTATTACTAAATATTATTTAATAAACTTATGAAAATATTGTGAAAAAAGAAACTTTAATCGAATTTAACTCAATAGTATTTTTTTTTTTTTTTTTTTTTTTTTTTTTTTTTACGGCGCATCTACATCTAGGTCATTAGCGCCGCAATAGTATTTTTATTATAAAGCAAAATTTAGAAAATGTAAAGAATTGTGTATTTGATTTTTGACATTTATGTGTGTTTGTCAAAATATATACTAACGTCTAACTTCATTCGATTATATATATACGAATTTTATAACAGTTCCTTGCATAAAAGCGGGCTTGGAAATTCTCGCGAACGATCCTAACAGTAGAAAATCATTCTCAATTTTTCCAATTTGTTGGTTGTTTCATTGCGATTATTTTTTCAGGTTTGAGTAAATATGATTTTCTGCGTCCAAAATTCCAGTCAATGATTATGAGTGATATTATTTAGCCAGAAAAATAATATAAATTTCTCAAACCAATCCAAGAAGAGAGACATTTCGTGAAATTACATAAAACCCTTATTCCTTAGAATGTAGAAATAGAAATGTTATTTACACGGAAGCAGTTGGGTGTTACATATACCAGGATGACAAGTTTCACGGAAATCTTGTCATTGAATCAGAGCAAGAGGCAGTTTATTTTAATGGAAAATGTGTATTCTTCACAACACTACTCCAGGTCTGTCCTTGAGTAGTTTTTCCTCATTGAATCAAGATATTATTTTATTTTGATCAAATGATATTTTTATTTCAAGTGACCACCTTCAAATCACTTAATTGTCATTAGTGAATGGATTATTGTAAATTTATTTCCAGTAAAGTGAAATACGTCCAATTCCTTTATAAACGGTTTCGAAGGAATTTTACTAGGTATATATATATATATATATAAATATATATATATACATATATATATTTATATATATATATATATATATATATATATATATATATGTATGTACACGAATAAGAAAAAATTTACTTAGGCTTGGACTGTGTCTATTTGCCAGAGTGCATTTACAGAACTTAATCATTTAATATAAAAAAATTCATTTAGAAAGTTGTGGACATGAATAAAATGAAACAATAATACATAAATACAGTTATAATTAAATAGAGAGAGGAAGAAAAAAAATCACTTAAAATTAATACTATGAATGACATATAAAGTAAAATACACTATTATGAATCATAATTAAACTGCTGAATTAAAAATTGTCCGTATTTGGATAGATTATTTAACTAGTTTCACAATTTTCCCAGTTATTTCCGTTAAGAATCAGCTTGTCTTCTTCAGAGGAGAGCAGATGTGCTCTCCTGAGCTCCTGAACTCCTTCTGGCAAGAAAATGCTGGGCGTCTTCCTCCTCTTTTTCTTGATTTTTTTTTTTTCGTTTTTAACGGGGCATCAACTATTTTGCTATTAACGCCGGGCTATCTACAGGTTGCCACCCTTTTATAATGCCAACAGCACGTGGTCGGTCACCCATTCAGGTTCTGACCACGCCCGACATTGCTTAACTTCGGTGATCTACGGGAACCGGTGTATTCAACGTGGCTATGGCCGTTGGCTCTTTTTCTTGATATCACTAGTTTTCACAGGGGAACCTCCTCATGTCTGTTTATAAATTTTTTTTTTTTTATTAATAGTTCAAATAGAACCAAAATTTATTTATTTCATTTTGGATGAATGTCAATCATCGAGAAAACGTTTTATCTGAATCCATCGTTTCTAAGTACTCAACCCGAAAACTATTTTTATTCAATTTTTTTCTAAAACGGCTATAGATATTGCCTTAATGGGTTCATTCGACTTCCTGCGTTAGAAAACCTAAAAAAAAAGTACCTGGAAGGCTAAAAAATCAATGTCATAAGCGCTACGATTTTAGTTTCCTAAAAAAACTATTTTTAGGATGGTCATATTCTGCTTATTAACGAACTTGAAATTAGGCAAAGTATATATGTAACAAATGTTATCAAAATCGGACAAATTTTGGATATGACAATTGGACAACACCGATATAATTTTTATCTATTGGTATTGAAACGTGACATTTTCTAGTTGGCACTTCCGGATTTCGTCATAGCGTGGACTTCATAGGCGGGCTCCTTCCCTATGGAGGGAAGGGTGAAACGCTTATCACTGTAAACGTAAGGCTTTTTCATATATTTTATTATTTCAGTCTTACAATTCAACCTCCTATGAAGTAGTAAGAGTCAACGCCCGAGAAAATGCAATGTGAAACTGCAATACTTCGTTCTCCGTGAAATTTCATATTTCTTGTAAGGTTTCCACTTTTCACAAGGTCCGTTTTTCACCTTGGCTCAGGGTAATAACTCTACTTCATGAATTGAGAATTTAATTTTGAAATCTGCCAGATTATTTTCTTTTTATCTGTGTGACAAAAAAAAAAAAAAAAAAAAAAAAAAAAAAAAAATCACCGAGAAAGCTGTAGTTTTTCAATAAATTGATCGAATCAATTGTTTGCTGATTTTATCTGTTACTCTTTTCAAGTATTGGGTGTTCACTTTTTCTTTAGAATTTTCAACTAGGTCGTGAGTTATTCGAAAATTTCGGGATTTTTTATTTATTCTTTGTTGTTTCCTCGACGGACGCATTTTTTCTCTGTGCTTTCCTCAAATGGCATTATTTTTTCTTGAGATATATGGTCATTGAAATTTTCATGGGTCTATTTAGCAATGTTCTAATAATGCCATCCTTTTCACCTGAATGGTGGAGATATGCATTCAGATATCAGTGTGGGTTGCCTTTCGATACATAGTACGTATGGACTTAATGATTTTTAAACTATATTTTATGAGGCAGGATGTCAAATCTCATTAACTACACACCTCTCTTCAGTAATCAGTTATTTTGTTCTACGCATTACACGTCTCTTTGAGGCCTGTTCAGGTTCTAAGACCGCAGCCTAAGGCCGTAGAAGGTTCTCTAAGGTTGTTACTGTCATTTCTATTTTGACTTCTCTTGAAGAGACGTGAAACATGTAGAGCAAAATAAACTATAACTGAGGAATTGTGTGTAATTAATGAAATTATGACTCTGCAACATAAAATACATGATTCTTATGTCCGTTATAGCCAAGATTTTTTTTTGAACAGATATTTACTGCCTAGAAGTGATTAATTTTCGTGGTCTACCATTCATAAAATTGTCCTGACAACGAAGGAAGCAATTCCTGTAAAACGCTTATTTGAGAACTTTGACAGTTACTAGACACGTTGCTATGAGATAGAAGGTTGACAGTTACTAGACACGTTGCTATGAGATAGAAGGTTGACAGTTACTAGACACGTTGCTATGAGATAGAAGGTTGACAGTTACTAGACACGTTGCAATGAGATAGAAGTTTGACAGTTACTAGACACGTTGCTATGAGATAGAAGGTTGACAGTTACTAGACACGTTGCTATGAGATAGAAGGTTGACAGTTACTTGACACGTTGCTATGAGATAGAAGTTTGACAGTTACTAGACACGTTGCTATGAGATAGAAGGTTGACAGTTACTAGACACGTTGCAATGAGATAGAAGTTTGACAGTTACTAGACACGTTGCTATGAGATAGAAGGTTGACAGTTACTAGACACGTTGCTATGAGATAGAAGGTTGACAGTTACTAGACACGTTGCAATGAGATAGAAGTTTGACAGTTACTAGACACGTTGCTATGAGATAGAAGGTTGACAGTTACTAGACACGTTGCTATGAGATAGAAGGTTGACAGTTACTTGACACGTTGCTATGAGATAGAAGTTTGACAGTTACTAGACACGTTGCTATGAGATAGAAGGTTGACAGTTACTAGACACGTTGCTATGAGATAGAAGGTTGACAGTTACTAGACACATTGCTATGAGATAGAAGGTTGACAGTTACTTGACACGTTGCTATGAGATAGAAGGTTGACAGTTACTAGACACGTTGCTATGAGATAGAAGGTTGACAGTTACTAGACACATTGCTATGAGATAGAAGTTTCACAGTTACTAGACACGTTGCTATGAGATAGAAGTTTGACAGTTCCTAGACACGTTGCTATGAGATATAAGGTTGACAGTTACTAGACACGTTGCTATAATATTCGCCATATATGATATTGTATATTGTCTACTAAACACGAAGGTAACATGATTCCCTTGCACGATCCTTGCGTGGATCCAGATCTCCGGGAGGATCTCCTTGACCTTTAAGCAGTTACACCTAAGGTTTCTATTCTGCCGGCCCACCTGTGTCTCGCTAATCCAAGATATGGATGTATCATATTCTCGATGGCCGTAATTTTATAAGTTGTGTACACATAACTAAGTAAAGTTGTAGTTTTTATTTAATTCTTTGTCAACTGCGTTTTCATCGGTTCATAGAATTTAGTCATTGATGATACATCAACTCGCTCCTTAGAAACCTTGATATAACGCCGAATCTCTTTAACCAAAATCCACACCATTTGAATGATTATGACCAAACTTGGCACACAAGTAGCTCTAGGTCCGAGGAAAGAACTAGGCTAGGAAGAACAGGCTGTCTGTATGTATGCTTGTTCCTTATACAAATTCTCAGCGTTTGACCGATTTTGACCAAACTTGGCATACGGGTATATCTTGATCCTGGGAGTGTCATGGAATCGGTTAAAATCGTCTATCAGTTGTCCGTTTGTCTGTTTGTTCCTTATATAATTCTTAACGGTTTGGCTGATTTTTACCAAAGTTGGCACAGTGTCATAGGCTATGTAAGATTCGTCTAGGACTCACAGTTACAGATTTGCGTTATTAGATTTTAATATTACATAAATATTACTTATTTGGTTTCTAATTTATTTTTGCTCTTCTAGATGCAGAAAGTAGGTGTAGCATGCCACGCCGCACATGGCCCAAAAGCGGAAAAAATTCAATATCTCAAGAATGGATTAACCTTGAAACCTAGGAACTAAACAATACATCATTCAACTGTCTTTATGAAACATTTGAAGTAAATTGAAGAGCTACTAGATAATCGAAATCAGCACTTTCCAAAATTGATTTTTTTCCGCTCTGGTACCACAGCTGTGCGCCGGGTACTAGCTATTGCATTTATATTCTGTGATTATTGGATGACTACTGTAAATTCTATACCAAACATTGTTTCTAGATCTTCTATGTTCTATATTAGAAATTCTAGAGCTTCTAGAAGTCCTTGTGGTTGTAAAATCTAGATATAACTAAACTAATTAAAACTTATAATTAAAATTGATAATTAATACACCATAGATATAAGGTATACTGTATGTTAAGTCATTAGAGTGCAGAAATAGAAATTAAAGGCTAGAAAGTATATTTTGTCAACGCCTATTCATTACTTGTTATTTAACTAATGAATTTGTCAACTAATCAAGACTAATTAAGCATGTGATTTGGTGTTATTGTCCCACGCGGAGCCTTGCTGGCACGACATTGCTTGCTCATATAAAGTAGGCGTTAATGACTCTGTTGTAATCATTAATTTATTCACTTCTCGAATGAATGTGTCAACGTACAGTAACGCACCTGGATAAAGTATGTTAATGTTTAAATTATTTGAAGCTAATGACTCGCAGCATCATCATCCCCCAATAAATAATAATAATAATAAATTATTTGAATGTTGTCAACGAGAACATTTTTTTTATTCATTGTTTTATATATATATATATATATATATATATATATATATATATATATATATATATATGTGTGTGTGTGTGTGTGTGTGTGTGTGTGTGTGTGTGTGTGTGTGCAAAGTGTCTTCCTGTGTATGCATCCCAGAAAGTGAAAAAAAATGTCTTTCTACATGATTTCTGAACAATGCCTTTATTAAATCTGCTGACGTCAGGTACTAACAACCATCAGGTGCAAATATAACATAACAAACATTTGTATAATATTCTGATGCATGATTCTGTGTGCATTGTTCGTGAAATATTATACAAAAAAGAATATACTGGCGAACGGCGCACAGTGGTGCCAAACGCTGATTTCTTGTTGGAGTTTGAATCATTTCAAATCGGTATCATATTCCATAGAATAAGAACTTAAGAAAAACATGAAAAACAGCATGTATTCAATTAAAAAAAATTGAATTGAGTTTATTTTTATCAATGGGTTGAGAGATGTATAATTCCAAATGTTTCTTTATGTGGTGAATCGAATAAATTACCAACGGATGCAGTACCACATCTTAACTGTCTTGAACATCTTTCTCTTTATTTTTAAAATTTGTGGTATTAGATGATTTTTCGCTAGACATCTCTCCACCTTCTGCTGACGTTTTTTATTTTCAGTTAGACTCACGCAATTCATCAAAAATTACTAAAAATATTGGATAACAGTGCAGAACCTTTATTATATATATATATATATATATATATATATATATATATATATGTGTGTGTGTGAAATTAAGGATTACCATGACCCATAAATTGAGTATCCATGAAAATGCCATGACATCACTTCGATGTGTTCATTCGCCGATCGGATCCAGAATTTTTTCATTACTATCCAAAAAGTTAAAAAATCCGCTGACATGAGAGTAGCCCACTTTTTGTTTAGGTATTTTTATCAGAAAGGGCCGATATTACCGTGAAAATGGATATAGACAGCGTGACTCCGGCTGCAAAATTACACGCTGTCTCTTCAAGCCTCACAGTCAAGAATTAATCAATTTAAAGTCTTGTCTGATAAAACTATACACGAATATGCCCTGAAGATACGCTCAAAATACAAGAAAGTCTTTGTAAATTCACAGTTCGCCCGTTATGAAGGTTGTTTAATTTTAGTAGGAATAAATGTCACTCACATATAAAATATTTATATATTATTCATGCTATAACTCGTAAAATGATAGGTTTAGCGCTCAAATACCTACTAGGTTATTTCCGCCTTCTAGTATATCGGTTAAAAAGGTTAGATTCTGTATTACAAATTTATTAGATCTATGACTTTAGGGAATAGGTGTAGTTTTTTGGGTGTTTGCGTAGTTTTGTGATTTTTATTCCCCCTATGTTAAATTATAGTGTATTCTATATCGTTACTATATTACTAATATTATACTACTGTATATACTAATTTGTTATTACAAATTATTATACTAAACTAATACAATTCTAATTTAAACTAAGATTAATTATAATCTCGTCTTAAACTTAGAAAATTAATGTTAACTTAAAAGTTATTATAATTATTGTCTTAAACTAAGACAGTTATAATTTAAACGAAAAACAATCTTGTCTTAAGCTTAGGATGAGATTTTAATTTTTTTTATTTTATTTTTTTACCTTTCATATTTTCTTGAGGAGGTTTGAAGTTTTAAGAAATGTCATTAAAAGGGGGATTATTTTGATTCAATGACCGGGTATTTCCTTTAATGAATCGTTGCAGATTGTGCTTTTTCAAGAGATTTCCTTAACGGGGGCATTCTTGAAAGATATGGACTACGGTTATTTGTTTGTTATATAGTTTGCATTTTGGGGATCTTTTTTTGTAATAAGGCGAGAATGGGCTAAGTGAGTGTTACAATTAAGTTTAATTAAAACAATCTGTCTATATATAAATATTTAATAAGATGGCTAGGTTCATATCGGCTATGCAGCAATATGTGACGCTCTTAGCCTTTTATAATCTATGTTGTATAATATTAAACGAATAACGGACATTGATAAGCATATTTCTAAGCATTGTAATATTTTCTTGATTAATCATGCGTCAAAATAATATACATTCAAATTTAATCAAGGGATACAACTTCTAATACTCTCAGAAATTCTTGATTATAGAATCCAAATGGGTTTATATATAAAAAGTATAAATTTCAGATTTACCATAAGTCTGCAGATCATTTACTAAGTACTGGAATAATCGTTCTGATTAACTGAAGAATTATTTTATACAATAAATACACCATTTTTTTAAAAAGAATACATTAAACAAGTTCTAAATAGCTAGGGGACGTAACTGGTCCATCTGATTTACATATACTACAGATAATTTAAATTATAATATCTTTAAATATTTTAATGTTAGAAAGTCTTTAATTGGGTGTGTTTTGGAATTATTTATTGTCACTGGTTATGGAGAAAGTGGATGGCCAAATCAGGGACAATATAAAGCACGAGGGGAAATATTTACTGCTCACTTTTCTAGTCGTAAACATGTTTATATCTTGACAGATTTTGATCTTACATATCATCTCGGCGCAGGATCAAAGTAGAAAAATTTTTGGCGGTAATTTATTGTTGAGTATTTCAGGAGATTTTGAAGGGGGAGTGATTATTTTAATTATTTTTAAGGAGGCCTAATTGAAGTCTTTTAAAATAAAAATGATGTCTCTCTACAGATATGTATAAAGCTTCAAGATCTGTTACACGGATTTCTGATTGCTTAAGACATCTTAACTGTAATTTCATCTACTCTTTAATTTCTTGTATAAATGATATAGCATTTCCAAGTTTTTAGAAACAAAATGTATATCAATTGACTTTAATAAGTGGTGTGTTAATTAATCTCCAATTGTGATAAAAAATTGTAATAACAAATACGATTTTTGTTTCAGGTTAGTTGCACGGTGATTCAATCTTGAAGAATGAATTCAGGTAGTTGACTTATTTAATATATTTGATTAACAATAGAATTTTTGCAAAAAATGCATTTTAACTTATCACCTGGAAACTTTCAAGTTTTTTTATGTTTTTATCTTGCCATATTTTGGCGCCTAGAAAATTTAAGTAATTAATTTTTTTTTTTTTTTTTTTTTTTTTGTGTTCATCTGGAACTAGGTCGTAAGTGCCGGGCTAACTATATCCCTGCTTAGATCGAGTTTAGCGTTATATAGAAAAACACATAATAATAAATAAATTTAAGTCCGTCACGCAGGAGCTGCATAACTAAGCACTTTCCTCAGAATTTGGGTAGTGTCGAGTGCAGTCCTGAATAATTTACTTAAAATAACCTTTATAGATAAATAAAATAAAAACATAAATAACACCTGTTTCAATTCAATTCAAACATAGTACAAAGTAAATCCCCCCTTCCGATAGACCGATTTATTTCATTTTTACAACACTTCTTCCTTATTAGATACCCAGGACGTATACCGCGTTGCATTACAATACAGCAGAAATTACCACCGGTATGAGCAAATTAGTAATTTGGGTCCTGAGTAAACCCCCCCTCCTAATGAACCGATTTAATTTATTTTTACTATATCAGAACGAATACCGAGTTTCGTTGAAATACAACACAAATTATGGCTGGTATTGGCAAAAAAACTACTTTGGCTCCGGAGTAAACCCCCTCTCCAGATGGACCGATTTTGGTGGTTAACGAACTCGTTCAATCATTTGATTGGGGGGGGGGGAATACTACATACCAAGTTTCGTGGGGAAGAAACAAAAGCTCTGGCCGGTATCGTGTTAACGGACACATAAATAACTATATACATATATACACATATATATATATATATATATATATATATATATATATATATATATAAATTTCAACTGGGGTCATTTTCGGTGTCTACTAAGTAGGATCGATAAAGATTCGAAGAAATTTTTCAAAAATTCCGTCGTGAGTGCAACCTCAATAACTACTTTCCTTCGGAGGAAAGTGCTAAAATGGTGAACCGAAATTATTTTTTCCAGTTTTTGGGTTCCACGCGGAGACGTTACGTCGGATGAAAAAATGTCAAACCCCTTATGGAACAAAATGTCCATCCGATGGGTTATTTGAACACAATTTTCTCGTAAAATATTCATGCTAAGACGCTGAACTTGGTTTCATCTTAAAGATAGTTTAATAAGTTACAACTTTTGTATAAAAGCGTTTTTTCGCAAAACGCTTCATTTAAGCAATAAATCCAGTTTTGTCAAAAAAAAAAAAAAACAACAAAAAAAAACACGGTTTTTCTCGAAATCGAGAAAATCGCCAAAAGACTTTTTTACTTAGTTTTTCGATTCCCAATCGATATGCGAAGTCTGTCGGTTTAAGACTGGGACACCTTGTATACATAAAATGGAACAATATTGTATACACGATTATAAAGGTAATCTGAATTAGTAAAATACAAAAGAAAAAAAAATGAAGAATTTAGATTGTTAACTTTTCAAACTTTTGAAAATAAATTAAATTTAAAGAATATTGTATTTCCTTTTCTCAAGGAAAATACACAAATGCATTCAGAAGTTCTGTTTCTGTACGTTTTATAGTTTGTTGAGCATATTTTTATCTAGTAATTTTTTTAATATTTTATCCTAGTGTTGGCAACAATCAGACATTATGTCGTACATGTGGAATCTACAAATAAATAATAACATTTCACATCTAGTACAATATTAAATTTATTAACGTAATATGTTAAAATAAAGTAATATCGACAATTGAAGGGGTCGGGACAAAATAGTGCCAAGCAACAATTTTAACAAACCTTACCTGTAGCTGCTATATGCTGGATGTTATGTGGAACTATCAATCTATGATTCAAATGCTATTAAAATATGACTACAAGCTCTGTATGCTACTTAATCTGGTTGCTCCGATCCATTTCAACTGATAGTCCCACATAATACCCAACATACAGCAGTTACAGTTAAGTTTTGTTAAAAATGTTGCTTGGCACTATTTCCCCCCGACCCCTTCAATTAAAAGTTGTTCAATGGAATCTGTAATTCGTATCTTGTCACCAACATGTAGCGACTCAACATGATCTAAGTTGTGTAGGTATGTACATGCTTGCTTATCCACGTGAACGTATCCCATAAACATGATCGTCCTTACTCGAACTAGCAGGTGCCGTGATCTCCTTACCAAGGGCAGCATAGCCTTGTGCTAGATTACGTTTCTGAGAACAGACACGCCCCGCCAAATTCGATATTTGATCAGATATTGAGAGAACATAAGAACATAATGATAATGCATTAACCCATTGATCCTTTTAATTTATGAGATCATTAGTTCTATAAGTACCATATTTTGATATAATAGATCACTGATTATTTCCGAAATGGGGTTTTGCTGGTTGGCAAAAGCTCGAAACGTACTAGGATAGGGCAGAATGATCATGGAACCTTTCTTATATTATTTTACTGGCTGAATACCCGTGCTTCGTCACGGCAGATAAGTCGCTATTTTATTACATTAAATAATGTATCATTATAATAATTATGTAGTAACGTTAATTATTAACGTTACTACATAATTTTGTGCAGTTTATTATAACACGGTTCCCGTCATACTATTTGTTATTCATCAATTGATCAGTAATCAAAGTATAATGTGTCAACGAACAGGTAATATAGAGACAAACCTAGATAAACCCGAAATTCCTTGTCAATAATAAATGTACGTTAAAATTTAAAAATGTATGTTCCCAAGATGTCATTACATTTACGAGCATTACCAAGAAGTGCTCTGACTGGGGATGCTGGTGGGTGAGGAGGCTGTGCAAGGGTTCGGGATATTATTACCTCTGATGGACTATCACCAGGTATAGCGTAAACTCTATGAGGGACAAAATCACAGTTTATTTCTAGTAATTCAATGTCTGCCATCATAGTTGAAATGAAAAACAAATACAAATGATATTATGAAATAGATACAGTACTGTAACAGCTGACCTGTTATCGTCCTAGCAACGCATGCTGCCTAGGCTTGCCTGCTCTAGCCAAATAGAAATTCAAACCTCTCTAAAAATTTGAATACAGCGAGACAGATCTTTTGGATTTCGTAATATTTGTGAACAAATGTACCATCTTTCAACTGGACAATTTCGTTTTCCCATCTGATACAAAATTTCACGTCAAATTTAATTCCCTCAGGTATTTTGTTTACATCGGTAAATGACAGAAATAGAGAGCCGTATTCGAAATAAGTTCAAACGATCTCCTAATATTTACTTTATTAAATTTTTATTCGCAATGAGATAATCTGAAGAAAGAAATTATTGCAAAAAAAAAAAAAAAAAAAAAGAGTTGAATGAGGAAGAAAAAACACTTTCCCGATAATGGTTTCCAGCAAGTGACCGCAAGGTAGTGGTGATTCCACTGGTTCCCCCAGGGCGAGGAGAAATCCCAGACCGAATCCTAGATCATTAGAGAAATGCGGGGTACCACTTGCTCGGTCTCTGGATCTAGGAGGCCTATCCAGAAGATAACAAGATAGATTATGATAGAAAGATAGACAGTTTTTGGGCTGGGTCTAAGTGGGAAATGAAAATACTATTCATGTAGAAAGTAAAAAGAAAAAAAGTCCCTCAGTGGCAAAAAGTGTACTGATACCCATTGCATACTTCACATTGATGACCGTACTATACTGGGACCCTGACTCCGACCATAGAACGACGACAATAGAAGCTATAATCTTTCAGTGCGTGCCTTTCAGTGTATTTCGGACTGAGGTCCTCTAGAACATGAGCCGAGTGCTTTACCACTAAGCCAAACTCTCACTCAAGTGAATTCGTACATCATTTTTTTTTGTCAGCTGTAGTGGATTAAGCATTACGTCTTCCGAAAATTGATCAGAATGAAGTATATAACAAAAAGAAAATCATAAACTAAAATTAATTTGTAATACAAACCAAGGTGAGGAATATCCCTTCAAAGCACAGAATATACTTTTTTGTTGAGAGGAGATAGTTCTCAGAATATACTTTTATTACATCATCTCGACGTTTCGGACTATTCGTCCATCTTCAGGAGTGATTGTCCTGTCAATAAATAATGTTAAATTTAAACGTCATAAATGAAATAAAAATGATTCCTAAAAGGAATCAAGTCAATCAATACAAATTAAAACATTCATTATCTCACAGCCACATTAGTCGTTTGAATGTAACATTATTTATTGACAGAACATGCACTCCTGAAGATGGACGAATAGTCCGAAACGTCGATATGATGTAATAAAAGTAAATTCTGTGATTTGAAGGGTTATTCCTCACCTTGGTTTGTATTACGAATTAATACCCCTCACCTATTCATCATAAAATTAATTTATTTTATAGTCATTCTAAAATAAAATGATATCAGTTTACGATTCATAAATTTAACAATTAATAATTTTTTTTAATTATTAATTTATTGAATTGCTAGAGAGTGCCAACATCAACCAAATCTATCTATATATATAAAAATCACGTGTCTGTCTGTTTTTCTGTTTGTTTGTTCCTTATACAAATCTACACCGTTTGACCGATTTTGACCAAACTTGGAATAATGGTAGGTCTTGATACGAGAAATCTCCTAGGCTAGGTCAAAAAAATCTACCAGCTGTCTGTCTGTATGTTTGTCCCTTATAAAAATCCACACCGTTCGTCCGATTTTGACTAAACTCGGTACACATGTAGATCTTGATCTGCTGGGGAGTGTCGTAGGCTAAGCCAAAAACGTTTTATAGCTGTCTGTCTGTATGTTTGTCCCTTATTCAAATCCACACCGTTCGTCCGATTTTGACTAAACTCGGTACACAGGTAGATCTTAATCTGAGGAGTGCCGTAGGCTAGGTCAAAAAAATCTACCAGCTGTCTGTCTGTATGTTTGTCCCTTATACAAATCCACACCGTTAGACCAATTTTTACGAAACTTGGTATACATGTATGTCTTGATACGGGGGGGGGGGGGTGTTATAGGTTAGGACTCACAGTTGGGAGGCCACGGGTTCATAACAGTTACAGATTCGTGTTATTAGATTTTAATAATACTTATTTGGTGTCTAATTTATTTAGGCTTTTCTATATGCAGAAAGTAGGCGTAGCATGGCACGCCGGGTAACGGCTAGTGATAAATAAATGCAAATTTGGAAAACACAAAATGTGATGTACCTACGTATCTCTCAAATCAAAAACTTTTCCAACAATTTTTTTGAATTACATTTTATTGCTTGTGGGCTGCGCAATGGATTACCAAATTTTGGTCAATAATAATAAAAAAAAAAAATGAGTCGTCCATAATACATAATTTCGCCTCAAAAGGTATTTTAAAGTAACTAAACTCAATTCCAAATTTTTCGACAAAAGGAGTCAATCGTTCAACCTATAACGTTCAACCAGGACGTTTTCCTGTAAGCAGTGAATCTGTAGTCCGATAGGGGGCTGAGGAAACAATTAACGAAAAACCTCCGATTCATCGAGAAACACAAAAGCGCGTTTTTGGCCTTCCAAAAAGTATATTTTGCCAATGGCTTTAGTAAAGTAAATTGCTGTTTTCTCAAAGGAAATTTTGTCTTCTTTGTTATAATGTAAATATAATTTAATTATCTTAAGCAGCTTCTGAGCAAGTCGTTCTTATTTAATGAGAAATATGTCTACCTTAACAAAACAGAAAATAGGCTTTTCCCTTCAGAATCGGACCATACTTAAAATAGACTAGAGTTTGGCTACTTAGACCTGAATCGCCCTGTATAAAACTCATATTAATCTCGAATGATTTTCAAAGTCTTTTAATGGGAGAAACCAACGCATGGCGATTTAGCTCTCACGTGATCCCATTAAAATATATTACATCACAACATATATCCGTTAAATTAACTTGCGTCATTAAATAAAAACCTGGTCAGAGGTTTTAAAAAACCATTTTATTTCCTCCAGAAGAATGTCAAACAGCCCTTTCACGGAAGAGGAGAGGTGCATAAAAACACCACTGACATTTCCTGTGTGCATTCCTCTACTGATATAAGACTGCAACAGAGTGAAAAGGATTTTGCTTCCACATTTCCAAAGAAGTAATTTTAGCATGAAAAAATCTGGGTTTTAAAGACTATATTTTTTTCTGCAATATTCATTAAATAATGAGATTTTATTGAATGTTTTTTATAGAAAACTGTAATGAGCATACACGAATTATATTTGTTTGTTCCAGCATGTTATTATTACTTTTTTGTATTTTTATTCATAGCTTACGCAAGAGAGGCCATAATATAAAAAAGGCCGTCACGAAGTAAATGCATAATTAAGCACATGCCTCAGAAATAATATAGTGTATGCTGCATTCATGAATACTCATGAAAACAATTTTCTGTGTGTGTTTTTGTAATGTAACTCCTTCTAAAAGGCTGTACCGATTTTGATGAAATTATGTAGGTACTTAAGTCGGTTTGAGATTGGTTTAGATTTCCAATTTGATCCGATAGGCAATGTTATTTTCGTCTTTTTTCCTGTATTAAAATGTTATTTTTTATTTTTGTCAGTTGGTGTTGCCATTGGCATGTATTTTTTTTAATTTTAACACTTGCATTAAACAGCAATCAATCTAACCTGTACATTTTTTTTTTAATCTAAGCACCTTATGGAATATTGAACATATTATTAAAAATAGGGGTCTCCCGTGGTCTAATGGCTAGCGCCTTGGATTCATAAGCGGGAGATGGTGGGTTCGATTCCCAACCTCCGGCAGGAATTTTATCATCCCACGGCTCGCTGGTAAAATTCCTCGCTGCACCCTGGATGTCGGCGCTAATGACCTAGATGTAGATGCGCCGTAAAAAAAAAAAAAAAAAAAAAAAAAAAAAAAAAAAAAAAAAAAAACAATTATTAAAAATAATAATGCAAGTCTGTAAAATTAATTACAAGATATATATATATATATATATATATATATATATATATATATATATATAAACATATAAAAGACAGAGAGAAAACTCAATTCGTTTCGGTTATAAGTAGGCAGAGTCGATAAAGATTTGAAGACATTATAAAGAAAAATCGTTCATGGGTGAAACCTCAACAGTTACACTCCTTTAGAATGTGCTACGAAGTAGTAATGGTAACGAATTTTATTAGTACATACAGAATAGTCGTAAGTAATGACACAAAAAAAAATGTGTCTCTTGTAAAGATTTAAGTTGTTCATCAAAAATGTTTATTTGTAAATAAATCATTTTAAAGTATCTGAAAGTATTTAAATAGCGTTATTTTTGTGATATACTCGTATTTGCTGTCGTCTGAAAGTATTTCATTTAATTTTTGAGGAAAGTTAGTATTTTTCCCTTTCACAGCAATCTCCGAGAATGTCCTGAATGTTACTGGTTACTGAGCAGTTGCATTCAAGTGAGAATGTATGCTTTTTTATTCTGACAATATTGTTTTTACAGCACGTATCATACTGAATTCGGTCGGTACGACTGCTGTCTTTCGAAAATTCCATCATCCTATGTAGGGTATATAGTTTAGTTTGTCTTTTAAATTCCTTAACTATACATATTACTGAAAAGTATACATCGTATAGGGTATATAGTTTAGTTTGTCTTTTGAATTCCTTAAGTATACATATTACTGTAAAGTATACATTGTATAGGGTATATAGTTTAGTTTGTCTTTTGAATTCCTTAAGTATACATATTACTGTAAAGTATAGATTGTATAGGGTTTATAGTTTAGTTTGTCTTTTGAATTCCTTAAGTATACATATTACTGTAAAGTATACATTGTATAGGGTATATGGTTTAGTTTGGCTTTTGAATTCCTTAAGTATACATATTACTGTAAAGTACACATTGTATAGGGTATATAATTTAGTTTGTCTTTTGAATTCCTTAAGTATACATATTACTGTAAAGTATACATTGTATAGGGTATATAGTTTAGTTTGTCTTTTGAATTCCTTAAGTATACATATTACTGTAAAGTACACATTGTATAGGGTATATAGTTTAGTTTGGCTTTTGAATTCCTTAAGTATACATATTACTGTAAAGTATACATTGTATAGGGTATATAGTTTAGTTTGTCTTTTGAATTCCTTAAGTATACATATTACTGTAAAGTATACACTGTATAGGTCACAATTGGGTTTGCTCATTCCTGAGACATGAGTTCAAGAGATTTTTGTGCGGGAGTGTTTTGTGGCCAATCCTGAGCTAAGAAAGTACAATCTGCTAGGGAACAACACTATATCGTTCTTGCAGACATTATGAACAGCTTTGGACTCTAAAATATCACTTTTTTACAACCGGTAACCGTTTTAAATGGAAGGAAATCTTTCCGACGCAGAATAAATTTCATACAATAAATATTTATGAATACATTTTATTAGGACGTTCCGTTCCTTTCTAGGCTTCTCAAATGATGCAGTTTCTGCAGATCAGTTTTTTTTTGTGTTTTTTTTTTCCTTGACTTTAAAAGAAATTTTTTTTGATCGCTCGAAAAACAGACAAATCCAGAAGAAAAGTGGCATGCAATAAATTTTGTTGAACATTGAAAAAAAATGTAGTTAGATGTATTCCGAGCGTGACCATCGTGACATGACTTCTTCATTACTCATTGTTTAAAGAAAAAAGAGGATCATGAAGAGATTTTGCTAACCACGAAAACCTGAAGGAAATTGTACAATAAGTTTTTCACGACTCCGAATACCGTGACAGTCCTGTCTGACCTCACAATTCCGTGGTATTCATAATTTCTACTTCAAGAGCAGAAAATAATAATCACGGTGGAAGTTCCTTGAACGAAGGACAATGTTAAATACCTGAAATTTTTATATATGATTCATTTCTGTCTTGAGTAAATTTACACATTTATTTATCTATTCGCAACTATGGCGACTCAACAACAAAGTGGCTTCATCTTACATATGTATGTAAATACAGCAATAATTCTATAATAATAGAAAAAAATAATATTAATAATAGAACAAGAGGACATAGTCCCTTCCTTGTAGAGGTTGGCTTTAGTTCTCAATCAGTTGTATTTATATTTGAATACGTATATAGTTCGTTCATGAGAAATTAGATTATCATAAATGTTTAAAATGTTAAAAATAATAATAATAAATAAATAGAATAATAATAATAATGTTAATAATAGAAGAAGAGGACAGAGTCCCTTCCTTGTAGAGGTTGGCTTTAGTTCTCAATCAGTTGTATTTATATTTGTATACTTATATATGGTTTATTATATGCGAAATTATATGAGGTCGTAAATGTTTAAATGGCTGAGGTATTCAAATATTTTTCCTATGTACTGACTGTCATCTGTAAGTAGTTCGTACATATTTTGTGGGATGTTATCATTTTGTCTTTGTCTACAGTCTGTCAGGATGTGTTTAACGGAAAGTTGTGTATTACGGTAATAACAAGTTGGTGTGTCGTGTCTTGTCATTTTTTTTTTTTTTTTATTATTTTGTTGTTTGGTCCATTGAGATCAAGACCATTAGCACCGAGCTATCTATAGGTTGCCACCCTATCTCCATGAACAATAGATCAATTTACTCAGAGCAAGAAGCGCAACCGCATCTCCATATGCTAAAATCAGAAACATTCTCTATTCTGCATTTTTTCTGATATAATTTGGAGTTATCCCTCCTTTCTTTTGTTGTACGTAATTCATTAAAAAATAGCAATTTTCTTTTACTACTTTATTCCATAAATGCCATACAAGTTTCGTTGCATTGCGTACCTCTTCCGAGGCCACCAGAATCTAAATATTAGAATAAATTAATTTAGATTATCATAATAAATATTATTATTTAACACCTCTTTAATAGTCAGGTTTAAAGTTCGAATCCGGAATTCTAATGCTTCTCAGTATATAAATGAGCTCACATACTAGACACCCATGGCCCTCTCCAGGCTATTGGAATAAATAATATTATGTGAAAAATAATCGAAAATATTCACATAACAAAAACTGATAAAAATTGAGTTAATAACAAAATACTTAATAATAATAATACATTTTATAATGATATTAGAAAGTAGGAAATAATCGATTATAAAATGATAACATAAAAGTTATAGAACATATAATAATCATCTGAATTCTAAGCCTCTTTCACACATAATCTGTCTAACCTCAGTCTTATTGGGTGCAAAGCGGGTAGCACACAAAGTTTTTTTAGTGAAGTCTATATAACAAAGAATTTTGTTAATTTTTTTTTTCTTTCAAGATTACACAGGCCACAAAAAAAAGAAGAAAAAAAGTGGTCTTTGCCAAAGACAACATACATATATCTAGATTTACACGCCGAATCTGGGGGAAGAGCATTTGAAGATCAAATTTCGTATAAATACATTAAAGAAGAAATAACTAGGGCTTCCATGGTTTTGAGGGTCGCTGAATTCGAATCCGAAGTTTGTTTCAGAACATCGGCGCCAAATCAAGGTAATCACAAGGGCAAATATGTTTATTTTGCAAGAAATGAATCTGCAGTCAAAATTCATTTTTTTTTGCAAAATATACAGATTTTTCCATGTAATGAACTTGATTTTGTGCCGATTGGGTGAAACATACCCCGGATTCGAATTCAGTGACCCTTAAAACCACAGAAGCTCCATTTATTTCTGCGTAAACGATTTAATACGAAATGTGACCTTCAAAAGCTCTTAAACCTGTCGTGATGGGATGAAACGGACTCCGGATTCGGACTCAGCGTGTCGAAATACATAAGAATATATTGATAGTGTCTTTGGAAAAGACAATTTTTTTTTGTGTGTGTGCCTGTCTATATGCTTCGATTAATGGAACCGCACTGCAGTGATCATTGCCTTTCTCACGTTGATAAACAATAAAGTATTCACACTAGTATGAAAGAGATGCGTAACCACTATAAAAACATAAACATCTGGGGAAATATAGATCATAGAAAAAAAATCCTTTTAAAGCTATCACGAATCCATTTAAAGCCCAACATCCGAATCTTCAAGGCTATTTAAGAGCTTAACGACTTGATTAATCACTTAATCATTAATGATACATTTTATCCTCAGCTAGTAAATAATAAATTTGACATTAACTTCTTAATTTTGCATTAAACATGAAGATAGAATGACCAGAACTAATTGGACCCTCGTCAAGAAGTCGGGGTACAAGGATGCGAAGATCATTCTTCACCAAGGTCCAATAGTTTTCCCATTTCCACTCGGAGTCACGATATAGTTCCATCTGAGATTGATAACTTCCTGCGTATTCTACAAAATAAGTTCATTACATTAGTGACCTCCAGTCAAGAACAGTGATCTTTAACCCATTCAAGACTGTTTTTTAAAACTGTTGAATAGGGGTTTCCGTCTTTTACCTGATCGCTTTGCAGAATTCGAATCCCTCTGAAGGACATTCTTTCTGTTTTAGAAGTTGATATAAACATAGAAATCATATTCCGAAGATATTATACCAATGCCGAGATATCTAGCTGGATATTATTTTTTTTAAAAAGTTTCAAAACATTTTCTTTGCATAAAAAAAAGGTTTCGAACCTGCCCTCGACTGTTCCCAAGCTTGGAATGAGAAAATGACAACGACAACTTTTGAAAGAAACTATATTATGCTGAAATTACAAGAGATGAGCACTAGAGGCTCAGCTATTTCAGGGTGTCTAATGCACGAAAAAGTCACGAATATGTCACAAAATTGAAAATAGGGCAAGAATATTAAAAAAGTCCGACTCGCAGGAACTGCGTCATCTTAGCGCGGTTACGTACAGCTCGAAGAAATGGAATAGATTAGCATCACAAATCACAGGAATCTGACAGTAGCCAACTTACACAGAAGCAGATAATTCTTAATAAGTCAAAACACCTTTGTAATGAAAACGTACTTACTCCTCGACTTTTATTGAGAAGGCTCTATTCTAAACAACCAAAAATTCTTTGTCATTCTAAGAATGTTTTACTAGCAAATTCGTTTTACTGTAATATTTATTTATTTCATTATGAGCTACGCAACTTTAGCGATAAGCTCATGATCAGGAAAATCTCGAAATTACTGTAACAATCAACTATAAATATGTGCTTAATGGCTAATAAAATTCCATTCTGTCGTGGGTTAAATCTTTCTATAAAATAAGAAATAACGATAACTTCAGTTGGAGGCTATTAGGAAGGTTATATAGATAGGAGAATTCAAAACAGCCTGCTAGAGAGCGAACAGACAAGCATATATATATATATATATATACAAATTTGGGCCACCTATATTTTCGTGATCTATAGAGGCTGAAACGTGAAAGTTTCTAGTCGGCACTTCTGGATTGCGTCGTGAGGTCAACCTCATAAGCGGGTACTCCCTATGGAGATAGGGAGTAACCGCGCTAAAAGTCATGAATTTTGAAACCACGTCACGAAATTTCAGTTTTACCGGAGTCTAACGTAATCCCGAGTCTTTGCATTCGTGATTGTTTCCGTTTATGTATGACGACGCCGTTTTTCTGCCTCTCTCACCCCCTTACTCTGTTAGATTCCTTTGTTATAGTATTTACACATCAATTATTATTATTTACATATATACAATCTTAAATATTGAAATTGTGTACACATTAATTAACTAAGCTATGTTCTTTGACAATAAATATTTAGTTACTAATATTTTTTTATAAATTTGAATTTTGCTACCATTGTTCAATATTTTTGAGGCTGCTAATTCCATAGTCAATCTAAAATGTTGAGTTTCATCGTTTCTTCACTTTTAATTGTATGTAAAAATTGTAAGTTTCTAGATATCATAGTAATCTGTGTAATGCTGCAAGTGATTTTAAGCTAATTGTTAGGCTTTTTTTTCTTTTCTTTTTTTAAGTGAAATTATTTTCTTTTTAATGGGCATGAAATTTGCTTTTCAAATTATGAAAATCTCACGAAAAAGTCATAAAATTGGCTTTCACAAAAGTAGTAGACACCCTGTATTTTAATGCCGTCTTATGGAACCAGGAGGGTGAAGCAGGCTCCACTCCACGGGCATCTATGGTGTCTCGAAACCTTATTTAATTAGTTCTGAACTTAATGCATAACATTGAGTGAAATTAGATGTACGTTTATTTTTTAAATCCTTAGATATAACCCGACAAAACACTGGGTTTGTACTCTTACCCTCACTTACCATATACGCTCAGCGTCATTGGCGAACGGCATATTTTTCCTATTTTTGTGTTGACACATCTGCTGCGCCCTATATGAGACCATACACCTAAGGGTTATGAAACTTTGGCATTTCTAATATACTTCAGGGATTGCATCTTCGGGGTGAGGTGACAAGCGATAAAGAGGAAGTAAACGTATTAAACCTTTAAACGAAGATAGTTTTGCCAGATAAACGCCACCTCCATGTCGAGTAGATGGCTCTAGTTAAAGTGAGAGGATCCCTGCGACCTTTACCATCTTCACGACCCGTCTTCTTACCTAACCCCTTGATTCCAAAACTACCGCTTCGGCAGTCCGATCTCTGTCTGACAATCTCTTACTTACAGATCATTAAACACTTATCTATCTTTTGGCTGCTTCGTGATTTCAAATATTCAAATTCCCAGAGACGGCCTGTGGAAAATTTCAGTTTTAGAAAAGCAGGAGCTTTGAAATTCTTATGAGATTCCCCATGGAATAGACCTATCTTTAGCAGAACCATTTCCACGCAATCAAGTTCTGTCTTCCGTTCTTCTGTGTTCCTTATACAAATCCATACCGTTTGACCGATTTTGACCAAACTTGTAACACGGGTAGGTCTTTCGTTAGCTTTGTATACATTTTTTTTTATAATAGACACCAGTACAAGATAGTAACTAGTTAAGCTTTCTTGTGCTAATGACCTCAGCAGTAGATGCACCAAAAGAAAAGGAAACGGGTAGGTCTTGATCGGGGAAGACTCGTAGGCTTAGTCACAAAACGTCTATCAGTTGCCTGTCTGTATGTTTGTTCCTTATACAAATCCACATCGTTCGTCCGATTCTGACCAAACTCGGCACACAGGTAGATCTTGATTCGGGGAGAGTCATAGGCTGGATTAAAATCGTCTATGACTCACAGTTCGGTGGTCACGGGTTCGAAACAATGAACCCAAGTTAGTTAGTTATAGATTTGCGTTATTAGATTTTAATATTACTTATTTGGTTTTTAATTTATTTTTGCTTTTATACATAGATGCTATCAGTCAGAAAAGCTAATTCAATAATTATTTTTGCTTCGGCTGCCGAGGCTATTAGCACACATTATTCCAAAATAACAATAAATTTGTTAACCCAAGATTAGGACCACCCAAATGCACTTCACTGTTTATTTTGAATCATCATATCCGATTTAATAATTAGAAAAATCATATCCGATTTAATAATTAGAAAAATCATACCCAATGGGCAGGTACCCCATGTATATTAATTATTTATTAATTGCCACATTTTTTCTGTTTTTTAGCGTTTTGGTACAAACATGAAAAGACTATTTTGAATGCTTGTAATCGCCCTATGTTTGATTGTTTCGCTGATACCCATAACTCCGTATGGTCCAAATAGATCTTTTTATAGTTTTGTAGATGTTTTGAGTTTAATGTTTTAAGGTCTTCTGGATATTACAGTGTCATTGTAATATTAACCGACGTTTCTCCATTCATGTAGCGAGTTTATTTTGAGTTCTCAGTTTTGATGAAGGTCCACACGGTGTCCGCAACGCAATGCTTTACGGATTCAAGCCGTTATTATGTGAAGCAAATTGTTTTGTGACTCCTCCCTCGAACAGGAAGTGCCCACAACACACATTTTCATATATATATATATATATATATATATATATATATATATATATATATATATATATATGATGTAATACGATATAAGTGAAAGTAAGATGTACTTCAGTCTAGGTTAAGGAAGCCGTTTTCATGCGGAAGGACTGTCTAGGATAAAGGACAGATCTTATCTTGACAATTTTTGCATTATCCCAAAGCGTCCTACTTAAGTATTTTAGAGAAAGGAAAATATTAACTTGTATTTTAATATAAAAATTTTACACAATATGGGACATATAATGTACTTGTTTGACGAGACTTTAAATGACACAAAACTAAGCGATTCGTGGTTTACATTTGTATAGGTTAAATTTACTGATTGGACGAAGATATGTGTTATCCCATTCTTGTAGAACTAGACATTAAAAACGGGAAATCTGAAAACTTTAAATGTTGTCGTTTTATATTGGCGACACTCCCAGTTTTAGGAAAGTTAAAAGTCCGACTTGCAGGATCTGCGTCATCTTAGTGCGGTTCCGTTTATATCCATAGTGCCATAAGTAAAGGAATAGAAGCAGTTATTGGTAGGGTTTGGTGTTTCGTTAAAAATATCAAAAAAATCTCAAAGGGAAGGAATTTTAAGGCGCCACAACAGGATACTTACAGTTTCCTTTAGAGGAAATGACTACCCCACCTTCTCAAAGTTCGCTCTAGAAAAGACTATTAGATATCCATAAGTTCCTCATTTTCTACTGATAAACGGAATTTAAAACGAAAGCAACCGAATAAATATTGAGGTTAAGAAAAACGAAAATCCGTTAAAAAAAATCAAAACTTTCGATGATTTAAGCCCTTATTTCTCCAATTGACATTGCCCCATCGAAATTAGCTTTAGAACCTTTTTTGTAGAATATTTAGTAAGCTTACGAGTGGTTACTTTCCACTTACCACGATTTCCCAGCCGTTTTCGAGATATTCACGAATATATACGAAGATCCCAAAAACTTTCTTCTCTTTTAATAACAATTTTTTTTTTCGAATACTACCTTAACTCCAAAGGTAACAATAATTTCAAACATGCAGAAAATATTTCTATTGAATCTCACGATTCTAAGTACCCAAACCGAAAATGATTTACAAAAACATTTTTTTTTTTTTTTTTTTTTTAACGTTTCTCAAAATGGAAGCCTTGTAACGAAAGAGCCATGGTAGCACGAAATAAATGTTTTTAAAAGGTGAATGTTGGCCTCGTTGTTTCTGTTTATGAAGATGAACCTTCACCAAGCAGCCCTTGTGCTAACAATCGAAGACTACCTTATTTTAATATGAATCAGTCATTTGAACTTCACTAAACACAAAATTTATGCTACTCAATCGTCTTCTCTCAATTGAATCCGAACATGTAACCAAAAAATATAAAATACGAAACAGCAATTTATCTATGTCGTTATGACTCCTTTCCTGAGAGAGACACTTACCGAGTCAAAGAGATCACCAAAGGAAAGATCACTGATAGACCGCATCTCGTAGTCATATTAGATCGGAGTCATTAATCAACCTGACAGACTTGGTATACTATGACTAAGCAGACGTCATGTATCATGACTTGATAGGTGACCCCGCATTGGTTATCAAGGTGGAGGTTTCACCTGCGGACAGCTGATTGGGCGTCCGATGGAAGCGCGAACTTGCTCAAGATTCCATTTTCTATTGGTATCAAAGGAGAGAGCTCCAGATGGCAGGAAAGCTGATACCAGATGATTTTCATTATGCCTGATGAACTCTGAAGCCTACAATCAGTGTCATTTTTTGTTAAAATTTATGTAAATTAGAAAACATATTCTCTCCTGCGATCCAATTCTTATTCCAACTAAATAAATTAGTTGAATAAACCACCGTATCACTGGCTCTCCTTAATACAACCGTCTGTGACATAGTTAAGTCACTGATGGTTTATACTGTGTAGTGAATTATACAGTGGTTAGATATATTCAAATTTTAATGGAAATACCTAGTTTTAGCCTAATATTAAGGTAAATGTTTCTAGTTTGAGTTAAATATGAGGCTGCTCCTTGTATTACCTTTCCAAGTCATGACGTGAAATCAAGACATATAAAAAATGATTATTAAAAAATAGTGGCAATTTTCATCGGAGATATACGAATTAAGATGATAAAGTCTTTATTTTATTTCATTTTATTTTTTTATTTATTTATTTTTTTTATTTTTTTTTTTTTATTTTTTTTTTTTGGGGGATAATTACGGATTTTTCCATTTCATTGAACCTGTTGATTCATACACATACATACATATGGGATTTTCATACTTTTCAACATACCTAAACGTTTCGAATGTTTGGGTTTTTGCTTTGTCGCTGTGTCTTGCTTGCTCAAAATGTCTTGTCGAACAAGCTATTATCGTTTTTATTTTTTATTTTTTTTTTTTTGTGTTCAATAAAAAGCGTATCAACACTTGAGTTATTAACGCCGGGCTATACAGGTTTTCGTCCTTTTATAATGGCAACAGCATGTGGTCGGTCATCCTTTCAGGTAATGTCCACTCCCGACGTTGCTTAACTTCGGCGATTATGGCGACTATGGCGAACCATTGCATTCAACGTAGCTATGGCCGGTGGCAGAAGCTTATTATTTTTTTTTTTTTAAATTTTTTGTTTAAGGTTTAACTGCGTATCAACAATTGGACTATTAACGCCGGGCTAGCTTTTATTACTATTATTATTTTTAAGAGTTTACCATATTTCTACAATATATGACTTCGAGAAAAAGCCGCATACAGCCTTAGCCACCTAATAGTTTCATGTTCTATTATATGCATAGGTTATCTTCTAACAATGAAAAATTAATAAAGGATATATATAGTGGAAACACCAATTACGTAAAACTGTAAGCCTCTTCCGTCTTTCTTAAACCCATACCACTCTAAAAGCCACTAGGATTTCTTTCCGATCAGGTTTCACAGCATCGTCCTTAAGTTCTAAGATGTCATAGAAATTTGCTTTAGATTTTCTTGAATATTGGGAAAAATGAGCCATTGAAGGAGATTTTGTTTTTTGCCTGTATTTGTAGATCTAAAAAGTGAAAATAAGGGTATATATATATATATATATACAAGATTCCTGTTTTATATTAATTTACATCGCTAAATGGACGAGTCTACCTATCCTCCGTCCAGACAATCGCAACACAATTAGAAATAATAGCTTTAATGTATATTGTATGAATACATTTTAAAATGTTGGGAAGCAAAGGGAATGTACGAAAATCTAAATCCAAGCTGAACCATGTTTGTTACACGAAACTCAATATCCTATCCTGGCGAAAATTAACCCAAGGCGTTACTATTATATTGATATGACCTATGTAAAAATAGGTAAAGGAATCTGGTTGGACTTTTCTATTCATATCACAGCTGTCATAATATCTTCACGCAGCGTTCTAATATATAACGAAATCCAGTAACGTGTGCTGAATTCACAAATTATTACGTAAATATCCAATTGGAGGTACCGAAAGAACGAACAAGGCCGTTGGAAAGGTTTGTAGCTAGTATTTACATAGAGAAGCGTATCGGATCGGCAAAGAAGCGACCCTTGTGGCGTGAAGATCGCTTTGAACGAAGAGTCTTGATAAGGAGGCTCGGGCGCCACCTTCCCTTTTCATATAGGCATTCAAGTCACCAGAGCTTTCTAGCACGACCTACCGTTCAAGTCTCCGAGATCAGACTTACCGTTCAAGTCTCCAAGATGAAACCACATCGGCCAGTACTCCATTCGTCATGTCTATTTGTACTTCCTGGAGAACTCTTGCAAATACCGTTGCCCAATCACTGACGATATCAGATCGTTTTCAAGCACTACGCATGTATTTCAATTGACGAACTTCTCTCAAATCAGCCAATTTCCTTCATTTTGTTGACATTTTTCTACTAACCTTTGATTCGTGAAATTGAATTGATCCCTTTAGAAAAACACATTATTTATATTATTAAATCAATTAAATTCTTATAGTTACACTGATTAAATTGGTAAATACCTCATATTTTAGAGCTGAAATAAATGTCAAGGTGCAGTACATCATGACATTTTATAAAAAGTAATTACACTTTATTATAGTTATAAACTTTTATCTTTAGACCTGGATGGATAGTATAAGGTAGTATGCCATTTTTTAATATAAGTCATACTATACAATCTATATTAAATCATTTTTTTTTTCAACGGACACTGAAATGAGAAAAAATCTCTTGATTCAGAAGGGACTCGAACCCCCATCCCCCGCATGAGAATCCAAGGTGCTACGTCAGTTATTTAAATCATAATAAATAATTACTGCACTTGACTGATTTTTTGCTGGTTTTAAAAACGAATATTTCTCACTGCTGAATATGCTAAGCCTTGATTTTCTTCAAAAAATGAAAAATTTGTAAAACTAGACACATATTTATAGTTTGAGCCCGAGAGAGAGTTACAGATAAATAACCGATTTTTTCTTTTTCATAAAGTATTACAATCTTTATTTTGTATTATATTAGAGATTGTGGTTGTAAGAAACCGATATTGTCGGCAATAACGGCACATCATTAATTTGGCCTGGAGAAAATTTATTTTCAGGAACATTTAAATATATTCTCCGATGTGACATGCTTAAATAGCTACATTTTTTTGGACGGGACCTCCGAATAAGAAAACTTCTTGATAAATATAAAAATAAAGTAATAAAATATTTATATAAAGTAATTATTATATTCTAAGCGATTATAGTCACATTTTTAATCTTTAATAAGTCAAATATGTCAAAAAATCAAGTGAAATAATCTGTCACAAGATTAGCTGACAAGGGAAAGGCATAATATAAAATATCGATTTAAAGACACGACAATTAGAAAGTATCGATTGATTGCAGGAGAGCAAGGTCGATGTCACTACTTTTGGTAATTTTCAAAATCTTATAAGAATTAGCCAAGGAACTGGATCCTTGCGAAATATATATTTCATAACTAAAGTTGGCCTACATTGCAGATTAGCACACTAAAATGAGATGAAGCTGTGTTTTTTTGTGTTTCCATAAAAATATTTAATATGTATGTCGGTCGCACGAAATGGTTTTCTTGCGAATTTGAAGAACATTTTTTGAAGAAAGATATATATTTGGAAGCGGTGAGTGAAAAAAATGCAAATCCACCCTATTTGTTCTGTTTATTTGGTTTTCTTATTGCCTGCCAAATCTATTTTTATGAAAGAGAGAGAACAAGTAAAAAAAGAGAAAAAAAATCCATCAGTTTGTAGAGAGCGTAAGACAATTCGCCCGTTTTCGTTCAAATCTTCGACACCTTCTTTTCTCTCACCTCCTCAGAAATTGACCTGGAAGTAATCTCAAATTTAGGTTAGAATTTTGGTTGTCTTATATTATCTTTTGACTACTATGAATTTTTATTTTCGTTAAAGACCTAGGCGGAACCCTCAGGAATCAATTTGTCTTAAAATCAATAATCAATCATTAAATGACCCTTTGCTCAAATGTATAAAATTAACGAATAAAGTGGAAGGTCAATAAAAGAACGCCACACTTTTTATTAGACTTCCCCATATGTTTCGCACAATTTTGGCGCCTCTTCAAGGGAATATAATTAAAACACAACTTTAAGTATATTCCCCTGAAGAAGCACCAAAATGGTGCAAAACATGTAGGGAAGTCTAATAAAAAGTGTTAAAATGTGTGGCGTACTTTTACTGCCCTTCCGCCTTATTCGATAATTTTAAAATTAATAGTTTTATTCTCTTTATAGTTCTTTTTTTACTGCATACCTATATCTAATATATTTGAGCACTCCAGTGGTCATGTCTACAAGCAATCCTACAGAACTTTGTATATTTATTTAACTTCGCTATGAACATGCATTGTATTTCAAAACTAAAATTACTTGAAATAAACGAGTGCTTATGTGCCAGGCCTTCAAGAGATACTGACTAAAGGTAGACTACATGTAGATACTGGTATTCAAAATTTGAAGATCAAAAATATCTATAATAAAATCATATAAAATATTCAATGTCATTGAATAAACCACTATCAGCTCCACATTCTAAAATTTATGTTTAACTAGCTGTTACCCGGCGTGCCATGCTACACCTACTTTCTGCATATAGAAGAGCCTAAAAAAATTAGAAACCAAAAGAGTATTATTAAAATCTAATAACACGAACCTGTAACTGTTTCGAACCCGTGACCTCCCAACTTTGAGTCCTAAACGACTTTGACCTAACCTATAACACCCCCCGTATCAAGACATACATGTATGCCAAGTTTGGTGAAAATCGATCTAACGGAGTGGATTTTTATAAAAAAAAAGAAAAGAAAAAAAAAAGACATACAGACTGCAGTTGGTAGAGGTTTTTTACCTAGCTTACGACACTCCTCAGATTAAGATCTACATGTGTACCGAGTTTAGTCGATATCGGACGAACGGTGTGGATTTGTATAAGGGACAAACATAATCGAACGAACGGTGTGGATTTGTATAAGGGACAAACATACAGACAGACAGTTATAAGACGTTCTTGACTTAGTCTACGACACTCCCCTGATTAAGATCTACATGTGTACTGAGTTTAGTCAAAATCGAACGAACGGTGTGGATTTTTATAAGGGACAAACATACATACAGACAGTTATAAGACGTTTTTGACTTAGTCTACGACACTCCCCAGATTATGATCTACATGTGTACCGAGTTTAGTCAAAATCGGACGAACGGTGTGGAGACGGTATCGAGTTTATTCAAAATCGGACGAACGGTGCGGATTTGTATAAGGCACAAACATACAGACAGACAGCTGGTAGATTTTTTTGACCTAGCCTAGGAGATTTCCCGTATCAAGACCTACCTGTCTGCCAAGTTTGGTCCAAATCGGTCAAACGGTGTGGATTTGTATAAGGAACAAACAAACAGATAAACAGACAGACACGTGATTTTTATATATATAGATATTGTATTAGTTATACAATATTTAGTGTATTTATTCTATATTTATTATTTGCACGCGTGTATATATGTTTTTATGAATAAACAAAATAATTCACATATATCGTACATCAGAAAATATTTTGTTGAAACCACTATTTTTTAGGCCAGTGTGTCTATTTCGTCTCACAAGAAAACGAAAATATTTTCATTGCAAACATGTTACTGCAATAAATACATAAATTAACAATCTTAAGTAATTTCTTCCTGTGTCCATTTAAGGTAATTTTGCTTTTTTCTTTTCTCAGATTTATCTAGGTGAAAGAATTTAAGTTTCATATCTTATAAATAACTGCAAGGCGTACTGTCATCGGTTAATACTCTTCGAATATTTTAAAATATTGCAATTCGAGTGAAAGGAGCTCAGCATGAGACGTGCCAGTTTGTTCTATCTCGTTATGAGGAGGAAATGGGGCTGAGAGGTCTTTCGAAATATAGAAACCATATTTCATTTAATTCTAGATGTACTACGACGAAATAGAGGAAACTAGGCCAAGTAGAATGAAGAAAATGTTTATTTAGTTATATATATTTTTTTTTTTGTTCATTCTGAGGTCTGCGGTGGCAGTGAACTTATTATAACGGCAGAATCAAAGTCAGTCTACGTCAGTTAGTTATAAAATTAACAAAGCTAACAACAAGCCCCCAAAGCAGGACCTTTTTAATCTTTCTGCAACGGAATTCAAAAATTTTCTGCAGCCCCATGCGGTTCAAGTTGCGTGTAATATGAACCGCGGGCTAAATAATCGGAATTAAAGAAGTGCTTGTAATGTAGTTAAAGTATATTTATTAATACAATAGTAATTTAACATTTCGAACATGATAGAGTAAGAATAATTCAATTAACAACAATAATATTATCATGATGATTAGATAGTTAGCCGTCGAGGTGATAAGCAAAGATGGAATGGTTGGGATTCGGCTAAAGAAACCTTAATACGATTTATGTTTAAAAAATTGTTAAAAGATTTTTTAAACAAAAATCGTATTAAGGTTTCTTTAGCCGAATCCCAACCATTCCATCTTTACCTAATAATATTATCTTTAGCAGTAGCACTTCGCGCATCGGCGTATTCTACTAAGCATTCTTTCAATGATGGATTTTATGATGGCATATCGATAGTTTTTAAACAATCGTATTGGGTTCGAATACGCCTACTGTTGTTATAATATTGTATCGCTTTGGTAATTTGGTTATTCTATGGAATGCTTACTTTGGTAATTTGGTTATTCTATGGAATTCTTACTTTGGTAATTCGGTTACTCTAAGGAATGCTTACTTTGGTAATTCGGTTATTCTATGGAATGCTTACTTTGGTAATTCGGTTATTCTATGGAATGCTTAGTTTCTCACGACCGATACACCGAATATCGACTTAGCAGAGCAGCTTTCTTTCGTTTACATAATGCGTGACGTTTGTAGCGTAGGTTATAGTTTGTGAAATGGAGAATTTTTCTGCAGAAAATAGTTGTTTTTTTTTTTTTTTTTTTTTTTTACTTTCTACAGAAAATCTTTGTGCAAAAAATAATTGTATTGACTTTGTTTTAAGCCAACCTTTTTTTTAAAAAACCGGTCGGTCAGGCTGATCTTTCTGCAGCGTTTGTCGTCTTTCTGCCACAATGTCGCCCGTAGTTCTGCCATGAGGACAAAAAATATAAAACAAAATAATTATATAAAATAAAAATGAAATAGAATAAAATATTCGTCATACGTATATACTTTATTAAATGAGTGTATATTTTAAATGCGTAAGAAGTGTTTGAATGTATGGAATAAATTCTGTCAATATGTCATGAAATGGGAGTGCCTCTTGTATATAATCAGTCAGTATATGTTAATATTCTGTTGCATTTTCAACAATTTAGTCTTTCTTTTCTGTCCAGTAAGTATGAGTGAGTCGGGTGTGGCCAATCCGAAGCCTAGATAAAATGACTTGGTCTTGTGGAGTGACTTGTAGTTTTTATTGGTCCTGTTCATATTTGCTCTCAATTTAAATTCATATGTTAAGTTCGTTATGTAAAACCTCATAACAAATCGCTGTTTTTGGGGAAACCTCCCTGTTATAGGCCCTCTAAGATGTTATCAATTTTTTTTTTAAATTAGTCGAGTTTTTTAAGTCGAAAATGAAGAATTTAGATACTCAAAAATGTGCAAATTTTGAATCCGTCTGGATCTCAGAAACCAACTAAATGTTAATCAAAATTCACGTGAAGGGAATAAAGAGCTAAAGACACTTCAAATGCCTCTTTAATTGTTAGTAGATAACTAAAAATAATAATTAAGACAATTTGTGAAAAGACAATAAAAACTAGAAACATTATTCGTATTCGTTGTAGGGACATACATATATATGTGTGTGTGTGTGTGTGTGTGTGTGTGTGTGTGTGTGTGTGTGTGTGTGTGTGTGTGTGTGTGTTTATGTATGTATGTATGTGCATATTTGTGGGAGGAGAAGGGTTCTAAATTCATTATTCCAAACACTACACTGATTTAAATACTATATTCGAGTCACTATTTAGTTTTATAGTTCTATAATATTATATTTATATTTTATAGTGATCCAATCCTCTTCAATCGAATATTTTTCTTGGAAATTATAGACAGGAAAAAACTTGACAACGCGAAAAACAAAAGCAAAAAAAATCATATTATAAAAAACAGTTAACAAAAAGCCAGATATCAAATATTTAAATAATATATATTTTTTTAATTTGATAAACAAAATTTAATTAATTTTTATTCGGTGGCAATATCTAAAAACAATATTTTATTATAATGGACTTATCTTTTTCCGGATGATCGATTTTTGGAATTTATCGATTTTACAAAGCTGATTGACGACTCTATAAGCTCATAAGGGACGTTGCCATTGCAGTGATGTGGGGTGGGTAAATACCCAGTGGGTAGGTAAATATAAATTGGGTATTTACCCGGGTATTTACCCACAGGGAAGGTAAATACCCAAAAAGTGGGTATTTTCAGTTTTTGAGCTTGATACAACTTCTTTGAATATTTTTTGGTGCAAACAAGGACTGAAACTTACCAATTTGATCATAAAAGCTTAATGAACATTAATACTTACCCAGTAATATTTTAAAGAAAGTTAAAAGTCGGTCCGGGTATTTATGAGTATTTACAACTTAATGTATACCTATGAATTTTCAAGATTACTTTTACAGTGGGGAAGGTTAATTAATTTTAAAAAGGTTTTAATGACCCGCCTACTCAATTATTAAAGACTTATTTAAATTTTAAAAAAGGGCTAAAAAGATTTTTAATGTTTATTATAATAGTTCGAAACCATTTTAAGTTAAGTTTAAGTTTGTGATCCTTGTTAATATTATTTAAAATTATGCTCATACAGTAGTAACAACATTACAGCATGCGGAAATCTCACCAGAAATGAAAATGTAGTAGCTTCTTGATAACAGAGTGTTTGGAGTCCGAGTTGTTGAAACTAGTTAACATCCTTGATCCAATTGTTGAACTTATCAATGCCATTCAATTAAATGCCCCTTTGATCCACACAGTTCATAAGAGATTTAAGAATTACTGAAAGCTTTTCAACGAGAAACCCCCCCCCCCCCCAGAATCTTCTCTTAAAAAAACGGAGGAAAAACTTGTATAAACTAAATAGGAGAAACGCATTCAGTTTGGTGTTGGAAACGCACATCCTGCTGCAGACTTGTTGAACTTCCATTGTTCTTCCATTCGTTTTGTGTGTGAGGTAGGCAGAAGCATGGGATTGAAATCAGTTGTTCCTCGGAAAAACATAGCTGACTGACAATAGGGACCAAGAGGGATTATGACAAAGATCCTTTGTTTGGGAAGGTCTTGAAGACAATGACAAAGAAAATAATCAAATAAGTCCCATTTTATGGTGGAGAGGCTTAAAAAGTACATGTGTTTTGATCAATGAGTAGGTAACTTAATTTGTGTTTTGTGAAATTGAGATAATCCTAGTCCAAAGTTTTATAGCTGAGGCTACATTTTTGTGAATGCAGTACAGTAGTGTCAAATTTAAGCAAACAACTTGGTTTATTGGTAGTCGGAAGGTCAATGGCAAATTTTCAGCTAATAATTTATTATTTATTAACCTCTAAGTGATCCTATTTTATAATTTATTATTGTTTTAATAGTTTCTTAGTGTTGCAGTAGCTTTAAACTAGCAAGATCCATGGCATTTTACAATATTCAATTAGTAAATCGCGGTTTAGTTAAATACCTTAAATACCCGGGTATTTATGAAATTGGGTATTTACCCTTAAGAATAAATACCCGGGTATTTTACAACACTGGGCCATTGTACGGGAAAGTTCACGTTAATACAATTAGGCTGTAAGTTTTAGTTTAATGAGTTTTTTAGCTCATAAAGAGGCACCAAAGGTGTGAAATATGTAGAACAAGAAAAAAAATATTATGAATTGACTTTGTTAATTCTCTTTTATTGATCTTCCATCTGAAAAATATTGCATAATATTATAATACTTTCACAATAAGTTTTGGGGCTGTGATGGAGCTCAAACACCAATGCTTCTTCACATCTTCAATTGCCCTGTTTCGTAAAAGACATAAGCAGTTTTGAACTATTCGTAAACTTTTGATATTCGTGTTAGGCCGAATGTGAGCGATCATTCGTAAGCCTGGTAATTTTTCTTTCTCATATGTCTTGGCATACATTTCAATAGGACGAAACGTTGTTTAAAGTCACTGAGAATTGTTGGTTTTTAGGCATTGAAGGCAAGGAATCAAGGGTTCCTACACTTACCTTTCAAACTCAATCTTGATATGGACATTATTTGGAAAAACGCCAAATTAGCGCAGTTGCTGCTTTGCACGGGTTGTCTAGCTACATTACCTAGTGTTAATGTCACTAGTGCGAGCATTCAAGAGCACTTTGCACCTCTTAAAAGTGCGTGGGAGCCGTTAAGGAATTCTAAGACTCCTGTTTCTTGGTCGGAAGAATGGCACGATTAAACAGTGAATTAATCACCGATTTAATGTTGTTGATGAGACAGGAGTGTGCGGCCATTATAATTATATGCAAATTAGATTGGTAATTAGTAATTGCCGGTTATTGTCTGTATCGCCTTACCTCGGAATTTATTACATTAATCTACTATTGTATCACCACCGCCCCCTTTCGCATAGACACAGAATAGAAATGCCGTTTACTGTAGCTTGTGATTATGGCGGGCGTAGCTTGACAATCTGAGATTTTCTAATGATTTTCGACGTATAGAGATCAAGATTAGTGCATCGAATCGTTTCGTAGTCCACCCAGCACTTTATTGCAATGGAGAATTGGCAGAATACGAAGGTAAACTTCGGTCCATTTGCCAAAAGTCGAGCACTGCAATAATTTTTAAATCCGACTAAAAATCCGCCCACTTTCGATTTTTTTAAATTTTCACTTAATTTATTAATTTAATTTTCCTGTTTATTTTATCCAAATTTATTTTTCGCCTATTTTATATTTCAACTTCCTTCTTTTATGACTGAAACATGCTCATGTTTTGAAGTAAACCAGTATTATACACTTTTTTACACCAAAAATAATAGCAGATTTAAAATCATCACCTCAAGAAACCCCAATGTGGTAAATATCTATGAAAACAAAAACAATAATTGAGTAGCTAGCCTCAAGTTGAGGCTGGTAGTTAGGTTTTAAGTATATTCCCCTGAAGAGGCGCCAAAATGGTGCGAAACATGTAGGGAAGAGAAATAAAAAGTGTGTAGCGTAGTTTTATTGACCTTCCGCCTTATTCGCAAAAACAATAATGATTTTCCCCTGTCCGGAAGAGACTAAAAATTTGTACGCGAAAAAGTAACGTGACGTTTTGAAATTCAATATCTCCCCTTGAGATAATCCGATTTTTACGTCAGTGAAATCTTTCAAAAGAAGAAAGACTCCTTGTTCTAACCATATAAGTGACTATTGTATTATCTAAAAAGGTACTTGCAAGAAATGGTTCTGAAACTAAAATGAAAACGTTTTTTTCCATATAACCTTGATCCCAGAACACGTAGAAACACCCCGAATGGAAGGAAATTGGTCACATTAGGGCCTTGGGGGGGGGGGGATGGACCAGATCGGTGTATACTCTCCTTGTAAGTTCAATAAAAATTACTGTTTTTTTGCCTTTTTATAACGTTCTTTTATTCATTAGACATACAGAATACTTTATAACCGATGGTTGTGTGTCGATCTAACATATTTTTCTTACTGTTTTTAAATATTATCTTTGGTGATTCTGTATTACTTTTTTGTTTTAATCTGAACAACGCTGCCAAACAACGTTCAAAAACGTTTTACATTTTTGCAAATACCGATCTAATTGGTCTTCTTCAATGAATCCCAGCTATTCCCTGAGTTCTTATGTCCATTTCCGTTTTGTGACCCCCTGAGTAAGGCTTGAAATTCGAGCCGAAACGTTGGCAATTAAAATTCATTTTTATTTTACAATTTAGTTTTCATTTTGATAACTTTCATTATCAAACCCCAACTCTGTTTATATCATAATAACTATTTTATGGTATCTAATGCTAAAAAATTACCGTTTTATTGGAACTCTTCATGCAAATCTATAAGTAGGTAATATAAACGCTATGACTTACAATATTTATGGAAATAACTCAGAGGGAAAAGTTATTGTTCTTATTGTGAATATGAAAGCCTAATATAAGTCTTTCTATTGTGAAAGCAGATAAAGTGAACGCATGAAAGTGTATTAAGACATTTCACTCTCGTGAAATTCCATTCAATCACGACATTGAATTAATTATATTGTTATCAATACACATTATTGTTAATTATTCTTTCGTATTATCTTTTGAAGTGTAAGTAATTCCCAATTAATGCTTAGAGTTAGCATAGTCATCAAGAAAACCGTCAACGATGATGCTAAGTGAAAGCTATCGCCACAGTTTTCTCTGAATTAATCGCTGTTTTTCTTGTCTTTTCCTTCTTTTTTTTTTTTTTATAGTGAATTTGTTGAATGCTTTCTCTTAAATATTTTATTTTCTTTCTGCATATATTTTTATGTTATGCTTTCTAGCTTAACTAACTCATTATGGTTTTTGTTATCTGAAATCTGGCTTGTCGCTCCATTTAACAAAAAATAAAAGATAAAACTTGATACTCATCTCACCTGAAATCTTACATGTCCGTTTTGATAGAATTTATGTAAAATTAAATAATTAATAATTATATAATCATTTACTCAAATATGATCGGAAGGTCAATAAAACTTCATTACACCTTTCCAATATGTTATCTACTCACTTCCCGACATGTTTTACGGGCTTATGATGCCTCTTCAGGGGAAAATACTATAAATACACAGCCTCAACGTTCCACCATATAAATATATATATATATATATATATATATATATATATATATATATATATATATATATATCTTTCACAGGGAGGAAACCCGCTAATGAACTTGACCTCATGTCCCATTCCGGTAGTGCCGTCTAAAAAAGTTTCAGAACCCGAAGATCTCGAATATAACGGTGGTTCAAATTTGAATATATATATATATATATTTGTCTGTTTGTTCTCTTTATGGCTCAATAATGGACAGATTTTAATTAAATTTGGTACAAAAATATTCTGTGTTATTTCAAAGGTCAACCTGCAGAATGTTCAGTTTTGTATTGCTCATTGTTTTTATAATTTATTATAGCAGTAAAATTAATTTTTCTAGTAACTAGTAGAGTAACTAAGTTACTCAAAATGAGTAAGAATTTTCGGTTCTTAGAATTACAGCTTTTCGAGCTGATCAGAACAAGTGATTAATTTCTGCTCGTGTAAGTTTTCAGTGCATAATGGTGCTTAAATCTCACTTATCTTCAATATTTCCTTCAAGATACAAGTTTTTGACGTTTTTACAAAATATTAAGTACACTTATTCCATGCATTCCTAATGACACCTAGGACCAATAAGGTAGTGCCTCCGTGTTGGACTTTTGGCTACAAAAATTGTTAAATGTAAAAAGATGGATAAAATTTCCATAATAGGAGGATATGCATAAAAAAGTTTTTGAAAATGGTTACATAGAAATTTTTGATAGAAATAAAACCAAGAAACCCCCAATAAATTGTGTAAAAATTTTGAAACGACTTAATAAAAATTCGTAATCTCTTCATACAAATTTGCAACACCCGTAGAATTGAGTTTCTGTCAACATAATTCCTCTTTTGCTTTAGTTCAGGTATTCATGGTAACAAGCATGAAAAATACATAAAGCGCGGGAACTCTGACATCCACGTGGGCTGTTTTTTTTTCCTAAGAGTTGTATGGGATAGAAAAAAAAAAAAAATACCGGATCAAAGCCATTCAGAAAAGAGGGTCACTCCTGGTACACTTTACAAACAGTTGTTGTACGTATTCCATAATTCAAAATGCCGATACAAAGTAGGTTGATCGGAATATCATGATATCTTCATATATATATTTTTTTTTAAGGTAGTGGCAGGAGTTGCTCCCCTAAATTATTTAAGACATTAACTTATATTTTCAACGTTTCTAACCTGTTTAGGTTCGTCATCAGTAGGGACCGGATTCTTAGGTTTTCACCTCTTTTTTTCCTTTCTGCTAAACATGACAATGATCGTTTTTTTATATGATTCATTTCTTGTAGTATAATGTATGCAAATTTGGAAGAACCTAAAAAAACCTATTCAGGATGACATCACCTAAAATCACCTAAATAACGATGGAATGACCTCGACAGACCTAATCTTTGAATTATAAAATACAATTCAATGAGCTAATTTCCTTGATCGAACAAATATTCTTAAAAGCATCTTCCCGGGTCCAGACGATCAGGGAAATTTTACTAGGAGTGTCGCTTCCACAAGAACCCATTTTAACACACTGGGGAAAAAATAAAAACAGTTCTTCTACCTATTTTAGTTTAATATTTTCCCTTTTAAATTTTTCCATAATTTAGTTATTTGGTTTTTAACATAGTTAAGTACCTTTCTCTAGGCAGTGAAATTCTTCCTGATTTTTTTAACATTGCTTTATTTCTAAAATGTATTTTATATAAATAAATTTCATTCACCTTGTTTTTGAAATAAATATTTTGTTGAATATTTGGACGACTTATTCTTTTTTTTAAAATAATAGCTCGTATTTCCGTTTTATTTTTATTTGCTCATCTTTTTTTTTTCCTTCTCAATATACTATTCTATAAAATATGGTTATTTGTTGTTTATTTTTATGTCACTATATATACATATTAATTTATCAATTATAAATTAATCAAAATTATTAATGATAAATTATAATAGGTTGAACTTATTTTTCGAACCTAATGAAACATTTTTATCGCCTAAAAAAACCTAAAATGATTTTTTTTAAAAAAACCTAAAACATATTTTTTTAACATATTGTAAACATTTTTATCACCTAAAAAAACCTAAAATGGATATTTATCACCTAAAAAAACCTAAAATGGATTTTTAAATAAAAACCTAAAAAGACCTATTATGCCTATTGCAAAAACCTAATTGTGTGCTTATTTTTTCCTAAAAATCCGGTCCCTAGTCATCAGGCATCTTAAATTATATTATATTAAGTCGTGTTATGGTCTATTATAATTTTTGTAATTTCATATTAAGGTCCATAAACTTTGAGAGTGAATGTTAATTCATTCATCTTACCCGGATTTAACGTTCACTCTCAAAATTTATAGACCTCAATATGAAATGTAACAATTTATAACAGACCATAACAGGATTTAATATACGATGCCTGATGATGAACCTAAACAGGTTTGAAACGTTGCAAATATAAGTAAATGTTTCAAACAATTTTGGGTTTTAGCGCGGTTCCTCCCTCCCCGATAGGGAGGAACCCCGCTTATAAGGTTGATACAATGAAACAATCCGGAAGCGCCGACTAGAAAATTTCGCGTTTCAGAACCCCTAGAGACCGAAAACAACGGTGGTTAAAATTTGTATATATATATATATATATATATATATATATATATATATATATATATATGTATATATTTATATATATATATATTTGTCTGTTCGCGGATTTCTGGCCTCCCTAATGGTCCGATTTTGATGAAATTTGGTACAAAAATCTGTCGCCCCATTTGAATACCGTTTTTGGTTTGGGTACTTAGAATCATGGGATTCAGTTGAAACATTTTCTGCATGTTTTATCATTAAAACTAATATGTTGAAATTTTGGTTACGTTTGGAGTTAAGGAAGGGTTAGAATAAAATATATTATTAACAGGCTTAAAAAGTTTTGGTAACTTTGTATATTTTCCTTAATATCTCGAAAAAGGTTGAGAATCTTGGTAAACGAAAGAATACCATTAGAAAGCCTTACTAAATGCTCTACAAAAAAGGTTCTAATGAAAGTTTTGATTAGGCGATGTCAATCGGAGAAATAAGTGCTTAAAACATTAAAGTAATTGATTTTGCTTATTCGAACTGTTCTTTTTGTCTGTTTTTATTCCTTGTTATTTTTTAATTGCTTATAGTTGGATAATGTATTTTACAATAAAACAGATTAGGCACAATAAGAAAAACAATTCATTGTTAGCAATATAGCTTGCCAAGAGAAAAAGATTCGATGACGTCTTTTGAATATTTTCAATTGCCTTTATGCTGTTGGTTTTTTTATTTTATTTTTTAATTGATTTTATCTGTAGAATTATTACTATAGTAAAAGAACACAGGAATGTGTGAACATTTTTGATATTTTCCAATTCATTGAAACGTATGAAATGAAGTATTGGTAGAAGAGGATTCTAGGGTCTTGCGGACCTGACCCCAGGTATAGCCATAAAACCCTTTGAACAAAGGCCGAGGAAAATACTATCTGTTTCTATTCTATGCTTTTCAAATGAGAATAGAGATATGAACAGGAACCGGGGTCTCCCGTGGTCTAATGGCTAGCGCCTTGGATTCATAAGCGGGAGATGGTGGGTTCGATTCCCAACCTCCGGCAGGAATTTTATCATCCCACGGCTCGCTGGTGAAATTCCTCGCTACACCCTGGATGTCGGCGCTAATGACCTACATGTAGATGAGCCGTGAAAAAAAAAATGAACTGGAACCGCGCTAAGATGACGCAGTTCCTGCGAGTCGGACTTTTTTTTTGGTTTTTTTTTTCACCTTCAACTTATATATTTTCTTTACCTATAGAATTCCAATGCAATATTAAGGTGCACGAATATTATGAAAAATAATTTTATGATAATTTTTAAATCAACATAACAACTAAATGCGAAATAAATATTAAATATATAATACTGAATTATAATAATTAAATATACTTATCCTTTAAACTCATCAGTTAATATTTTTTTTCTCTCCACGTGTCACAGCATGTCACAGCACATTGGAATCAGGCATGACTTCTTTAGAGAGAAGGATATTCGCTCATGCGCAATGGAACTTTTCCATCTAGCTGAACGTGCTATAGTACAAGTTAGATTACACTTAGACTTTTGTATATTTTACCTTCAAAATAGGATTGATCCTCCATGTTTGCTAGGGGTTTCCCAACATATCCACTTCCAAAATCTCTCTTACAAAAGCGACCTTTAACAGTTCTCGTCGGACTTTTCTCTACAAATATACCACAAACTGATTAGGAAAGCCAAATCTCATCCCAATAATCCAAGGACAATATTGCTCAAAGGTTCCTCGGAGTTGCGGATTCGAGTTTGGGATAGCTGACACCGAAACACAACAAAGGCCAATTATTTGATATCCCACAACGGACACCCTAACCAAGGCTGATTGTGGAAACCAATTTGCGGCGAAGCGGAGAAGAAATCCTCCGGACGGCTGGTTGCTTTAGTCCTAATTATTATAATTGGCGTATGGTGTATGCAAATGAAGCGTTTGTATGAAAGGTAGAAGCAGCGAAGAGAGAAAGTTAGAAAATAAAAGAGTTATTGTAATGGAGTCGAATTGTTCGAGTAGGCAACGGCCCACAGTTCTATGGTACTTTATCAGCAGGATACAAGTCCTCAGAGGACACTGATGATATCAATCTATGTGGGTTATAAGTTCATTATTTTAGGCTATTATTATTAGATGATTAAATATACCACAAAATTGGGTCCCATTAGTACAGTCTGGTGAAATTGGTACAAACCCATACTGCTTATTTGTCTGAGAGCCAACAGGCATACATATGGGTAATATTGGGTCTGTTCACAATCTTAGGGCAACGTTCTACCCTTTAGTATCAGTTAAACGAAAATATCCTTGGATATAAGTATGTTCGTATCAATTTCCCCACACTGAACTAATGTAACCCCATTTTACGGTAGTGAAACTCAAACTAGATATCTTTTCTTCCCATACCTCAGTAACCCTGATGAGGGTAGTAAATGAGGTTTATTTACTACAAACCCCATGCTTCGCAAATCGTAGAAATTCCAAATAATTTTACGATACATAATTGTTAAAAAAAAAAAAAAAAAAACTTAACTGACAATAATAAATAAAGATTAAATCATACGATAATGAACATTGGACGTAGCCAATTTCGATAAAACGACTTTATTCTTTATATTTTCAAAGATTTTCATCTTCCGTAATCTTGTTGCTGATTTTTTTCAAGGCTTCTTTGAACTTGTTGTACAGCAGAGCAGGACTCACCGGCCAGTGCTTGCCAGCTCCTGTACTCAGCGTTTCAGCACCTGTCTGTAGTCATCGGTCAGTCGGCAGTCATATATATGGGGTGTGTATATGTCTGTTCTATGTAATCATTACAAGGTCATGCAGGTGGGTCTGAAATTTTACACCTGTAAAAGAGTGAATTTACTTGTCCGTTTCTTGTCTGAATCTGTATTAGTCTGTATGAGTGATGTTTTTTGGAATTATGGTAAACAAATGTCAGCCTATTCGTCCAATCATTTTTGCCACAATTCTGCACTCTTCTTCTTTAGCATATATTTTTTTGATAGGTAATTGCTGATCCGGTGCAGCTGATCTAGCCAGGGGATCAGGAACCTCATTCCCCTGTAAACCTGCATGCGCTTTAACCCATTGTAAGTCTATCTGTATGTTAGAGTCGTTCGAAAGAGAGGGAGAGAGTGTGTGAGCATGTGTGTGTGTCAGAGAGAGAGAGAGAGAGAGAGAGAGAGAGAGAGAGAGAGAGAGAGAGAGAGAGAGAGAGAGAGAGAGAGAGAGAGAGAGAGAGAGAGAGTGAGTGATGAGTAAAGAAGAGAGGACTATAATCCAGAGCGAGAGGGAAAGTATACAGGGCAGTGGGTCCCCATCCCTGGAAGGGGAGAGTCCAACGAAACCGAAAGTGGATTCTCCTCTTGCCGTCCAGACAGTCCGGCACCTGTACCTGCCTTCTCCTCCTTGTAATCTCTAAAGAATGCAGTCTCATGTCCCTACTTTTTTAAGGTCGATTGTATTTACAAGTGAAAGCCATTGAAGACACCATCCTACACTCTACATGCTTCGGTAATAACATTGTACGCTGGTTCATGTCATTGTACGCCTGTATGGTCATTATAACAAATGACTTTTAGATTATGTATTGTTTACTGAAATGACGGGTTCCTTTCAATCGATAATTAACAATTACACCAGGAAGTAATTAATAATTCCCAATAATTTCTATATTTTGCGTTAGCCTGGAAAAATCAGGATTCGCTCAAGATAGATAACTAAACTCCTTTTTAGCGTGATTCCTCCCTCCCTCCACACGGAGGGAACCCGCTTATGAGTTTGACGCTATGGCACAATCCGGAAGTGCCGACACGAAATTTTCACGTTTCAGGTCACATAAATCACGAATATAACGGTGGTTCAAATTTGTATATATGAGCCAATCTATATCAAGTGGTCCAACGGGCTTGACCATTTTAGAAAAAATTGATATTTTTACTATCAATTACACATGGAATCAGTAGATCAAAACAATTTTGAAAATTGCATGATTTTTGAGTTTATAAGCTCCTACGGAAAGCTCATTTTCTCAGGACTGGTAAATAGACTAATAGATCAGACATAATTGTTTTTCGTACAACCTGCTTCATCTTTTATATAGTCTTCACCATTTGATATACCAATACCTAAAAACAGCTTTTGAAAACAACTGTTTATATTTCCCAAAATGCCGTTTTTGTGGGTAATTTTTTGGCATAAGGGGATGAAAATCAAAGTTGATTTTTGGCATGATAATACATCTAACTAAGTAGCTTGTATTAAAAGTATTCTTAACCCTGATATTTGTTCTCTTTTTTTTTATAAATTTTTAGAGTTCAAATTTTTTATAACATTAGGCTTTAATATCTCTGGTGGGCGATTTTTATGTTATAATTCGTTGTAACATAAAACTACTGTAAAAATTTCAAGTTGTATATTTGAGTACTTTCGTAGCTATGAATTTTTGAAAATGGTCCTTTTTGCGCCTATTTAGCAATGACTAAGCTTGAATAATTCATTAAAATTTTATTATTTTTGAACACTTCATATGCATTGGCGGAGGGACAAAACTCGTAAACTTCTCATACCTAATATCCTTTATTTGCTGACCTACATGTTCTGCGAATAAAGACGCCTCTTCAGGTGCAACTTGACTATGTAAAAACATTTAGCTTCTTTATATATATTTCGAGAACAAAGGGCCACAGTTTTATTTTATATATATATATATATATATATATATATATATATATATATATATATAAGCATTCGCCATACCTCTTAGTGACATGCGTTTTTGTTGACATACATTTTACATTTGACGATCCCGTGCTTGTAAAATATGGTAGATTAAATAACTAGGTCTTGTATACTCTATCCTTAATATTTGCCGAGTCTTTTTAAAATCAAAAATGAATAAAATTTTCTGATGAATTACAAGACATTGAAGGTCTTATATTCAACGAGGAATCGCCCACTTTTCCTTTTGACCATTTCTGCCTAAATATTTATGTAATGAACTTTCTTCTGGATAAATTTGCCTACATTTGCATTCATTGGCTCATATTTATCTTTTTAAAAATTCAGTTTTAGCACCTTTTTTTTATAAGTTTTCACCTATTCAGAAATTCGAGAATGTATTAATTAATGGTCTGTTCCCGAAAGAAATGTCGAGGATGTGACATTAACATAATTCACGCATACGAAAAATTAATTAAAACAAATCAAAATTTATAGCATGTAATCACAATGTCAACACCTTTCTATGGCTTTCGATTTTAAAATTTATTTCTAAATAATAAAAAATACATTTCGTTCCTAACTCCTGTGTCATATATGTTTTCTGGATTATGGGATTCCTTGCACTCTGTCTGGGATTATGGGATTGAATGCTATGTACAAAGTTGCATGGCGATTAAAAACTTTTTGGGGCCTCTATCGAGGTCACGCAGACACATATGTGTTTGTGTTTTTTTTAATGGGACTCATTTTCCGTATCTAGTGGGTCGATGAATATTTGAAGAAATGTTTGCAACATACATTCTTGAGACCAACCTATTTCAATTTAGAATTATGGAAACACGCTAGGCAATAATACAATTTCTCTCCAGGTACCTTTCAATGCGTCCCAAGTGGCAAATTGAATGCAAGTTTAAAAGTCATTCAAAAGATTAGCCTTTCAAGGAAAAGATTTTTCGATGGTGCGCGCATCAGAAGCATAACTTGTTCTTTTGATATAACAGATTAAGTTAGGTGTAATTGAATTAAATTTTAAATGTTTCTAGGGTAAGGATGAGGCCTCAATTTGATTTGGTTGAACATCCAAAACAAGGCCGAACCAGTAAATATGGAATAATTGGACTGCATAAGACGGCGCGCCGCGGCGGAAGGTTGAAACGGCATTTTAGAATGATCCAACCTCATAATTGTCGGTGCAAAAATATGTAATCTCATATCTTTTTGTGGATCGTGTTTTGCCTTTTCCTTGCCAACTTATGGCAATTTCGTCGGAATATACCATTACAATTTCCCGTCATATTCGAACCGTTAATTTGTTCGGATCTGTAATTTTCCAAGACAAGTTAATGAGGAGTTGAATATCTAGTTGAAGAAATCACTAAACACCAGAGACCTCACAAATAAGTGCTATTTGAAAAATCCTGTAGGGGCTGCGCACACTAGCGAATTCCGCATCATGGTGACTGGTTATTAGATCAATAAAAATAAAACTATTATAAATTTAGCACTCCATTTCCCACTGACTAAAGTTTTTGATTGTGAAAATTACATGATTTATTTCTACACTTATTCCTCAAGGGTTAATGTAAATCATTTAAGGAACATATACTCGCATAAATATCCAATATTTATTTTTACACTTATTCCTCAAGGGTTAATGTAAATCATTTAAGGAACATATACTCGCATAAATATCCAATATTTATTTTTACACTTATTCCTCAAGGGTTAATGTAAATCATTTAAGGAACATATACTCGCATAAATATCCAATATTTATTTTTACACTTATTCCTCAAGGGTTAATGTAAGTCATTTAAGGAACATATACTCGCATAAATATCCAATATTTATTTTTACACTTATTCCTCAAGGGTTAATGTAAATCATTTAAGGAACATATACTCGCATAAATATCCAATATTTATTTTTACACTTATTCCTCAAGGGTTAATGTAAGTCATTTAAGGAACATATACTCGCATAAATATCCAATATTTATTTTTACACTTATTCCTCAAGGGTTAATGTAAATCATTTAAGGAACATATACTCGCATAAATATCCAATATTTATTTTTACACTTATTCCTCAAGGGTTAATGTAAGTCATTTAAGGAACATATACTCGCATAAATATCCAATATTTATTTTTACACTTATTCCTCAAGGGTTAATGTAAATCATTTAAGGAACATATACTCGCATAAATATCCAATATTTATTTTTACACTTATTCCTCAAGGGTTAATGTAAGTCATTTAAGGAACATATACTCGCATAAATATCCAATATTTATTTTTACACTTATTCCTCAAGGGTTAATGTAAATCATTTAAGGAACATATACTCGCATAAATATCCAATATTTATTTTTACACTTATTCCTCAAGGGTTAATGTAAGTCATTTAAGGAACATATACTCGCATAAATATCCAATATTTATTTTTACACTTATTCCTCAAGGGTTAATGTAAATCATTTAAGGAACATATACTCGCATAAATATCCAATATTTATTTTTACACTTATTCCTCAAGGGTTAATGTAAGTCATTTAAGGAACATATACTCGCATAAATATCCAATATTTATTTTCACAAATACTTCTTGTTACTAATTGCTTATTGAAAATATTTCATTTACTTTTTTTCTTATTTTATATCACTTTCTTTTTCATAGATCATTTGATTTCTTTAATTAAAAACAAAACTAATCTGCAGTAGTTCTGGCCCAATTAGGTATTTTCACTTTTTACTTACACTCAATAGTACACCTTTTTTTTTCTTGTACTACATACTAAAATTGTGAAGGAAAACTAAGAAGAGGTACTATTTTTTAAAAACGAACGCCACTACCTCAAAAAAAGTGATAAAACAAAACTAGTTAATTTCTGTAACATCTTAGCTACTGGTTATGTGAAAATAATTAACAAATATGCATTTAGTGTTAGAATTGTTTTTAGAAATTTGTCGTTACTAAATTCAATTCTAATTGGGTTCTTGATTTTATTCAAGAACTAGATCAATTGCAATTGATTTAATCGCGATTTATTCTTTAATCGCCAAATACAATTAATTCCTTTAATTGCCATTTGCGATTAATTTAATCGCGATTAAACATTTTAATTGCAATTGATTTAATTGCAATTTTGCATTTGATTTAATCGCGATTGATTTAATTGCAATTGATTTAATCGCGATTTATTCTTTAATCGCCAAATACAATTAATTTAATCGCGATTAATTCCTTTAATTGCCATTTGCGATTAATTTAATCGCGATTAAACATTTTAATTGCAATTGATTTAATTGCAATTTTGCATTTGATTTAATCGCGATTAATTTAATTGCAATTGATTTAATCGCGATTTATTCTTTAATCGCCAAATACAATTAATTTAATCGCGATTAATTCCTTTAATTGCCATTTGCGATTAATTTAATCGCGATTAAACATTTTAATTGCAATTGATTTAATTGCAATTTTGCATTTGATTTAATCGCGATTGATTTAATTGCAATTGATTTAATCGCGATTTATTCTTTAATCGCCAAATACAATTAATTTAATCGCGATTAATTCCTTTAATTGCCATTTGCGATTAATTTAATCGCGATTAAACATTTTAATTGCAATTGATTTAATTGCAATTTTGCATTTGATTTAATCGCGATTAATTTAATTGCAATTGATTTAATCGCGATTTATTCTTTAATCGCCAAATACAATTAATTTAATCGCGATTAATTCCTTTAATTGCCATTTGCATTTGATTTAATCGCGATTAATTTAATTGCAATTGATTTAATCGCGATTGATTTAATTGTAATTAAATTAATTTTACATTGTATTCCCACATCATGCCTTACAATCTTAACTTTCCAAAATCAGCAAAATTACTGGGAATATGTTTACATATTGTTGTAATTATCAATAAAGGTTTAAAAAAAAAAAAAAAAAAAAAAAAAAAAATTAATTTTGATTGTTTTGTAAAACAAAAAGTAAAAAATAAAAAATACCGCGGAATTTTAACAAAAATACCAACCCAAAGTTCACTTCCGGTACACAATTGATCCTCCTCCGGTCCTATTTTAGTCGACCCCGACTACTTCCGGTCAACTCTGGCCATTTCCAGTACACCCCAAACTACTCTGGTCCACTTCCGGTCAGCTCTGGGCAACATCCAACGGCATTCCTGCCCACTCCTGGTCCACTTCCGTTTTACTCTAGTTAACATTTTCTCACACCTGGGCACCCAGGCCCACTTCCAGTCAGTTCAGATCCACCCCTGTTCACTTCCGGGTCTCTAAGGGCTCGCTTCCGATACTTACTGTGTCCGGAAGTGTAAAGGAAATGAGAAGAGATTTCAGTGCTATTTTTTACCTTTTTTTATGCATATCCGGAAATTAAAACGTTAACTGCGGTGCATGCCCCGGGGGCTGCACCGCATATAACTTTAGGTATAACTGCAGTTTAGTGTCCTCCTATTTCTTTCAAATTTTGTACAATAACGTATTTTGATGCACTAAATACGAATCCATTAAAAAAAAAAGTTCGCTTTCAACTAGGAAAGAAGTTATTAAGCACTAACGTTCACTGCTAGGAAGGTTCTAAAAGGAGGCGAAGTCCGCGTATTTGTAACACTGGGAAACAGAGAACTCTCATTTGAAATGTTCATAAACCATTTGTTCAAAAATATTGTCAATTTTAAGGGCATCATCACCCGTCGTCACCTATCACTTATAGGCAAACGTGCTATGCGTTTCCGTTCGCTACGCTCGCTCAAGAAGGTATCAAAACCCTAGTCAATCCAACTCGCTAAAATAAATAAAATTATATTAATTTTAGCGAGTTGGATTGACTAGGGTTTTGATATCTTCTTAAGCGAGCGTAGCGAGAGGAAACGCATTGCATGTATGCCTAAAAATCGCCCTAGACATTCTTCTTATCTTCCCAGACATCCTTCTTAGCTTTCTTCTTCTTGAGATTCGATGTACAAATCCCCAATCGCTCAGAAAAATGCCTTTAAGCGCTCTTCATATTTATGAGCTCGTTTGAAGAGAATAATAAGTTCGTGCAGCTTGCAAAATAAGAGTATGTTGACAATTAAAGTTCAGCAGGCGCGAATCAGAACGAACTAATAATTATAATGGCATTAGCTAATTATTTAGGGATTTCTCTTATATAATACTTTTCGTGAACGAAACAAGAAATGTGAAGATTGTTTCATTATTTTAAAAAAAATGGTTGTGAATAAATAACTGCTGGTGAATATAAATAATTGATGGTAAATTTCAATTAAAAGTCTTTATTACGAACTTTTCCATACCCGCGCATGTTGACAAAGTTAGTTGTTTACATTAGCTCTCATAACCCCCATAACAGTGAACATTATTGCTTAATTACTTCTTTCCTAGTTGAATGCGAACTTTTTTTTAACGGATTCGTGTTTAGTGCACTAAAATACGTTATTGTACTAAATTTGAAAGAAATCGGTTTGGAGTACCCTAAACTGTAGTTTTTACTTTAAGTATGGCTAAACAGCAGCCATAACGTGTTAATTGCAGAATAAGTTGTTATTTGCGAACTTCGTGATTAACAATTGATTAATTGTTAATTGCGAACTGCGCAATTACAATTGATTAATTGTTAATTGCGAAATCCGCGATTAAAAATTGATTAATAGTAATTGCGGATTCATACGGTAACGATTGATTAATCGTAATCGCGGAATCCACTATTACGATTAATCAATTGTTAATCGCGGAGTTCGCGATTAACAATTAAATTTTCAATCGTAATTGCGAGTTGATGCGATTGAATTTTTAATTATCAATCGCCAATCGCCTCTGCGATTAACGTTTGCCCCCTTTGTGAGAAGATCTCCGCATCAAATAGAATTTTACTCCTTTTTAGTGAGCTGATGCTGTGGCACTATATTAAGCGATTCAATATAAAAATATCTTTAAAAGTAATATACAAACTGAATTAATTGAATTAATTTCTTATGTTCGATGAGAATATACAAAAAGGAAAACAACAACGACAAAAAGTAATACATGAATTAATAAAAAAATACATTGAATATAATAATTTAAGAAAAGTGTATTTAAAAAAATCTTTGAATAATTTTCACGTGTAGTTGTTGCAAGTTTCTACTTATAATTTTGTAAACATTTGCCTCAGGATGTTTGTGACGAATATGTTTTATCATACCGTAAATATTAGTAAGGTGTGGTGAAATTGTTAGAAACCTATATTGCTTATATATTTTTGTTAGAAACCTATATTGCTTATATATTTTTGTTAGAAACCTATATTGCTTATATATTTTTGTTAGAAACCTATATTGCTTATATATTTTTGTTAGAAACCTATATTGCTTATATATTTTTGTTAGAAACCTATATTGCTTATATATTTTTGTTAGAAACCTATATTGCTTATATATTTTTGTTAGAAACCTATATTGCTTATATATTTTTGTTAGAAACCTATATTGCTTATATATTTTTGTTAGAAACCTATATTGCTTATATATTTTTCTGGGAGCGAATAGACAAATATATGGTCATATATTTGTCTATTCGCTCTTTTTGGGAAATGTTAGACCCTTTGGTACTTGTAAAATGAAAATATCTTAGACGCATAGGTGTACCAATTTCAACACACCGTACTAATGCGACGCCATTTTATGGCATATGTTAGTGTTTCCTTAATATGTCTCCTGTAACTATGCGACGGGTTCCTATAGAATGTATATCTGTCAAGACTTGTGGAATGTCCAAGTTAGCTGTAACCGTAAGTGAGTTGACAATAAGGTCTGCGTTATGTCTAAATTTGGGATTGTCACTATTTTTTTTTTTTTCAGGTACTCATGAATTGGGTGTGTTTAGCCTATTCATAGCGTTATATAAGACCGTGATAGTGACATAAACAATTTAGAACCCCAAATTATATCGGTGATGTTTAATATCTAATGAAAATATCGCGGTTAAATTATCTGCAATTAAGTTAGTTATTTAGCACATAATTAAGTTTGAGTTATATATTCGGACTATTAGGGGCGTTTTCGTCGGGCGTTATCAAAATCGTGAGTTACGTGGCGAGAGCAATCACGTTGGAAGGAGTAACTGTGAATTTGAGGATTGCTCAATCAAACGTGTTCTCGCTGGCGATTGATATCTCGTTGATTGACTGGCGATCGCAAAGCAAGAATAGGGGCAACATTTGTGCCTTCGAATATAAAAAAAAAAAAAAACTTTTCAGATATTTCGAACGTGTAGATAACACTGGCCAACAAAAAAATATTTTTGTAATGTTTCCTTCACTTCATGAGTCAAATCTTACTAATTTGGGGTTGATGAAAACGAAAATGACAATGAAAAAATAATACCAACAGGTGAAGAATAACCCTTCAAACTTCACATTTATTTGGATGGAGAAATAAATGTAAAGTTTGAAGTTTTGAAGGGTTATTGTTCACCTGTTGGTATTATTAATTAATACCCTTCATTTAGTCATGAAGACAATGAAAAAATAATACCAACAGGTGAAGAATAACCCTTCAAACTTCACATTTATTTGGATGGAGAAATAAATGTAAAGTTTGAAGTTTTGAAGGGTTATTGTTCACCTGTTGGTATTATTAATTAATACCCTTCATTTAGTCATGAAGACAATGAAAAAATAATACCAACAGGTGAAGAATAACCCTTCAAACTTCACATTTATTTGGATGGAGAAATAAATGTAAAGTTTGTAGTTTTTAAGGGTTATTCTTCACCTGTTGGTATTATTAATTAATACCCTTCATTTAGTCATCAAGACAATGAAAAAATAATACCAACAGGTGAAGAATAACCCTTCAAACTTCAAATTTATTTGGATGGAGAAATAAATGTAAAGTTTGAAGTTTTGAAGGGTTATTGTTCACCTGTTGGTATTATTAATTAATACCCTTCATTTAGTCATCAAGAAAATGAAAAAATTTTATTAGCTCTAGTTTCTGTGATACACCATGGGTCAAAATATATAATGTTAACAAATTGAGGCAAATCTGTAAATTTTAAACCATAAGTTTATCAACATTATAAATTAATTTAGATTAATTAAATAGTAGGTAAATAATTTAAGAGTTGAAAATTAATGGGAGAATACTTGGGAGGTTGGTTATTATTACAATCATGTGGATTTCATTTTTCTTTCGGTCTGTCTCTTGTAGGTGAGTTCTGGAGCATCCCTACACACGCACCAACAGTAATCCCCAAGCATTCATTCATTCCAACGGCCCTGATATCTTTGTTCCATTACAGAAATATCCTGATGGAATCTCTCACCGTGTTCATCACTCACGGCACCACACCTAGGAGGGAAGAAGTCTAGATGAGAGTGGAGGAAATGAATTTTGAGAGACATGTTGCATCCAAGTTCATGATATTTTTGTAGAAGTATCCTCACCAACTGAACATAGTTATCTTCTCTTTTGTTCCCCAAAAAACCTTTAAAAACTCCCTTGAATGCGTTCCGAGCTTCCTTTTCTTTCCCCTCCAAAACTCTGTCAAACGTAGGATCCTTCACAAGCTCCCGAATTAATATTTTGTGGCCCAACAAAAACACTGTCCTTAACTTTTGCATCACTTAAGAAAGCAAATTTTTCCCTCAAATATCTAAAGGCCTCTCCTTCTTTGTTCATGTCTTTGACAAAGTTTTTCATCAAACCGAGTTTTATATGTAGTGGTGGAAGAAATATATCTTTCGGGTCGACGAGAGGCAGGGCAACAACATTTTTTCACTAGGGCCAAGATTTCTTGCAGGCCAGTCTGTTTGAATGTAGTGTGATTTCCTATCCCTACTGTCCCACATACATAAAAAGCAGCAATATTTAGTATACCCCAGTTGCATTCCTAAAGTATATCGATGACCTTTAGATCCCCACAGATGTTCCACTTGTGTTCAGCATATTTGATTGAGTGGAGGAGAGCTTTCATGTTTTCATATGTCTCTTTCATGTATATAACCTCAAAATAGCTGTACAATGTTTGGTTTCGTCAGTTAACAGGTGTACCAACATCCAAAAACTAAATTTCTCAACAAAGTGAAAGTCGAGCATGTAAAAAGTGACATGTTACTATATCTTGAAAACAAGAGCTAATTGGTCATTTTCGAGGTGATATTTGAACTCAGGGGGTGAAAATACATTATAATTGGGTATTTTTAAGCCCGAAACAAATTCATTGTTGGTCAGTGTAATCAGGGTTCAATAAAAATACCTTTTTATAACTAAAATGTGTAATATTTATTGGCAACGTTTCGGCTTGAATTACAATCCATCTTCGTGGCTATGGAGGAGAGAAGACAGTTCCGTATCGTGGCATTTTTCAAATGTAACCTCCACGGTGCAGAACTGTTCTCTCTCCCCTCAATAGCCCTCAAGATGGCTTGTAATAAAAGCAGAAACGTTGGTAAATAATTATTACACATTTTAATATTATTTAACAAATTACCGAGCTCCGATCATAAACACCTTTTCAATATCAACTGTCGACTATCTCTTCACTGATGATTTCAAATATTTAATGGTTAGACTGACGTTTTTAAAGTAAATATTTAATGGTTAGACTGACGTTTTTAAAGTAAATATTTAATGGTTAGACTGACGTTTTTAAAGTAAATATTTTAAAATATAATATAAAACTCCATTTCTTTATTTGCTTTACAGGATTTTCCCTTAGCAAAGGATTTCGGCTTATTCAGGGAGTTCCTGGCTTAAACCGACAGACTTTGTATATCGATGGGGAATCGAAAAAGTAATTCATAAAGTCTTTTGGTGATTTTCTCGTTTTCGCTTCGTTTGCGATAAAAACGCAAAAAAACGTGTTTTTTTTTGTTTTTTTTTTTTTGGACAAATCACGATTTATCGCTTAAACGAAGCGTTGTACGAAAAGCATCTCAATACAAACGTTGTAGATGTAGTTAAGCTGTAGCTATAGTAGTTAAGCGTATTAGCTTGAATATGTTACGAGATACTCGTGATTGAATAACCCATGGACATTTTGTTCCATAGAGAGTTAGACGTTTTTTGATCCGACGAACCTTCTGCTCGTGGAACGCAAAAACTGGAAAAAATCTCAGTTAACTTTTTTTTTTTTTTTTTTTTTTTTTTTTCTTTTTTTTTTTAATACAATTTCTCACTTATTCCTTAACGGAAGAATCATGTAAAAAAAAATCTTTCGTTAAGTGATTAAGGTGTGTTTTCGTATAACGCTTCGTTTTAGCGATAAATCGGGATTTGCCCAAAAAAAAAGAAAAAAGAAAAAAAAAAGTTTTTCTTTGCGTTTTTCTCGAAAACGAAGCGAAAATGAGAAAATCGCCAAAAAAACATTTGAATTATTTTTTCGATTCCCCATCGATATACAAAGTCTGTCGGTTTAAGACTGGGACACCCTGTACATTTATTTAGTTAATCCGAATGAATATAGAACTCTAAGAAGAATATACAATATTAAATATCATAAATTCACACTCCATAATGAAGAAATAGGCCTTCCTCCACAATCTGGGTAAACTTCGAATATTTCTTAGCTAGGCAGTGACTGTAATGAACACAAACCAATTCGATTACCAAATTCTATACAAAAACGGTCTGAAGTCATTTTCGATGGAACAAACACTCTAAAAACTGATAAAAAAATGGCTTAAAAACTAATGGAAAGTGTTACGTTGCTTTGAACGGTTGTCTCAGTGTTTGTTCGTTTTTTATGGCGCATCGACATATTGGCCATTAGCGCCGACATCCAAGGTGCAGCAAGGAATTTTCTCAAGGAGTCGTGAGATGAGAAAATTCCTGCCACCGGTGGGAATCGAACCCCCGCATCTACCGCATGAGAAGGCCAATAGATCACAAAAAGAAAAAAAAAAGTAGATATACGTAAACTGAAAAAAAACATTTTATTGTTTGGAACGGAGCTTTCAGAAAGTATGCCGAAGAGGGCGAGTAATGTTTCGGTACCTAGTGGTGCTTAAAATGTTATTTTACTTCAATATTTTAATTAGATGTGATGTTTAAATTGTAAATTATTTATATATGTATAACTTTAATAATGTACTTATTCAGGCTGCTCTCAATCAAGAAAGAGCTTTCTTAAAGCTTCATCGGCTTAACCTATTTTAAATATCAGGGGCGTATATAGGAAATAATTTCGGGGAGGGCTGGGCAGCGAGGGATTTGGGGGAGAGGTATGGAATTATAACAACCTAGACCATGGAATAGTTAGTAACTAAAAAGTAAAACGCTCAAAAAATCTGACCTTAGTGATCTTATTTAATTTATTTTTTGTGACACATTTTTACCGATTAAATCAAAAGTTCGGGAGGCTGCAACACTTTTGTTATATGAGTATGTGCCCACGATAAATACAGACTCTGACCTCATTAAAATTTATAGTTTTTCAATATTTTTCACATGATTCGAACCTCAATTACTACATTCCCTTCGAATAAGCTAATAAAACATTAAGATAAAAAAAAAATCAATTCAAGGCGAGGCGATTGGATAACATTTCACTTAAACGATGTCTGATATGACCTTTACTGTTTCAATTGATCCAACACATGACCTGCAGATCAGGCCGACGAGCGCTCCTCATAAGATTATTAATCGTGCACATGCGTTAATAAATTAACGTACAACGATGGCGAATTACCGTGCCACGTGTGGACCATATGAATGTCGAGTCACGAATCTTCGTGACCGGGACCTTAGACCAATTGAAGACCCATCTCTTGGGGATTTCTCCAACTTCAGAGCATAATTATCACGTGTGCTTTTCAACATAGGTCACACGTCAGGAGGCCTGTAATTGTCGGACGTTCGCTGGCCCCGGAATGCAATATTAGTAATGTGAACTACCGAAATATTCACGAAATTGATTTCACACACCGTTGGTGGGAACCATATGGTGCATTTTTATTAGGCAGCTTTCTAAGGGATCAACCTCGCTTCTAAACCTTGTTCTTTAGGAAATTTAGTGAATATCATACACTGAATGCTTTTAGATTTCAAGTATTTTTTTTTATTTATAAGCTAGCTATTCCCCGGCGTGCCATGCTAGACCTACTTTCTGCCTGTGACACTCGCCGTATAGATCCCAACGAATAGATCTACCCGTGTACCAGGTTACGTAAAAATTGGCCAAAAAGTGTGAATTTCTATATATCTGTCAAGTAATTCGTGAAGCTGCCGACAGAGGCCAGCACCACAGCAGGGCAGTAAGATTAGTTGTGCTCGCTTAAGTGTTACTTCGGAATGAGTAGTATCAGGGAGGAGTAAGTCATTATTGACACTTCCCAAGCTATTTTTACATTTTTTTAAATTTTATTTACACTGTTGTTATTAGGGTAAGGGAATGTTTAAGTCGTTATGTTGGGTTTTTATTGGGGATACAAAAGGGTGCATTAACTATTCTGCGTAGGACTTAGGATTGAATGCTTGAATTTGTTGTATATTCAAGAGTTTTAAAAGTAAGCCACCCAGCCTTTAAATAATTTATGAATGGGTACCTTGGTGACAATGACCCTAGCAGTCAAAGCAGCAAATCAGGTGGCCGGAGCCTTGTGGACTGACCACACTATCTATCTCCCTCCCTAGTGTACCGTGTGGTCATGAATGAGATACCTCTATAGTATCTGCCCCTCAGGTTGTTTTTTTTTTTCCCATGGCCAAGTAGTTGTAGAAGTCCATATCTTCTGTCCAGCTCTTTTCTTTTCAGTCGTGTGTGAGGGTTCCACGTGGATCTGCTGTCTAGTAGAAGTCCCAGGTAATGTACCTCATTAGATGCTGAGAATATTACAGCAAATGAAGACAGGAGGGCTCGTATTAAGAGTAATACATAACTGAACTTTTAGGGGTTCACTTTACTTTTCCGCAAGCTGCACCATTTCTCGACATATCTCATATTACAAGCAAAAAAAAAAAAAAAAAAAAAAAAAAAAAAAAAAAAAAAAAAAAAAAAAAAAAAAACTTGAATGCTATAAGTGGTAATCAACTTTATGCAAAATCTTCGCAGCGACGCGGCTTCCAAGATTTTTTGACACAATTCCATTTTACCTCCTTTAATGTTTATTTTTAGATGGACCTCTTTCGATTGAATTAAACTAACGAATCCGTAAAAAATCAGTTTTTTTTTAGTTTTTTAGCACACTAGCATTACACGTTTTCCGTAACCGGGTAATCGTCATAAATATTCATGGATCAGTCTAATTTTAAAACAATAAACATCTTTAAGCGTAGTTTGATCTCTTTTTTTTACGGTCCTGATTTTCTATTATAATTAACTGATATACCAAAAGAAGTGGTCAACAATTGGACTTAACTAGTATTTATTTTACTCATTCACAGACGAGAATAAAAATGTACAAATATTATGGCGTATTATAGACTGTGAGTATCCGATGTTATCCGGTTTAATTGAAGAATTTATATTTTGTCGTTATTGAAGTTTTATTTCTTGCATTTCCGTTCCTTCAAATTGGAGTCAAACTCTTACGAATTCCGCACGCCTTTATTCTTAATGATATCCAGATGTATGACAGGCAGTTAATATAAATTATACTAAGAGTTATTCCGCTCTAGATTATAAAACCTTCGGGCAGGTGAGAGAGGGAAATGTGTCAATCAAGCTAATGTTTGATCATGACGAAACTGAAACATCAAATTTGCCTTCATAACTAGAGAATTCCAGTCGACGGTGCGAGTGCAACATGCCGATCTGGGCCAGTGGAACGGGCTTGTTGCTCGGGCTTTGCACTCCTTGCTTCATGTCTTTGAAATGTTTGTTATTAGTCCAAAGGTGATTACAAAACTAATTACCCCGTCCCTTGCTTGTTGGCCTTCGTCCGGGATATTGGGCGTGTGTCCAATCCCATCTTGTAGCATTTCTCAAATTAGAGCAATACAGGTTCCCATGTCGGACCGCTTTTAATGTTGAGGTGTGTTGAATCTCATGATGGAGTATTTCCTACTTAAAGTGTGTGTGTCGAAACCAATGTGGGAACATTAATCACATTGAGTCGCTTTACAATATTATGTTGGACCATTTATTGTATCAAGTGTGTGTTCAATCTTATGTCGGACTATTTCTTGCATTGATTTTGTGTTAAATCTTATGCTGGACCATTTCTAACATTGATTGCGTGTTATGTAAATATTATGTTCTACAAGTTCTTACATTGATTATATATTTAATCTTATTTTGGACCATTTCTTACATTGATTGTGTATTAAATCTCATGGTGGGCCATTTATTAAATCAAGTGTACGATCAATCTTTTGTCGGGCCATTTATTACATTGATTGTGTGTTAAATCTTATGTCGTACCATTTCATACATTGATTGTGTGTTAAATCTTGTGTTGCACCATTTGTTACGTCGATTATTATTAAATCTTATGTTGGACCATTCCTTACGTCGATTATTATTAAATCTTATGTTGGACCATATATCATATCGAGTGTATGGTTAATTCTATGTCCGGCCATTTCTTACATTGATTGTGCGTTCGATCTTATGTCGGTCCATTTATTACGTTGATTGTGTTCAATCCGATGTTGGACCATTTTCTTATACATTTTGCGTACTCTGAATTCCACATTGCATCATTCCTGAGTTCGTAGACCAGTATCCAACCCTATTTGTAACATTTCTAACTTAGTAAGGGTATGGTCAATCTGTGGGATCATTTCTCAGACCGCAATGTGTTAGATATAGAATCTTACTTAAGCTGTGCATTTTTGACCATTTTTTTTTTTTTTTTTTTTTGGCTTACGCAATACATGTTTGATGTTTGCCATTTTTGTCATAATTTCACCTTTCTAAAGTCAGCTCATCAACTGATGATTTTCTTTTATGGTCATACCCTGGTCCAACTCCCTAAATCAATAGTGGTGCTGAAAAAACGCATTTTTTTTATTATTTTTTTTTTGTATTTATTAATATTAAATGGAACAACCATGATATATAATGATATTACCAAAAATACTAAATTCAAAATGAAATTCAGATAATTTCACATTAATGAAATCATTTTAATAATACTAATAAGTATAATCTGTTTTATTTACAGGTAAGCAACGTATTATAAATTGGGATAGAGGGTATTCCTGATAACATTTGTATTCTAAAGGGTAAGTCATTTTTTTTTTGTTATTGTATATATATAATTATTTATTTACTGCTCTGCATCTTTAATTGTACAGAAAAGGTTCCAAAACTTAACACAGTCAATTGGTGTAATTTGTTTTCACAAATTTGTATTAATCTGTTAATACAAGGGCGATACTGTTTTGTTTACCTTGTTAAATTAAAAAAATTCACCATTAGTTTGAATATATTTTTTGTATAATTAAATATTGTCAAAATTACTATAAATTAGGGAAAACCACAATTAAAAGTTGGTACAAAGTTACGTTGGGGTAACATTGTACCGCATTGCCTATTTACTAATTAAAATCATTGCATATTTTGTCCGAAATGATTGGGGGAACTTTAGACTATTTAAATTTATTTTAAAAGCATGTAATAATCATTATATCTTATCAATACACTTTTTAGTCATGTATGAGGATTGTTGCATAGAAGAAGACAAGAACTGAAGAGATAAATATAAATCTTACATATTTTGTAAGCAAACCACAGGGTGTGTATTACAAAATATGTAGGCTTTGTGTGTCTGGTAAAAAAATACCCTAAACATCAAAAAGTTACCCCAATTGACTTCTAGAAAAAATATTTTAAAGATCCCTATCAGATTTAGATACCCAAGGATTTGTCTGGAGTTCCATAAAAAAAACAAAAAAACTCAAATGATTCTCTTCCTGCCTAGAATTAACTTACTTTCTTCAATCATGAATAAATGATGATTTATTTTACATATTCTTTTTATAAACACTTAACGTAAAAGTACTAAGGGGCACAAAAAAGTCAATTAAGATTATCTCGTCACGCTGGAGGAGTGAGCAAGTATTTTTTTTTTTTTGTTCTTAGAAGAAAGAAGAAAACATCTCAGCGGTGAAAGTCTTGTTACCATCGTTAATGGATTCTTACAAACCAAATCCAATCAAATTACATAAATTGTCAATTGAGACTCTTGAGATAAAAAAACTAATCTAGCCTAAAAATAGAAAACATAATAAATCTCTAATCAATTTTGTTTTTAAATTATTCTTTATCATTTGGAAATTATATATTAACTATAAAAAAGTCCGTCACGCAGGAGCTGCATAACTAAGCACTTTACTCAGAATTGGGTAGTGTCGAGTGCATTCCTGAAAAATTCCGTCATGAGAGCAACCTCAATAGCTACTTTCTTTAGGAAGAAAGTGCTAAAAAATCCTACTCACGGGGACTGCGCCAGTGAGTAGGTAATTTTAACGTTATTTTATCATAAACACGCTTGATTACACGGGTGTTCTACACATCCTGGATAGATTTGGTGGTAGGTAATCATGGAATAAAATATCTTTATACATATGTTGCCTGCAATTGAATCAAACTAACACTTATTTTTTTATTGTGACTATAAAGCGAGGTTATTTATTCTTTATGCCATTGTCTGAACAAAGCTAAATATTCGTATCATGTGTAAAAATATCGTCCCTACCATGTCGATCTATCGAATATGCAAAATGTCGTTTTTTCAGATTCGAGACTTTGACTTGGATTGTGGACGATACGGCTTGTCGAAAATTGTCACGACTCTAACCACTTTAGAATAGCCTTTAATGCCTTAAATAAAGTAATAAGTCCATTTTAGCGCGGTTCCTCCCTCCCCCATAGGGAGGAACCCCGCTTATAAGGTTGATACAATGAAACAATACGGAAGTGCCGACTAGAAAATTTCGCGTTTCAGAACCCCTAGAGACCGAAAATAACGGTGGTTAAAATTTGTATATATATATATATATATATATATATATATATATATATATATATTTGTCTGTTCGCGGATTTCTGGCTTCCCTAATGGTCCGATTTTGATGAAATTTGGTACAAAAATCTGTCGTCCAATTTGAAAGGTCAAGTTCGTTAGCCAGCAAAATCCGCCCACTGGAAGATGGCGTTTGGGGCGAAATTCGCGCAAAAAAAAATCGTAACGCTTACGTTTTTGAGTTCATACGCTTGTAAGTACTCGTTTTATAGGCTTCTTTGGCTAGGAAAATGAATGAAACCATTTTCAAGGCGATAGCTTTAACCGTTTTTGAGAAAATTGGAAAAATATTTTTTGAATACCGTTTTTGGTTTGGGTACTTAGAATCATGGGATTCAGTTGAAACATTTTCTGCATGTTTTACTATCATTAAATATTATCATATGTTGAAATTTTGGTTACGTTTGGAGTTAAGGAAGGGTTAGAATAAAATATTTTATTAACAGACATAAAAAATTTTGGTAACTTTGTATATTTTCCTTAATATCTCGAAAAAGGTTGAGAATCTTGGTAAACGAAAGAATACCATTAGAAAGCTTACTAAATGTTCTACAAAAAAGGTTTTGATGAAGGTTTTGATTAGGCGATGTCAATCGGAGAAATAAGTGCTTAAAACATTAAAGTAATTGATTTTGCTTATTCGAACTGTTCTTTTTGTCTGTTTTTATTCCTTGTTATTTTTTAATTGCTTATAGTTGGATAATGTATTTTACCATAAAACAGATTAGGCAAAATAAGAAAAACAATTCATTGTTAGAAATATAGCTTGCCAAGAGAAAAAGATTCGATGACGTCTTTTGAATATTTTCAATTGCCTTTATGCTGTTGGTTTTTTTATTTTATTTTTTAATTGATTTTATCTGTAGAATTATTACTATAGTAAAAGAACACAGGAATATGTGAAAATTTTTGATATTTTCCAATTCATTGAAACGTATGAAATGAAGTATCGGTAGAAGAAGTTTCTAGGGTCTTGCGGAGCCGACCCCAGGTATAGCCATAAAACCCTTTGAACAAAGGCCAAGAAAAATATTATCTGGTTCTATTCTATGCTTTTCAAATGAGAATAGGGATATGAACAGGAACCGGGGTCTCCTGTGGTCTAATGGCTAGCGCCTTGGATTCATAAGCGGGAGATGGTGGGTTCGATTCCCAACCTCCGGCAGGAATTTTATCATCCCACGGCTCACTGGTAAAATTTCTCGCTAAACCCTGGATGTCGGCGCTAATGACCTTGATGTAGATGAGCCGTACAAAAAAAAAAGAAAAAAAAAAGAAAAAAAAAAAAAAAAAAAGTTATCTGGAACCGCGCTAAGATGACGCAGTTCCTGCGAGTCGGACTTTTTTCCATATATTTCCTCGTCAATGGTTAGAATATGTTCGTTCTCTAGGTTGCTCCGATTTGCATATTCCATAGTTTGACTTGGTACGGATGATATGAAGTAACTAAATACTGTATTGAACAAACCGCAATTCTATTCACATGCAGAAGAGAGGACTTCTTCACAAGAAGTGGCCCTGAAGATATGCGAATAGGCATAAAACATTTCGGGTGAAGAATTTAAAATATCGCAGTTACAAAGACAAAAAGTGTGCTGCCTTATCAACCATTCCTTCGGAAAGTGATAGAAACTGGTCATCAAATCTGAAATATTCCTCATTATGCATTACCCTTCCTGAGAAGCAGCTCCAAACAAAACCCCGTTCTCCTGTCGAAATCTTACCGAAGCCTTTCATTATGACTCGTGAGACGTTTCATTATAGGCCGTGAGGGGTTTATTATTTCGGGCCGGAAGTTATGAGAATGAGAAAAGAGGTCCTTTTCACGATAAGAGAGAGAATGCCTTGTCTTAAAAGTTCAAAAGATGGAAAAATGTGAAAGCGAAATGTCTGTCCTGAAACGCTTTGTGGCCATTCGGTTTTACAATGAAGCATTTGTGCGTTTGTCCTCATAGACTCCTGTCTGACGCCTAACTTATTACGAAGAACTAAACGCAGACTTGTGTCGTTCATCCAAAACAACATATTTAGCGTAGGTAGAGGTGATAAGCAGTCGGATTCGGCTAGGTAAACATCAATATGATTTTTGTAGAAACTCTGTTCTCAGGGCGTCCTTTATTCATATTTGTTCAACATGGTCACTTAACTGCTAACTTTGGTCTTTCTCCGTCCCTGGCATTCATTGCTGGCCCGTCCTGAACAAACGTCCCAAGTATAGATTTGTTTACAATCGTGTTGATGTTTTCCTAGCCGACTCTCCCAACTGCCTCCTGACTCCAAATTATTTAATTCTGAAATGAAGACAGTTAGCCGTTGAGGTGATCAGAAGTCAACAAATGGTTGGCTAGGAGAAAACGTCAGCTTTTCAGAAAAATCCATTTTTCCAACATTTTGGCATGCTCTTTGGTGGCTTTTTTTTAGCACTAAGTGCCATATGAGGGAGAAAGACCACGATAAGTTCAAACTGTTGAAACACTTCAATGGTCGATACTTTTTCATGGTCACCAAAATGCTATCATGGTCTTCCCCTTACACCCCCAAAAATATTTAATTTGTCATTTGAAGGCAGAAATAACGAGATGACATCCTAACATTGAGTATTTATATGTCGGTCCTCACATCCTCTTTTCTGGCAACTAACGTTTTGTGTTGTAGGATATAGGTCAAGCGTGTTAAAACATGGAGTTCTTATCAATGGATACCATAGTATCATTTGTCAGAAATAAATGTTTCGAAAGCCGTAAAATATATTCCTATTTGAAAACTAACGAAATAAATTCCTACAATGGGGTACTTGTGCGTTTGTCCTTATTGTATCACATCTGACGCCTTATGGAATACGATATGAACCCATTATACCCTTTTAATGCCACGTTTGATAAAAAATATAAATTGATCAGACGTGATCTTACTGTGTATTTGTCATGAATATGAATGGTTACATGATTGTATATGTTCGTAGAAGGTAGAAAAATAATGTCTCTCCACTGTTTTTCAAAGTATTTATTAGCAAAAGCTTTTCGAGAACATGGTTCTCATCGTCAGTGCATCTACAATTTTCACAAAAACACGCATATATTAATTACAGAAATATTTATAAGTATTCTTATTACTAAAGCTATGACAAATAATGTTACCTATTACTCCACCGGTAGTACTGCTAACAGCCTCTCCGAACAGGTGTGAGGTAATGAGACTATTCCGGGTGAGCAGAGTATATATATTGACGTTGGATATTGGACGTCAATATATATACTCTGCTCACCCGGAATAGTCTCATTACCTCACACCTGTTCGGAGAGGCTGTTAGCAGTACTACCGGTGGAGTAATAGGTAACATTATTTGTCATAGCTTTAGTAATAAGAATACTTATAAATATTTCTGTAATTAATATATGCGTGTTTTTGTGAAAATTGTAGATGCACTGACGATGAGAACCATGTTCTCGAAAAGCTTTTGCTAATAAATACTTTGAAAAACAGTGGAGAGACATTATTTTTCTACCTTCTACGAAATCGAGAACTCCACAAATAACGCTGCATACATCACAGATTGTATATGTATTGGAATGAAGTTTTAATCCGAAAAGAGATTCTTAATTTGACCTTACAGGCCATTAAATTTAATTCACTATAGCTAAACTCGGTAGACATCAATTGATGAAACATGTAATAACGTGTTGGGGTTTGCTCCGAAAAAAATTAAATACAAAATTAAAAATTCTGTCAGCTTTCCAATTCAAATAAAAAAGAGCAAACTTTTCGTCTTTATTTTGTATTCATTTAGGTGTGTGTTTTTAAGAAATTCTTCAGGATATGGCGTACACTACTTACCTTGCTGTTGACTGTGCTTAGTTGCATATCCGTCCTGCTTAGTTGCATAGCCGTCCTGTTTAGTTGCATAGTCTGTCCTACTTAGTTGCATAGTCCGTTCTGCTTAGTTGCATAGCCGTCCTATTTAGTTGCATAGTCTGTCCTCCTTAGTTGCATAGTCCGTCCTGCTTAGTTGCATAGCCGTCCTATTTAGTTGCATAGTCTGTCCTCCTTAGTTGCATAGTCCGTCCTGCTTAGTTGCATAGTCCGTCCTGCTTAGTTGCATACTCCGTCCTGCTTAGTTACATAGCCGTTCTATTTAGTTGCATAGTCTGTCCTCCTTAGTTGCATAGCCGTCCTATTTAGTTGCATAGTCTGTCCTCCTTAGTTGCATAGTCCGTCCTGCTTAGTTGCATAGTCCGTCCTGCTTAGTTGCATAGTCCGTCCTGCTTATTTGCATAGTCCGTCCTGCTTAGTTGCATAGTCCGTCCTGCTTAGTTGCATAGTCCGTCCTGCTTAGTTGCATAGCCGTCCTGTTTAGTTGCATAGTCCTGCTCAGTTGCATAGCCGTCCTATTTAGTTGCATAGTACGTCCTACTTAGTTCCATAGTCCGTCTTGCTTGCGGGACTTTCTCAATGGTATATATAATCAATTTCTATGCGTACATTGCATTCAATTATTTTAATAACAACCAGGAATGAGAAGAATACATGGTACTAATAAATTAGTTTTAACTATAGGGTCTATCTTCTCAAAGTCAAAATTTGCATGTTCAACTTCTTTTAATATACTTACTATTTAACATAAATATAATAATATTATACTGGTATACTTTATCTCTGGAGTAAGTCCCTCTTACATGGCCTTGAGACGACCCAGAACCTGTTGTAAAGTAATATTACAAGGTGAGCCGGCAATAATTTGATAACATCTAACTCCTTTCGTTTTAATTTTCTAACTATAGAAATAATTTCTGTTCAATTTTTTATAACTGGTAGTTAGCTTATATAAAATTACTATAAAATTGAATCAGAATAATAATAATAACAAATAGAAGAAATTGATTTTCGGGGTTTGTTTTTAGTCGAATTAATTAATTAAAAAATATCGCTCATATTAAATGCTTGATATTAAAAAAAAATCAAGCATTTCGTTTCGGGTTGCGATTCAAGCCATCATTAATTTTCATTTTCTCTTCGCCCTGGTTTGAATATCGAGCCGATATTTTAGCAAAACGTAAGAAACATTTCATATAAAACCTTAAGGTTTATTAAGCTCACAATCTTTTAATCTATTAATTAATTAATCTTTTTAATATTCATCTTCCAGTAGCTACTATTTCTAAATCGTTTTAAAATATTTAAATAATATTCGAAAAGTCCAACGTATCTCACATTATTAAATGTTCTATTTCTTTTAGTTTCAGTTTCCTCAATTGTTACTAAAATTAGTTAATGAAATACTTTTTTTTTTTCAATATCAGAATTTACCACATGTTGCTATTACTTCTGTTTTATTTTATTTCATTGTTTAAAAAAAAAAAACGTAAATATAAATCACCTTTAGTCAAATTCGCTAGTCGATTTTCGTAAACACATTGTGCCCGAAAACATATTATAGGAAAACCGCTTGCATTACAATTTGTTCTCGCAGGTTTTACCCCCCCCCCTCCAAAAAAAAAACAGTGTTCTGCTGGGTAGATACGTTTTATAAACAAACTTAATTTATATATAATCAACAGCAATCGTTTCTTTGGCCCAAGCATTTTCGTGCCAAATTTTATCAATACTGATCCATTTTTATATATATTATGCTAGACTACAAATACGGTTATTTTGTATCATTGTATTTTGTATGATTGTATTTTGTATGATTGTATTTTGTATGATTGTATTTTGTATGATTGTATTTTGTATGATTGTATTTTGTATGATTGCATTTTGTATGATTGTATTTTGTATGATTGTATTTTGTATGATTGTATTTTTTAGTTCTTCGCCATTTAGCGATTAAACCATATATTTTTCCTTAACCCACCAGGAATTGAATTTTATTTAACTAAATTGAAAATCTACCTATCTACCAATACTTTTGAATATTTTTTATGTCTCGTTGCATTAACCCTAAACAACAACTAAAGTTGAGAATATTTTTTTTTGGGGGGGGGTCAATTAACGAAAAATCAATTACACTATGTGGCTGTGGTTATTATTTCTTTTCAAATATGCATGTAGGTATAAATGTGTATGAGTTAGGTATTTAATAAGTGGACTAATGCACTGGCTACCATCTTAAAGTACTTCGGTTAAATTTCAGGGTAGTTTAATATTTGTCCTGGGTGTAGAGCCTGTCAGTATATGCCTTATTTGGTGTTTGGAGGAACATTGAAGTCAGTCGTGTATGGCCAGACCATAGAATACATAAAACTTACTTTATCTATTTAGCCCTTTACTGGAAGTACAGTGTGAATAACCTCTTGACGGATTAATTTGTTTTAAGTCCAGAATACAGGAATATAAAAGGGTATATATTCGAATTTCAACGACAAATTTCTTTTCGTTACTTGTTTGTTATGAAACATCAACATTTTTCATTTACAGTTCCGGATTTCGTCATCAGGGATAAGACATGTGCGGGTTTCCTCCCACTTATATGTAGATATCAAAAGAACCCGACACTGTACGGCTATACCCATAATGAAAAATCGTGCAGTAATTCTCGAGAGGAAATGCTTCTGAGGGAATCACATATACCATATAATTATAAGAGCAGTAAATCTTTCTCATTAATAACAAACACACGATAACTTTTCGCCTTCTAAACTAATAAGGAGAAAAGTCGGACGCCATCCTGAAATTGAGCGGTCCTTTATTATAATTTAGCATATATATCCTCAGGAGTAAATGATGCATCGATGCATAGAAAGCAGATAACAAACGGCCCAAAGCCGATCGTCCATCTTGCCCTGTGGATTTAACAGTCTCCCGACCCACATATATCTGATCTAATTATATAACGTTTCTTTGATACAAAAGGCCCCTAGAAATCTACCATGTTGCCAGTATGATAACCATCATATATCTTATTATTATAGTAATTATACTCCGTAGCATAAAATGATTATAATTTTGTATATGTGTTCACAATTAATGAGCTTTCTCTATAGTAACTTATGTTATTTTTGCAAATCTTATACTTTCGGCCATTTGAAAGAATATTATCTAGAATTGGGTTGAATCAAGACAAGTTTTTGTACCGTCCATATCTCCATTATTCCGCGTTAGGAGTTTTAGCACAAATATTCTTTAACGTTGACTAAACGGAAAAAAAAAAAAAAAAAAGTTACAAAAAGCGTTTCAAAAAAGTGTCCGCCAACGTTCTTGCATGCGCGGTGGCCATGTAGGAAGAAGAAGACTGTTTGTTATACTGTACATTACATAGGTTTGTCGGGTGGACCCAGGGCCGCCACATGGGGGGCAGCCGAGTACTGATGTCCCGGGCCCGGGCTTCGTGGAGGCCCGGGCTGGGCCTCGCTAATTGGAAAAAAATGTATAGGTTATGAGCTTGTAAAAAGAATGGGGTTTAGAAATATAGACGGGCGTAGCCTATATTTATTTGAATTGGATCTACATTTTTTTTAATGTACATAAACGACAAAACAAGTGCAGTCCCAGAATAGTATATTTCATTTCGAGTCGTAACAAACCTACAAGTTCTGAAAGTGATCTTTGCTGCTCCGATTGACGGCTTTTATTCTCATTTCGCTCAAAACTCAAGATGAAAATAATTTTAAAATGTCCTATGTCCTATAGCAAAGTACTAGAATTTTCATTCTGGCTCTGAGAAGTGGGGGCCCGGCTCTGCGATGTGGGGGCCCTGGGTGGACGTAAACCATATTTAGGCAGAAGGCTCTAAACGAATTGAATTTTTCTTTATCTTGTATCGTAAAAATAATCATTAGACACATTTTTCGAATTTTCAAACCATAATACAGATGGTTCACTTTATATATACAACATTACACATTTCTTAACATTATCAGAGAAATGTATTTAGGACCAGTTATCTTATACATATGTATATACAGGGCGTGTCGCAAGTTATCGACAATACTCTAGGTAGCGAAACTAGACAGAAAATGTAGTTCAACACCACCAACCACACAATTCTATCTCATTCCGTTCCAGATATATGCCGTTCTAAAGGTTCTTCAGGGAAAACTTTGTCCTTTGTAGTACAACTCCGATTTTGTCTGCTTGTACCCATTTTTGTAGACATTAATATCACGAAAATAAACATAAAATTACCTTTACTTATTTGATGTTTTTTCACTCTCGAATGCCATTTACATTATGAAATTGAGAGAAAATCTCAGTTCTGAATATACCGTTGAAAAGCTGATTAAGTTTTACAAGCTTTGTAAAATTCAGCAGTCTTCAGGACATATATATATATATATATATATATATATATATATATATATATATATATATATATGTATATATATATATATATATATATATAAATTGAAACTCGTTTGAACATCATACCCGCTATTTTCATAATAGGTACTCTAAGTACCGGATTTCAGCTCAATACTTTGGATAATTAGGACATAAAGAATACATAAGTAAACCGTAAATTATAAATAATACCTTGCTTATCAGACTGCAGTTATAGAATATTATTAAAGAAATATCGATGATTTAAAATATTATTTTATCTTATTGAACATTACAAAGTGTTTCGACACTGAAAATCGTTGAAGTCTGTGTTTTCGCTTCATTGGCCGTTCCATGATGTCGGAAAATGTTTGCATTGTTCATTCATGGGATAAACATAAAGGATTGGACTCGCCATTTATGGAAATATCAACAAGGAATTTCGCAATAGGAGCAAGGTTATGTTATAAAAATCATAGAGAATTTTTTCCTGTGTATTAGCCTGCCAAAAACCCTGATATGACGTCGCTTGATTTTTTATTTGATTATAGCTTAAAACTTATGTGTAAAAAGTACTGATTTAGGACATAAGCCAGCTGATCAGAAGGATTCTTGAATCATGTGCAGGAATGACAGCTAGCTATGTTGAGATTGCAAGGACTATATCAGTGGTGAAACCAGGTGTCGTCAGTGCGTTCTGCAAGGAGACTAGTGTTAAGAACGTTTAAAATTTTCGTTGCATTTTTTTTTTTTTTATTGAACTTTTGTCCATGACTTACCATAATCATTAAATATCAATTTATCCAAGAAAAATTTTCATTTATTTCTGATAATATCAAGAAAAAAAATTGATTATTACTTTTATTTATTTGATGTTTTTTTCACTCTCCAATTGCATTATGAAATTGAGAGATAATTTCAGTTCTGAGTATACTGTTCAATGTTGATTGAATTATTATAATACTCAAGATTATTTTATTTATTTATTTATATATGATTCGTTACTAGGGGGTTTCACTCCTTCAAGGAGGTACCTCAATGGACCTCTTTAGAACCAGCATCAAGATAAATAGTTTATTCACTTATTTCCATGCACAAATGTTTGGAAATGTCTGTAATATGCCTGGAAGCCACCGGCTATTCAGGAGATGTCTTCAAATGCGAGTATATAGTTTAGTGTCCTGCAAGTAAGAAAGTATTGTGTTTATGTACTGGCTGCTGTCCCTCAACAATGCGTACATGTCATGTGGGATATTTAGGGTTTGTCGTCTTCTGCATTCCGTAAGTAGGTGTTTTACTGCAAATAATGATGCTGCATGTATCACATATTACTTTGTTAACTCCTGTCATGAGATATTCCTGTGTTAGTCTTGTGTGGCCAATTCGGAGTCGAGCAAATACAATTTCCTCTCGTATTCTGTTCCAGGTTAATGTCCAGTCCTGAGTTGTATTTTGGATTGTACGTAATTTATTGTTGGTTAGTCGAGTCCAGCTGTCTTGCCAATAATTTAAAATATATTTGTTTTATTGTATTGGTCTGGTCCTCGTGTGTGATTGATAGGTGGAGCTCAGGTTTTGTTGTGGCAAGTTTTGCATGTGAGTCTGCTACGGAGCTTTTTCCTAAACCTTCATGTCCTGGCACTCAGTACATTGTAATGTGCTTGTTATGTGAGTAAATATTTTTGAAGATTTCTATTATTTTCGGATTCTTACAGCATCTGTAAGATCACGTCTCGTCTGTCTGTCCTGGGAATGTTGTTCAGTCCAACAAAAATGCAGCTGTAAATGTGCTACAATTATCATTAAGTTTCTTGGTAATGATTTGACGCAAGATCAAACCACCATGGTTCACACAGACACTTAATGACTGTAGAGAAGCAGAAATTATTAAAGTGCTCTTCAGAGTGTAAAATGTGTGGAAAAGGCTTGAACCACACAATATAGAAGAACTTAAAAAGGAAAGATCAGAGAGGATGAAGGCAATATGGGTAAGGAAGACGAAGCCTGGAAAAATAGGGAAATGACCTGAAATATTGTATACAACGTGCTCTATTTATGATGAACCTCAAATAATATTAATAATTGTTATTTAAAAAGTTGTCCTCTCGACTTGCTAGTTGAATTACAAGTTCGAGATTTACTGAATGAGGATTTGGCGTGCGAATGACCGTCACACGAGAGGAAGTGTTCACGTATTTCTCTCACGTACACGTGGATCTAGTATTACAACGTTCGAATGCTAACTACCATTCACTTAGACCGTTCAGGATTCTGATCCGTAATTATGATACGGTCCATTATAAAAGTCTGGATTTTCGTCCGAGCAGACTTTCACCGCATGCTGTAACAGTCTATTTGGGCCGTATTCCGATAATACGACCAATTATTCAGTGTATATCAGCATATGATGGCTTAGTTTTGATATCTATCTCTGGTAAAATATTTTGCCTGCCAGAGAACGATTCTGATCTGATAGTTAAACATTAAGATGATTTGATACTTGTAAGTCGTTGTCTGAAAAAATAGTTTATACAAAAAAATGGGTGATAAAAGAAAAATATCTTCAGAAATAGAACATCCGAACTATTGTCAATGCTCCTTTTTACATAACCAATAAGAATCTTCATAAAGACCTCAACATCCCTCTAATACAAGACCTTATCCCCATTCGATTTGCAAATTTTCACCACAAATTATCCCTAAACCCTAATCCTGCTGTCCAGTCACTGCCCACTCCCAACCATCCCTATTCCCCAGCAGGACGGTTGAACAGGATGTGGCCCCGCGATCTGCTTTAAGCAATACAAGGGAGTGATAACGGAGGTTATCTTCTCCCCACAAGCCCCTAGAGTGTCTGCAGTTCTCTCGTCCCTTTTCCAGCTCCAGTACTTCGTACTGCTGCTGGTTGAGGAGTGGAGTACGGCTGTCCCTAGTCATCTCGCTTACCCGAGGAGACTCGGGGGCAGCTGGTGCAGACGCTCGTGATTTTTTTTTTTTTTTTTTTTTTTTGTTTATGTGAGCACATTACAAAATATTATTATTTTACAGAATGTAATTTCATTAAATTAATGAATTAATTAAGAACTTCTTAAAAAAAAGAAAAAAAAAAAAAAAAAAAAAAAAAAAAAAAAAAAAAAAAAAAAAAAAAAAAAAAAAAAAAAAAAAAAAAAAAAACATAAATTAAATTATTTAATTGAGAGGAGTTGGTTTATTTTATTCTGGAGTTGGCTCTTGCAGCTTTCTTGTTTTTATGAATGAAACCAGTATTAGTCAGCATCAGTGTCATTAAATACTTAATAAATAATAAGTAGTTGCTAATACTACCAAACATGTAAGATAAGAATTGATCAATTGGTTTCAGTTATTATGTTTAAGTTGAAAAACGGTTTAAAACCGGAACGTTATTTAAATAAAGTAATGGTTGAGCTACTGGTCATATGCAATGGGGCTATGTATTCACGCAATAGTGAAAAAAATATTCAAGATCGGTTAAACAAAACAGTTTACGAAACAATTGAGAACCATTTACTTTGTACTCAGCGGAGTGTACCAGTAAAATTTCTGAACTTGACGGTCTGATGAATTTTCACACGAAGAATCTATTTGAAACTCATTTTTAGTAATATTAGAGCTAGATTTACCAACGTTAACCCTCGAGAAGTAATAATGGCCAATCTGGCAAAGAGAAAAGTTAATAACCAATTGTTGAAGTATCAGAAAAAAAACATAGTAACGACTGGGCCAACAGTAGATATTTTAGCGGCGAGAATTGACACATCCCAAAATAATTGCATTTTGCAAAAAGGGTCCGACTTTTCTTTGGAAGAGTGTCATAAAACAAATTGATCCAAAACCAATATTTCTGAAGAAAGAAATTTATATATATATATATATATATATATATTAGCTACAACAGTTAAAGACCTTCTGTTAGTGCAGTGATATTAGGACGCCAGTGATTGCGCCCTGTACCACTATGTTCAACCTGTAGCGTAACAACCATCAACTTTAAGGCCACGACAAAACTGTAGATTTACAACACAGGGTAAATATATGAGGCTATTAAATAAGCATTCCAACGCTCCTGAAGTTGCGTCCTAATGACATAAAACCAGTAGACCTATTTTTCGGATTTTTATCTCCGAACTGGTCCAAATTAAAATGTTTATAACACCACTAGCCTCTAACACAGAGCTCTTTGTTTAACGTAACTTTATTTCTGTTACGGGTACTTAAAATGACAGTAAGTCGGAGTGTTTTCTTCATCCTATAGGTCTGATGAGGCAATCTAAAAGTGCTGACGACAAATATCGACGTCTTCTAACCCACGTGAACTCAAATATGTAAATATATACATATATTCATGTGGTTTGTTATGGCTTGGGTTCGTAAAAACGTAGTAAAACTGAGCGCCTTTAAACGGAAAGGAACCAAGTGCCTTCTGTTCATTCTTTAGATAATTGGGTTTAAAGTTTTTCGTGGGCCTAAAATTCCTTTATTACCTAAAATGTTTCATTCATTTTCTCTCATTAAAATAAACTGTTGTTATGGTAATGGGGTTTTATTTTTATAGTTATTGATAAAAATGGTGCTTGATTCCTTTCTGTTTATTACAGAATACTAGATACACCATTTCACCTTTTTTTTTTGGGTATTTCTTCTTGCTTTAATGACAACATTATATTTTATAGTTTTTTATTACTATATAAATTCTCCAATTCTCTACAAGATAGCACCAAAAACTCAATTTCGTTAAAAATGGCGCTTGGTTCCTTTCCGTTTAAAGGCGTCCAACTGTTGTTTCTAAACCAATTTAATTCAAATTCCTACATGCTTCTTGGCCCCTTGAACGTGAACGCATTACTCTTCAGAGGCCGCCAAAACTTACACAATTTTCACTTCCACTATTATATTTAAAAATTGTATTTCTAATTTTTTTCTTTGTTTTTTTTTATGTTTTATAATAATTTGATTCTATAATATTATTTTCCGAATATAATTACCGGGTGTTATTAGGTTCTTGAAAAGGTATTACGAGCCTAAAACTTCGCCCTATACTATGATATCATAACTTTTTGGAAGAGGCCTGGAACTTGGCATCTTTTTTTCAACGTTAATTTTTTGGGATATATATATATATATATATATATATATTCGAATTGATTAAAAAAATAACAAATATAATCATGGTTCAACTTTGTATGTATATATATATATATATATATATATATATATATATATATATATATATATATATATATATATATATATATATATATATATATATATATATTCGAATTGATTAAAAAAATAGCAAATATAATCATGGTTCAACTTTGTATGTATATATATATATATATATATATATATATATATATATATATATATATATATATATGTGTGTATATATATATGTATATATATATATATATATATATATATATATATATATACAAAGTTGAACCATGATTATATTTGTTATTTTTTTAATCAATTCGAATCAAAATGAAATAGATCATGTAGGCTAAGGAGATCGGTCTAAGTTATTTATAAATTTTCGGTATGGATCCATTTCATGATTTAACTTAAAATTACCTACGATATTCGTATTTCATTTCGATTTGAATCTACTCACATTCGAGAATTGCCCATCACTGCTAAAAAATCGACCTGCAGCATAATTAGTTTCTATTTTCTTATTTGCAGAATGTAACTCCAAAATCCAAACGCCGAACTGTTAGGCATTGAGCACCCAATAGTTATTCCCAATTAATATTTTTATAATAATAAACCATTGAAAATATATATATATATATATATATATATATATATATATATATATATATATATATATATATTTCGCTTCTGCTCAAATTCAGGAGCATAAATATGCTTTAGGTCCAGCCGACTAACCTTTGTAATGTACGTACTATATAACATACATTCTTCTTTTTCGTACATTGACACTGCGCAAGCGCGAACGCCAGCGGACACCTTCTTGTGACACTTTTTTGTAGGCCCACCCGATAAACCTATCTAATGTACTCTGTAACATAAAGTCATGTTTTTCGTACATGGCCACTGCGCATCCGCGAACGCCACTGTGCATCCGGGAATACCACTGCACATGCGCCAACGCCAGTGGACACTTTTTTATGACACATACAGTCTTCTTTTTTGTACTTGGCCACTGCGCATGCGCGAACGCCACTGCGCAAGCGCAAATTTCACTTTTTTGTGACTATTTTTTGTAACGTTTTTTTCCAGTTTAGTCACCGCTATAGCATATTTATGCTAAATAGTAAAACTTCTTGAGAGATGTGACCAACCATTAGGGTCGCCATCGGGTTAGTTTACGAAACAGGTTTTTTTTTTCCAAAACATCCCCTCCCTTTCTTTCATAACTCCACGATGATAACGGCCTATGACTTGGAAAAACCGTAACCGTAAAGCCTGATTAAAATTTTGAACGATTATAGGTACATAGATTTTTTGAAGATCCTTTAAGGCCCTTGGCGATCTATTCAGATACAGGTTATTTTAAGCAAACTATTCAGATATAGGTTATTTTAAGCAAACTATTCAGGAATACAGTGTACACTATCTATTTTGTGATGAATGTGGTTAGTTATGCAGCTTCTGCGGAACGGGCTGTTTCTATTGTAACGAATGACCGGTTAAGCATATGCGGCTTCTGTTCGGGTCATGTTAAACATATCTTGGGAGGTGGATTTGGTAGCCCCGTACGGAGAAACGTATCGGCAGCCGGAACGCCTACACAATAGCCGCGCGTTAGATAACTCTTCGCGGCCCGATCAAACGCTGGGTTGGTACGAATTAACCACCTACGCTCCCTCGTCTGATCTCACCCCGCCTAGCATATCTTCTACCTTTCTCCGTCTCTTTCTACCGTCTAATGGATTTATTAATGGCGTGTTACATGTTGTTAGCAAGTCGGCGAGCTTACCGCCGCATACTTGCCTTTAATGAGCGGACCTAAGTCCTTCCTGATGGAGAGTTGCTCCGGACGTGATTGAGTAAAGAGGGCAGTCGATTCTAAATGGTTTTAAGGAAATTGAGGATTCCTCATAATGAGGTTGGAAACAACCCTTCGCCGTTTCGACGAATAGCGCTCCTATTTGTAAATGTCCCGCGATGAGCGCGCCAGCAATCCGACTAGCTGGCCAGGTATTCTATCCCCATTCTACTCCCTACAAGTATCCAGAAAGAGAAGATCGCCTCGTGCTTCAAAAGTAACAAAACATTTTCGGTACTTACGTATTAGCTTCAACGCAGGTTAAAGATCATTACCGGGTCAAAGATCTGGATCAAGGCGTCGATTGAGTTTTTGCCAATATGGCGATGGAGTTTCAATATAACCTTCAGCGAAAACGCGTAGCACTTAGTTAATGGCATAATTTCTATGCGTTTCCACTCGCTCAAGGTTATATCTAGTCAATCCAACTCGTTGTTAATATAGATCAAGGATGGTTTTATGGTGAATAATGGAGCGATATGCAATTTAACAGTGCTACCTTTATTACGGTAAAACAAACAACAAACTAGGGAATCGCCTAACAACAAACAAAGAAACACCGATCGTGTAAAAAACACTAATGTACAAATCGAATTGCGTTCTAAATAGACGGTTACTATAAACACAATGATTAATAGAATAGCTCATAGGAATAGACCAATGGAAATGCATTATCCATGATCCAGATCACTGAACGAGACCCGCATCTTAAACTTGCGTACCACCTTTTCTTTAGAAAAGTAGCATCGTCGAATCAACGAATTCTTGATACAGAATTAATATTTTCGTAATATCTACAAATTCTACAAATAAAGATCCCGACTACGAAATAAGAATATTGCCGTAGAAATAGTTCCTAGAGAAGTTTCAAACAGCACACGATAATTGCCTTTACAGTGCATTCCATAAAAACATATATTTTCTTTTACCGAAACTACAGTTAAATTGTAACTTTACAGCATAGTATAATTTATTATTATTTTAATGAATTTAGGGTTAAAAACTTTCAGCCATATTTCTCTGTATGTAATTTATTGCTTTTCATGTCTGCCAATATGGATTATTTTTCTATTTACAGCCAAACAATTCGGTTACAATGGAAGTACTTAAACCACAGGTTGGGTCATGCTGGTTTATGGGAACAAATAATAGGATGCAAAACAGGTCAAACACTTGCAGTTTTTTATTCCTTTTATTCAACAGAACGTTTTCGAGATCACAACCTCATCCTCAGTGTCCTCATATAGTTCAGCGAGGTACCCCAGAGTACAGTCGGAAGAAGGCCCGATTGAACCTCGCTGAGCTGTAGGAGGACACTGAGGATGAGGTTGTGACATCGAAAACGTTCTGTTGAATAAAAAGAATAAAAAACTTGAGGTTTTTGGCCTGTTTTGCATCCTCCTTACTATGATGAACCAAGCCAACCAACCAACCACAATTGTATGAATAACAGGTGTATTATTATATAGAGATTTTCGAATAATAAACCCTTGGAATCTGCCATTCCGGATAAGGTGCTGGTTAAAAAAAGATAGTGTTTATTGCAAACGTATCGATTTTTTGTCAGCAATTATCTGTACATCTCTATGTCTTGTTGTGCTGTGCCTAGAACCGTATGAACACACAAGACTGGCCCAACCCTCCAGTGAAAGGCCTAGTATCGGCTTGCTCTCCTGACTTTCGCGACGGACAGGGTTCTGATTACGCTAGTAAGTCGAGCATATCGCTTTACAGCCACCGCTCCGCACCATGACATTCTACGTACACGGCCACCGTTCTGCCCCTATACTTAGGCCTGAGTGGCTAGTCATCATGATGGCAGGCTGGCTATCTAATGATCCCGATATAACTAGACTCAGCTATAGATTGCCTTTCTTCTCATATGTACAATCAGAATATAGTTCAGCGGTTTAACTTCAGTCAGTATTGTTAGTAAGGGCTTGGCTCAATCACGAGACGACATCAGTGATTCAAGTTGAGGTAATACTCATTCCTGGGGTCTCCCGTGGTCTGGTGGCTAGCGCCTCGGATTCATAAGCAGGAGATGGTGGGTTCAATTCCCACCTCCGGCAGGAATTTTCTCGCTGCACCCTGGATGTCGGCGCTAATGACCTAGATGTAGATGCGCCGGGAAAAAAAAAATAAAATAAAAAAAAGAAAAAAAAATACTCGTTCCTCTATACATGGATAAATAATTATAACCTTTTTTTTTTTCTTTTTTTTTACGGCGCATCGAAATCTAGTCCATTAGCGCCGACATGCAGGGTGCAACGAGGAATTATTCCCAACGAGCCGTGGGATGAGAACATTCCTGCCTCCGGCGGGAATCGAACCCATCATCCGCTTATGAATCTAAGGCGCTAGCCACTAGACCATGGAGAGACCCCATTAATTATAACTTTTACCATTTTTTAAAGTAATGTTTTTTTAGACTTACTTTAAGAGATGACAAAAGTAAACTTTATTTATTTATGAGATATCCCCCCCCCCTGAATTTCCAATCACATTATGAAATTGAGAGATAATCTCAGTTCTGAGAACATCTTTTGAAAAGGTTTTTCAAAAATTCCGTCATGAGTGCAACCTCAATAGCTACTTTCCTTCGGAGGAAAGTGTTAAAAGCCTCTGGTGAGAAAACAAAGCAAAATCATTATAAAGCCTCATGCCCGACAACAAATGGTAACAAGATGAAAATGTTTATCAACAAATATTGTTTGTAAGCTAATATCTTGTATCCCAATCGTAGGAACTGCATTATCTTAGTGCGGTTCCGTTCTTATCCTTAGTGTCATTTGGAAATCTTGAAATAAAAACAGTTACTACTTTTGTTAGAAATATTTTTATGGCTTCCCAAAAGAAAATTGAAAAATGACTTCCCGGCCTTCTCAACGTTCACTCTAGGCAAACTTTATTACCAAAAATGTCTTATTTTCGCAGTCTTATTGTACTTTGATATTAATTTTACTGATAAATGTAATCTAAAAAACAAAACAAAAAAACAACCAATTACAAAGTGAGTTAAGCAACCCCAGTTTCTTCTGCTTGAAAACATTCTTTTTCAACGTTACAATTTTTTTTTTCAATCAGCATTACATTTTCTTTAAGTTTATAAGTGTAATTTTCAAACCACAATAACTGTTGAAAAAGTTGAAATTAGAAAGAATTTCTTGATAGCGACAAAGTTTCGGGAATCACTACTCTCACGCAATAAAAAATCTGAAAACACTTGAATATTAAAAATTTAATACCTTTTCAAAAGATGTTCTCAGAACTGAGATTATCTCTCAATTTCATAATGTGATTGGAAATTCAGGGGGGGGGGGATATCTCATAAATAAATAAAGTTTACTTTTGTCATCTCTTAAAGTAAGTCTAAAAAAACATTACTTTAAAAAATGGTAAAAGGTTCAATCGGGCCTTCTTCCGACTGTACTCTGGGGTACCTCGCTGAACTATATGAGGACACTGAGGATGAGGTTGTGATCTCGAAAACGTTCTGTTGAATAAAAGGAATAAAAAACTGCAAGTGTTTGACCTGTTTTGCATCCTATTATTTGTTCCCATAAACCAGCATGACCCAACCTGTGGTTTAAGTACTTCCATTGTAACCGAATTGTTTGGCTGTAAATAGAAAAATAATCCATATTGGCAGAAGAAACTGGGGTTGCTTAACTCACTTTGTAATTGGTTGTTTTTTTGTTTTGTTTTTTAGATTACATTTATCAGTAAAATTAATATCAAAGTACAATAAGACTGCGAAAATAAGACATTTTTGGTAATAAAGTTTGCCTAGAGTGAACGTTGAGAAGGCCGGGAAGTCATTTTTCAATTTTCTTTTGGGAAGCCATAAAAATATTTCTAACAAAAGTAGTAACTGTTTTTATTTCAAGATTTCCAAATGACACTAAGGATAAGAACGGAACCGCACTAAGATAATGCAGTTCCTACGATTGGGATACAAGATATTAGCTTACAAACAATATTTGTTGATAAACATTTTCATCTTGTTACCATTTGTTGTCGGGCATGAGGCTTTATAATGATTTTGCTTTGTTTTCTCACCAGAGGCTTTTAACACTTTCCTCCGAAGGAAAGTAGCTATTGAGGTTGCACTCATGACGGAATTTTTGAAAAATTTCTTCGAATCTTTATCGATCCTACCTTGTAGGCACCGAAAATGACCCCCGTTAAAATTTATATTTACATATATATATATATATATATATATATATATATATATATATATAATGTGTGTGTGTGTCTGTTAACACGATAGCGGCCAGAGTTTTTGTTTTTTCTTTACGAAAAGTGGTTTATAGCGTTCAAATAGCAAACGATTGAACGAGTTCGTTAACCACCAAAATTGGTCCACCTGGAGGGGGGGGGGGGGTTACCTCGGACCCAAAGCACTTTTTTGACCATACCAGCCGTAGTTTTTGTTATATTTCAACGAAACTCGGTATTCGTTATGTTAATGTAAAGAGAGACATACGTAGTAAAAATAAACTAAATCAGTTCATTAGAAGGGGGGTTTACTCCGGACCCACAATACCAATTTGCCACTGTCAGCCGTAATTTTTGTTACATATCAACGAAACTTGGTATTCGTGGTGGTAATCAACAGAGAAAAATGGGTTGTAAAAATAAACTAAATCGGGTTATTTGGAGGGGGGAGGTTTACTCCGGACCCACAATACCAATTTGCCACTGCCAGCCGTAATTTTTGTTACATTTCAACGAAACTTGGTATTCGTGGTGGTAATCAACAGAGAAAAATGGGTTGTAAAAATAAACTAAATCGGGTTATTTGGAGGGGGGGGGGGTTTACTCCGGACCCACAATACCAATTTGCCACTGCCAGCCGTAATTTTTGTTACATGTCAACGAAACTTGGTATTCGTGGTGGTAATCAACAGAGAAAAATGGGTTGTTAAAATAAACTAAATCGGGTTATTTGGAGGGGGGGGGGGTTTACTCCGGACCCACAATACCAATTTGCCACTGCCAGCCGTAATTTTTGTTACATTTCAACGAAACTTGGTATTCGTGGTGGTAATCAACAGGGAAAAATGGGTTGTAAAAATAAACTAAATCGGGTTATTTGGAGGGGGGGGGGGTTTACTCCGGACCCACAATACCAATTTGCCACTGCCAGCCGTAATTTTTGTTACATTTCAACGAAACTTGGTATTCGTGGTGGTAATCAATAGAGAAAAATGGGTTGTAAAAATAAACTAAATCGGGTTATTTGGAGGGGGGGAGGGTTTACTCCGGACCTAAAGTACTAATATACTCATACCGGTCGTAATTTCTGTTGTATTGTAACGAAACGCGGTATACGTCGTGGGTATCTCATGAGAAAGATGTGTTGTAAAAATTAAGTAAATCGGTCTATTGGAAAGGAGGGTTTACTTTAAACTCTGTTTCATTAGAATTAGCCCGCCAGACTTAGCCGCCGCGTGGAGCGCTATCGTCCACTAGGGGGACTGTATCCTGTTTCTGCGTCAGATCAAAAGACGGAAAATGAAGTTTTTGAATATTTATTAAGTAGTACAGTACCATGTATTAACATAACTCTGGAAGCAAATTATTTAAAAAAATAATAATTGAACAGTTCTCATAAGAAATGTAAATGAGGAGAACTATTCACGTTTTTATTTTATTTATATAGGTTATTTACAGCAAATTATTCAGTAATGTAGTCTACACTACCAAAATTCTGAGGAAAGTGCTTAGTTATGCAGCTCCTGCGTGACGGACTTTTAGCTTCCACGTGAACAGTATTGTTGCTTCAAATAGCACATTATCTAAATATCTTATGATAACATTATTATTGAAATTTCTTTTCTTCTATGAATTCACTGCAATCTTTTACTCGGGGCAAACAACAATTTTACAGGTTTTTGTTTCAAATATGAAGAAACAAAAATATTTCATAGATGTTGCTAATCCCTAGTTCGAAGAGTAGTTCTAAAAGCAACAAATTCCTAATGTCATCCTTTAAAGGTCTGAACTTTTCATTTTTCATCGTTGGCATTTGTGACTGTTCGAGATGACTGTTCGGACCCACATGGACACAATGAGTCACAAGATTTATTACATCTGAGGATGACGTCGCGTCATTGGAAAGGAAATGAAATAGACGATTGAAGCGAACTGATGTATCAGAAAAAAAATGATATCAGGTCTGTCTGCTAGAATTTCCGCCTTATCTATGACAAATATTTTGTTTTTTTAGCACGTTTTGTCTCTCTATCTTTAGGTTTTTCCGTTAATGTGCTTTCAAGTACACTTTTTATCGGTTTTCTAACGAAGGAAAACGAATGGAACCATTTTTAAAGCTATATTTCAGACTGTTTAGAAATTTAAAAGGTTATACAACAAGTTTTCATGAATAATTTTCTGTTCAGGTATTCATAAAATATTGATCCAGTTGAAAATTGTTCCAGGCGATTGAACTTTATCTAATCTTAGATATTCAAATTTTTGCGCTTAGCGGATACAAGAGTGACTTGAGCCGACAAACTTACAGCTAGATATCGTAAAAAGCTGTCAGAGCAGTTGCTTTATGTCCCGAAACGAAGAAATCCCCTAGTAACGAAAGTGGTTATCATTCTTGAATGGATTAAAGACAATATCTAATAATATCATAAGATGGTGTCTAGACGTGGCCCTACCTGCGGAAGGTTCTCGGTGGTGTATGGTGTAATTGTACATTAGTTTAAGAGCTTCTGAATACAATAAAAGGGTATTTTGGAACGTGAGTGTTTTTGTTGGAATTTGACCTTCTGCCACATATAATCTTCTATATATTCTTCTATATATATTAAAATCACGTGTCTGTCTGTTTTTCTGTTTGTCTGTTTGTTTGTTCATTATACAAATCTACACCGTTTGACCGATTTTGACCAAACTTGGAATAATGGTAGGTCTTGATACGAGAAATCTCCTAGGCTAGGTCAAAAAAATCTACCAGCTGTCTGTCTGTAAGTTTGTCCCTTATACAAATCCACACCGTTCGTCCGATTTTGACTAAACTCGGTACACATGTAGATCTTAATCTGGAAAGTGCCGTAGGCTAGGTCAAAAACCTCTACCAGCTGTCTGTCTGTATGTTTGTCCCTTATACAAATCCACACCGTTCGTCCGATTTTGGCTAAACTCGGTACACATGTAGATCTTAATCAAAGTCGTCTAGGACTCACAGTTGGGAGGCCACGGGCTCATAACAGTTACAGATTCGTGTTAATAGATTTTAATAATACTTATTTGGTTTCAAATTTATTTAGGCTTTTCTGTACGCAGAAAGTAGGTGTAGCATGGCACGCCGGGTAACAGCTAGTATCTAATAGTATTCTCTGGTTAGAAATATCCCAAATTACTCCAAACGAACCTGAAATATCCCACCCACAAAGTAATAAAATCCTAGACAACAAAACAATTTGTTGACCAAAAGAAGACGAATATGCTTCTTGAGGTTCCCTTCTTAAAGAATTCGTGGTTTGAGGGTACTTGTTCTTCGAATGACATTTCAACAGGGAACCGCGGCTAGGAACCTTTCTCAACCTGTCTTCCGCTATTTCTGTTCACTCTCTAAAAGATAGCTTTTATCATGCAGTGTCACTTGTGGTTGTCGCTTTGTTACATCTTTACCCAATCTCACGTCAAGTACTTACGTTATTAAACATCCGATTTGCTTTCTCTGGGGTATTTCGTCACTTTGAGAAGGCGTGTGCGTGAATGTTGTTAATCTGGCATTTAATTTCTTACGTTTATTCATATCTCCATGTTCATATCTCCTTATCAACAGAATGGCTGTCGTAATACTCACATTTCATGTTCAATAACTCCAAAAATATCAGTGTTATCGACGTAGATGTATTTATTTTTTTCATAATTGGCTGCTTTTAACAACACATAAAGTAAATTAGTGTGCACAACATTTGTTCATTCGCAACATACGTACAACATTAATAAAAAAAAGAAAATTTTTGTTGCACGGGGAACAACACAAACCATATTCCCTAATATACGTACAATGTCTGTTCTCTTAAAGGCCACAACTTTGCCGCAATGGCCTTTACTATATGATACACAAAACCAATCAGTCAAAATTATTTTAAAAAATAAGAAAATGATCACATTAGAAATTGGTGTTTACTTGAAACATAAAATTTAAATATATTCCGAATGGCATTGTTTAATTGTTCATCTAGATGTTACAAATATCAATTTTTTAAGAAGCAGGGCTACAAAAAAAACTTGTTGCAAAATGCTGCAGCGCGTAATATTAAATTTTGATAATCATCACCCCGAAGTATTGTAAAAAAAAAAAAAAAAAAAAAAAAAAAAAAAAAAAAAAAAAAAAAAAAAAAAAAAAAAAAATTCTCTTTAAAGAAAAAAAACAAAACATAAATGTTGATATGAGGATTAAGCTAAAATTGTTTCGATGTCTCTCAATGAATAAAACAGTTATGGAGTCATTTTACCCTTTTAGCGTAAACAGCCGTTACATTGGTGTTTTGTTTGTTCATATATCGTCGATACAAATGCAAACTAACGAATGTGGAAATAACCAATTTTCAGAGTGGAAAAGCATTTATTCATAACTTTTTTTTGGACAGTCAAATATTCGGCAGATTTGACCTTTTGATAGCGGAATAGTTTCCCTTTAATAGAGTGAAGTCAGATTGAAGAATTTGCCGTAAATAAGTCCAGCAGAAATTAGTAAAGATTGACAATGAAAGATGCATTTTTTCACATTCGTTAGTTTGCTTTTGTATCGACGATATCGAGTAGTTATCCCTAGTGTAATTTGGAAAGTTTAGTGATTTTCAAAAATGTTTTCAATTATTTTAAATAAAATAGGCAGCTCAGTTGATAAAATAAAAACAATACCTTTTGGGCATGGCTATACAATACCCTTATTGCACAAATGCTTGTTCTCCTACTTCCAACTTGGCCAGTTTTCGATAAATAATGGCCGTATAAGCTCTTTGATGTCTTAAAACGATTGGGCTTTTATGAACTCTATGTAAGTTATAGCGGCCACGGCTGTATGTATGTAACGAAAACTAGCCACGTTGAAATTGCACAAATAAGTGAGAGGGTATCATTAGGTTCTTGATAAGGTATTAAGAGCCTCAAACTTGGCCCAATACTGTGATATCATAACTTTCATAGGCAAACTGTTTTTTTGGGAGGGGCCTGGAACTTGGCCTTTTTTTTGACGTTAGAATTTTGGGGGACATCAATACTTTTTGTTAGTGAATTTCTGGGTGGCGCCATCGATGTTTGGCTTGAAAATGGAGCTTGAGGGGGATCTTTTTTTATCGTGTCGCTATTTTATTGGTTATAACTTTACTAGCTGTTACGAGGCGTGCTATGCTACACATACTTCCTGCACCTAGAAAAGCAAAAATCAATTAGAAACTAAATAACTTATATTAAAATTTAATTGCCCAAATCTATAACTGTTCGGATTTATCGTTTCACTTTCTTCCCATTTAATAAAACTCATTGAAAAGTTTTGTGCAGAATATTTTGCTTCTAACATGTTGCTATTTTTGAGGTGACTATAAATTGATAAACTTGTTTTACTTTGGTTAACACCAGTATGATATTTTCTATTTGAGTCATCTTCTTACCAAACACTATTAATGTTTAAGAATGGGAGTCCAAAAGTACCATATTGTGACATATTTTGATTGCTTTTGGTCCACTGACCGTACAATAACCATTGTGGCGATTGTGCCTTCCTGGTTGCCACATCCTTCTGCATTATCTCATGACTGACTATCGATTCCCATTCATCCCTTGGGCGACCTTCGTCCGATCCTTTGACAAGTAGTAATGACATCATTATTGTCGCCATGACAACTGAGTCTTATTGCGCTCAGACTTAATGACGCCAACTCATCACCTAGGAGATCATTAACGATCAACCGATCGTAACGAGACGACTTCATCGCTCTCCACTGCACGAATTAACGCATCACGTAACATGGAGTAGAGTCGTCTCCCTATTTCCGCATAATGGCAATACGTCATTCGTAACGTTGCATGTTTTCTTTTTGTTCCGCTTTCATATTCACCGAAGAGTAATTAATAATTTCCTGTCCAACGTGAAATGTTAGGAAATTAACCATTACTAATTTCCAGGAGTTGAATTTATTTAATCATTGTAATATAACAAAACAAAATAAAGATTCGAAAATTACACTGCTTAAGATATTTACTGTCTTATTTATTATACATTGGATTACTACATATAAATCATAAATAATTTGAGCCTCATATGAAAAAATAATTACCTGGCTACAGATAAACAAATAACTGAAGAGTATAAAAAGAAGAAACAATTTAATTTAATTATAATTAACCAGCTGACCCGGCGAACTTCGTACCGCCTAACAGTCGATTCTTTAAGTTTTTTTTCTTTTAATACTTATTCTGCTATTTGGGACACCGGATCACCTAGTAAGATAAAAAAAAAGAAAAAAGAAACTTAATAAGTCAACAATTACATTTTGTCAACAAAAAAAAATTCTAAGATACTTAAATTTCTTTTAATAGTCACTAAAAATCACAATGAAAATTACAATATTATTTTTCTTATTATGATACCTACTTATTATATTTCATTTTATTTTTACTTATTCTAAATTAAGTTTCATTTTTATTGTAGTACTTAATGGTACACGATATTTTTTGTTTCATTACCTGACGCGCAAACAATCAGAGCAGATGGTTTTCCAACACGGAAACAGGCAACACACAATTGACCCTGCGAGAAACATGGGTTTTCTAGATTAATACCAGAAACACTTAGTGACTGCCCCTGGGATTTGTTTATAGACAAACTGAGTTCATAGGTCCAATAGCAACACAGCTGCAGGCACTGTGAATTCACAGCAGCTCGATTCAAACTTGCACCATTATTAGTCGAATATCGCGCTTCGCGGGTCTGTCTTAACCGAATTCTTTCACGTTCATTGCGATCTTAACGTTCTAGGGCAGTACGATTAGAATGATTATTAATTTGGTTCTTTGCATTTCGGGTTCTTCTGCCTAAATTTGTCAGCGGCCTTGTAGGAGGCATATTTAGTAAGTCACAAACACACAACACTTTAGTAATTTTATAGACATTCGTGGCTCTTAGATTTGTTAATATTATAGATGCACAGCAAAGAGACTAGGAATTTTATGACAGGTTATCTATAGATTATCACCCTTTTCTAGCCAGGATAGGGCTGATGCCTTTACTTTGAAATATAATAAATAAACAAAAAAAAAAAAATTATTTCGTTTAGAGCCTTCTGCTTAAATTCAGGAACATAAATATGCTTTATCTCCACCCGACAAACCTATGTAATGAACTGTATAACATGTAGTCTTATTTTTCGTATAAAGCCATTGCGCTCTCCATAGGCTGTGAGTTAACTAAGGATTTATTTAGTGAAAATCAAATTCACCGGATGAAAATGGAGCAAAATATGACAAAATCATCCATTCCTTAGGATCAATTACCTTCTACCCACAATAAGGAATAGGTTTATGAAATCATATCATCCAATTTCTGTAATTGTGGTTTGTGAAGATGTATATGGCTTCTTGAAAAACTATTACAGACTCAGTTCCATTTATGCTAGCACACTACTTGTTGATTTAACCCATTCATGCTAGCACTACTTGTTGATTTAACCCATTCATGCTAGCACTACTTGTTGATTTAACCCATTCATGCTAGCACTACTTGTTGATTTAACCCATTCATGCTAGCACTACTTGTTGATTTAACCCATTCATGCTAGCACTACTTGTTGATTTAACCCATTCATGCTAGCACTACTTGTTGGTTTAACCCATTCATGCTAGCACTACTTGTTGATTTAACCCATTCATGCTAGCACTACTTGTTGATTTAACCCATTCATGCTAGCACTACTTGTTGGTTTAACCCATTTTCGCTAGCAATATTTGGCAATAAGCGGCATACTTATTATTTGATTATAGATTTTTTATATAATCAATTATTTTAAGAGTATAAGATTTTTATTTTTATCCTACTATACAAATTATTTATTTATTAAAATGATAGAACTGATATATATGTTCTGCATAAATGCATTTATATGCATTATTTATTTTTTTATTATTAGTTTACTCATTTGTTTATTTATTTATTTTTGCACGGAGTAGGACTGAATCTAAATGTTATGGAACTAATATCAAAGCGAAAGTTTTGAAAGTGACTCTAAACAAAAATAAATATACACCCCCCCCCCCCCTTTTGTAATCAAATACAAATGATGTAAAAATTGTCTATTTTTCCTAAGATCTTTCCTTAAAATCATTTGCTACTACATATTATGTGACTAAATATTAACATTAGACTTGTTCAATTCTTTTTAATACTTAGGACAAAACGCATATTAAGCTAAAGTGTAAAAATAATATAATTTGTCTGCTAATATTTTTATTAATTTTCGAACTTCAATAGCCGTCATTCAGTCCTCCTTGGAAGCTGCTTAATTGATTTTTGAACATTTGATTTATTACAGCTGATTCGAATGACAAGATTATCATCAGTCATGGCGTGGCGTTTGTAATAAAACGTTCCTTTACACAGGCAAGCTGAAATAATCATCTCATTTTACCCCCGACGCGGCGAGAAAGTTAGTAAAAAAGTTTACCAACAAAGAAGTTTTAATCTTCAGCCTACTTAATTTATCAATTTGATATTTTAAATAAAAATAAATAAATAATAATAAATTTACCTAATGTAAATTATGGCAATGTAACTAAAAATTGCATAGGTACTCTATTGTTCTGTGTACTGAAGAAGGCCTTTCAGTAGATCGAAAGCCGAGTATATCCGTTAAGTGATTTAGTATCTGGCATCCTGCAGAAAATAACTTACCTGTCGGTCTTGGCGATAGCCTCTCTGCATTCTTTAGTGTTTTAAAACATGATTAGAGATGCTTTTACTTCCTCGGTATAGCGTAAATCAACATAAAAATTCTGGATTTATGTTTCCCATGGTTTTCAAGCTTCATCAAATAAACTTGTGATATAAATTCTTACTGAAGTATAGTCTATTAGTTTTTATACTTGAAGGTGAAAGGTTTTATTCCGGAAGTTACTTCTGAGTGTTAATAATTCTGGAATAAAGTAACGTTTATACCTTGTGTTAAATAACCCTTGAGGGCCGGGTGCTTATGTCCGTGGAATTCCGTGCTTTAAGGTCGTGGTTTTGATTCACATTACGAAAAAAGAAATGCCCGTCACGTAGGAGTTGTATTAGTTATCGCTTTTCTCAGAAAGTTGGTAGTTTACGCTCCATTCCTGAATAATTTGCTTAAAATTGCCTATTTAAATTCAAAATAAATTTAATAGTTTTGGTCTTTCGCAATGAAAAACTGACACAATTATTAATTTTTATCGATTTTTTCCGGAGTAAACCCTAACGTTTTATGGATCGATTTTGATTTTTTCTTTTCTACTGAGTTTCCTTGCAAGGAATAACTAGTAGCGACCTGCACGGGCAAATTAGTAATTTGGCTCCGGAGTAAATCCTCAACACACACATATATACACAGGGTGTCCCCAAAATAAACAGCAAATCTTCGGGAGTCAATACAGGATGAAAAAAGAAAGACAAAAAGTCCTTTGGCATTTTTCTCGTTTTTGCTTCTTTTCCGAGAAAAACGCAAAAAAAGGGGATAAAACATATACTTTTAATGATTCTTATAAAGTATTTATGAGAGAATGTCGATTCACAATTATGTTTTAGTTTTTTTAAGTTTTTCTCGAAAAGAAGCAAAACCGAGAAAAATGCCAAAGGACTTTTTGTTTTTCTTTTTTCATCCTGCATCGACTCCCGAAGTTTTGCCGTTTATTTTGGGGACACCCTGTATATCATTCTTTGGCTAAATCTGCACGCTCTATCTTTTGTGATAAGCCCAATAAGCCTAACATTCTTCTCATAATTGTCAATATTTTCAGGAAGATGTTTGTGTAGGTGTCAAGTGGCACAGGCATAGGTCAGTAATGCTTTGAGATTTCGTTTTAGTCAAAACGTCCAAAATTATATACCAGAAGCAGTTGTATAAATTTGTATTATTGTATTGAAGTATAGAGACGATGTGCTAAGTTGTGTAACAGACTGTCTTTATGTTATTATTGTTTAGTGCTTCCGTTAAACTAATGGTTAGGTCCTTTTACTTCAGTTGACAGTTTTCCTATACCTTCATCCTGTCTTGTGCTCCAACTACCCCAGTAAGGCCTCTTACACACTGTCGACTAGTCGCAGGCGGCTCAGTCTCCCGGCTCCCAAAACATAGGCAACTCGGACCGAGAGACCAAGTCGAGCGACAGCATTTCAAGTACATTCGTGCAGGATTGACCTCGAAGAATTGGCAATTGTAGCGCTATTATAGAGAGTAAGAAAAAGAAAAGAATATAAAAAAAGTGTTGGATACATCCTTTGTTACAAGAAAGGAGAAAGGGAAAGTTTCAAATATTCTTCTGGTAATCCTTCTCCTCCAAATAACTCAACTATTTTTTCACACTCCATTTTCTTCAATTCGCGATTAGAATATTCGACACTCAGTAAATCCCAAATAGCTTTTCGGGATTGTATTTCCAATATAAATATATCAGTATCGAAAGCCTGAGCCATTTTTGTGTGAGAGGACCAGTCGTTATGACAGTTGCTTGCAGAGTAAAGGCTTCCCTGCCGGCAGTCGCTTGTGAGTTGCCACTACACAACGATTTGCCGAGTCGCCCGGGTGACTGGCGACCAAGTGCGTTAGCGCCCATTGAAACTAGTGTATCTCAGAGTCTCCGGCGACTTGTCGACAGTGCTTAATAGACCTAAAGGTCAATGCCCCTGCTCTAATGAAGGTTTGGCTATATCTTTAACTGCACTCCCTACATGGAACAGTCTTACATTGAACATTGCTTTAACATCTTACATGACATCGGCATCTAGTTCCCCGTTTTGTCCAACGGTTCCACCGTTCTTCCCTAGATCTAAGATCTACCATGAAATACCCTTAGAAATGCTGATAATTCTGAAGATCACCCCGTAGCAATGGGATGACCTGATGATTCCTTCAGAGGCCGAACACCCCAGGCTTTCCCCGGCGGACTGTAGCAGCAGTTAGCAAATGATGTGACGGTCTTCGATTCAGGAGACCCTTATGTTCGCTTTCTCTGCTTTTAAATTTTGCCGACACAAAAGGAACACTTTCTCACGAGCTTGCACATGTCGCAGTATCAATAGGTATGCCAGTATATTAAAGCTCGAACTAGACATCTACTTCTTTAAATAGAAACATATATAAGTACATATATATATATATATATATATATATATATATATATATATATATATAAACAAATAAAATGTATAATGTATAAATCACTTGAAGTTGTATTGAAAGAAATGTTGTTAATTTTTTCAAATGCAAGGAAAACCCTTGGTCTTGAGGACAAAGAGGTTATTTGTTAGGTTTTTTTTTATTTATTTTGTTTAACGGCGCATCGACAAATGTGGGCCATTAGCGCCGAGAATACTAGTTATTTTTTATTTTATTTATAAGCATCCGCAATTAAACGGATTCGCTTAAAACAATTACTACATATATCCAGCCAAATATACAATATGAATTATATGCATCAGTTATATATTTCATTATAATCTTATTAAACAAAAATACAATATTACAATAATTCACTCAATCAAATATTTTTACAAATTTACAAGTTAAGGGGTAATACCACCTAGTAACTTTTTTTACCATTTTTTTATGGGCTTAAATTCTTCCTTAACTAATCAAAAATGGTATCCAAGAGTGTTTATGTGAAAAAAACAAAATTAAATGGGCCAAAAATACAGTCCCAAAGCCTGATTTGAAGTTAAATTTTTTAAGTTAAATTAAAAATCCATTTTTTCCAAAACTTTGTTTTTCAAATCGGGCGATACTCTGGGGCCTTCAATGTTTGCCCGATCAACTTCAAATATTAACTGCAGCATTAAATAATGATATTTACTAGTAAATTACTTGGGGTGTTTTCCATTCATTGAATTAAAACGATTTTATGGCTGATTTTCGGAGGATTTTTTTGTAGAAAATGAATAATTGTTCACCATTTTCGAAAAAATTAATGTTGCTTAAAAATCCTACGTACTTTACTAGATTTAACCTTCTTCTTTGAAAAAAATTTTAGTTTCTCGTTCTAGATTAAAAATTACCACCTGCAGACTATCGCCCGTGAAAAAGGGGGTTTCCGTTTGTCAGACACGGCGCCGCCCTTTTGTTTTCTAAGAATTGAAACTTTTTAATTTTTTGGATACTTTAAAATAGTTCTCGGATCAATATCTCACTCTGTTATATATATATATATATATATATATATATATATATATATATATATATATATATATATATACTAATAATAAGCATAAGCAAATAATAAGTATAATAATAAGCAGAGGAAAACGCCACGATATAGCCTATATGAAAGAACTTGTTCCCGTAGATCTTTTTTTTATTATTATTTTTTTTTTATTTAATCGTTTGGAAGGGCGTATTCAACCGCGGAAGGTTTTGGGGACCCAACCAAGGAAGGAGTTTCTTAAATCAATCTTAATATCTTGTTTAAATTTCATTATATGGAAACTGAACAATTGAATTCAAGACGAAAAAAATAATTTACAAAAGGAAAACAAAATCTAAAAGCCTTCCACCCACACTGCGGAGCGGGCACCGTCCGAGCCCAGAACCACCGCTGCACTGCTCTCCTTCGTAGATCTTTGAACGTCATTAAAGCAACGTCGTAAGAACTACGTACCTCCAGGGAAATTCACGAATAAAACCCTATATACAAAAAACACTAACAGCCTAGAAGTTACTTTTTTTGGCGGGGAGGGGATTCAATAAATCTGATGAAACATAAGAAAATTAATGTTGGTGTGATCTCGTAAATATTAATTTCCTATTGAAATTATAATAGCGTTGATTTGGTTGAAGGATTTGAAAGTCGATGCCTCAAATATTATTTTATTGACCTTTTTCTCAAAACGTTTTAATAAATACTTTTAACAAGCAGGAATGCCATAATACTAACGGATGCTAAATGGAAATAGCATTCACACGGTCCTCAATGCACTGTTGCCCCAGATGGAGAAATATGGCTTGCATAATTTCCTCTGCCAGTCTAATTATTGCCCACCGATATCTTAGAATGTAGTTCACACAGCCTGTTTTATGACCGGGAATGAATGATGGAGAAGAAAAAAAATCTTATAATTGCAGAATGTTTTCTGAAAAAAAAGACCTTCTTTCTTCTGAGTCGGGGAATGAAGTACCGCCGGACGGCACAGGTGGCTCTCCGAGAGAATGTATCAACACCGTCTGAGAAGGGTATTAAGAAATAGACGTAAGGGAAGGTCCGAACCGGTCTGGAGCGAGCCATTGGTACATGTGTTAGCTCAACTCTTCCGCCCGTTAAAGTCACTAACACGATTTACGCCCGTTAAAGTCTCTAACACTCTTTACGCCCGTTAAAGTCGCCAAGTCGAATTCCAAAAGCTAGTCCGGTAGCTTGTCAAAGAGATGTAGGCTTTTTCGCAGGTCCCTTTTTTTCCATAAGAATAAGAATAGTCTTAGGTCAGTTAAATTTTTAATTTTATTGCAAAATTCAAATACAATACAAGCCCTCGAGTTCCAAAGAGACTTCAAAGGAGACTTTATGAACTGGATGTTTTTCGCATTAGCTGGTTTCTCGTTCAGGAATGATAGTATCCATTTAAAACTCTATCTCAAACGAACTGTGAACATATTTCTTTGTGCCTTTGGTATACATTGGTATTAATTTGAATACCGACTACACAAAAAGAGTGGGACTACAAATCTTGCTAATCTATTATACCATTAAACAAGAAACCTAAGTTCCACGAGAAAGATATTTACATTCAGTCGATGTAAATTTCGGACCTCCGTGCATTGACCTCAGAAACTGTTCAAGTTTCTACTTTTTATTTGATTTTTGTTTTTACTTTTTAATCGTGAAAACTTGTATTTTCCTGAGGTTATAGAGTAAACGTAACTTCAGTATGACTTTTTTTTAATAGGATGGACTTCATGTTATCGGAAATTCTCAGAAGTACCTGTACAAATTCAAAAGCCATACGAACCATGGGCGTATATAGAAAATAATTTCTGGAGGGGGCTGGGAGAATTTCGGGGGAGGCTGAGAGCATTTGGGGGGTATCGAATTCTAACAATCTTGGAGTAGAACTTGGAGTAGCTTGCCAATTAAAACGCTAATTCCCTACGTTAGAGAACATATTACAAAAAATGTAAGCGCAAGAATATTAACTTAATAATTTTTTTCACTTAAATTTCGCTCCAAAAGCCAGTTTCCGGTTGACGGAAACTGCTGTTTAACGAACTTAAACTTATTTCATACAAAGTCTTTTTCATCAACATCGGTCCATTTTCAGCCTGTGAGAGAATGAATAGACAAATATATATATATATATATATATATATATATATATATATATATATGGGACATTTGAAATTATGCAGAGTGATTCGTCTCATCTGATAATTTCGCGAGAGTGATTCAGCAAGGAATGGCCCATTCTTTAACAGGCAAACACAACCTATTCTTTTCTTATGGGACATTACTCCATAAAATAATTGTTACGTTACTAATAAAATAGCATTTATGAAATGAGATAGGACTACTAACTGTAAGCTAACCTGAAATACTTTAACATCTTGTAGTACCCGAATTTTTCAAATGCCCCTGTATTCTAGAAGAACAAATACTAGTCGAAATTTAGAGCTGCTTACGATCTACCTTTATTATTATTAGTATTACCTTTCATCTACCATATATTAAAACGTGAGCATAGATATGCATCGCATCACGTTTCCTTTCACCTTAATATTATGCACACTAGGAAGTAAGACGTTATGTACATAGTAAAAAGAACTTGTAGCCGATAAGACCTAGTGGAAATAATGGTAGCCAATGATAAATATGGTCGTACATCTTATTTCGTGAATGCATTTAGCTCACATTACTGCATGACGGATGACTTCCGTCGTTGTGCATTGAGGAAGCTTTATAAGATTGGTTGTTCCAATTTAACATTTTTACGGCAATTGCGGTCCCCAATTCATGAGCAATTGGGAAAGGAATGCAGGATTCTCTCATTTTCCTAACTTCGAAGTTTTAGAATGTAGTTCGCTCTCGCGCTTCGCTTTATGATGTGTGTTTGTTGGAGTTCGTTTGTCTAACGAGAGTTGTTTTATTGGGTAATACAACCTTATGTGGGCAGAACCAAAGTAATTTTCTCCAATTTATGGGAAAAAGAAAAATCAATATTTTTCAATTCTCAATGTCATATGTTATAAATGGGATGTTCAAGTAACCCCTCCAAAAAAAGTTTTAATTCACGAGTGGAAACTCACGGGTGATAGTCTGCAGGCGGCAATTTTTAATCTAGAAATCTAAAATTATTTTAGAAGAAGAAGGTTAGATCTAGTAAAGTACGCAGGATTTTTATAAAATATTAATTTTTTCGAAAATAGTGATTTTTTTATTATTTTCAATTAAAAAATCGTAATAATTCAATGGATGGAAAAAATCCTATGTACTTTTCTAGAGAATATCATTAGGAATCTTCAGTTAAAATTTGAAATTGATCGAAAATTAAAAAATATTTTGCAGAGATAAGGTTTATAATAAAATTGAAAAGAATCCTAGCAGGAAACCCATTTACCAAAATGTAAGAAATTGTCTAGATGGAGTTTGGATACAGGATGAGAGTGTTGGCATGCTGAGTTGAATCTATTATACACGAGCAATTTAAATTATTTTTATTATTTATATAGTATGGCGTCTTCAACTTCAATTATGATTTTCTTGTAAATAAAATAAATAGTATTTTATTACTATTTATATAGTAATTGATATTATTTTTGCTGTGTTATTAAGTTTTGTTCATTGTTTTATTAGGATATGTCCCATTATTTCTTGTTTTGTATTCACAAAAGTAAATTTCTAGATAGACTTTTTCGAAGAAAAGAACACGATGAGCGAGTTTATCGTAAATATAGTGAATGTCTGAACTTTTGACACTTAATGCATATAACGTGTTATATAAACATGTGGTGTAATTTAAATGAAATTTACAAATTTTAGAATAACTCTACTAACCATTAGACACCATCGACTTTTCCTACCTTATCAGCAGTAATCTGAACAGCTTAAGTAATTAAATAGTTACAGAAACTGCCTTGAGAGCGAGCGATATTCAAAGCGGCTCCCCTTATGGACAATTGCTAACAGCGGCGAGCGTAAGAGAGAGAGATAAGCTGCTCCACATTGACTGGCCGATAAGTGGGGAATGTGTCTGCAATCCAGATCAGGTTGTTAGGAGTAATAACCCAACTTACAGGCTCCCACGAACCTCTTTCCCAACCTCCTATCCAAATATTTAGCAATGCATTTGCTCTCCGCTATTTTAATTCACTGGACAATTTATTTCGAACTATTTTGTTTTTTAATTTTTATTTATAAATTGGTTCTCTCTAATCTAATGGTTTTGACGATAGATACGGAAGTACTGATAAATAACATAAACACTAGGTTGCATCCTATTTACTAGGATGAACCTCCACCAATTGGAGGTTCATCCAAGTGAGGAACAATAAATCCTAAAGGTTGAAGAAGTAGTAAAAGGACTATAGAATAATAAAAATAGGTCACTTAATCGCAAAAAAAATGGAATATGTAGGCGAAAGAAATTAATGGGAAATTATGAAGTTAGAAAACGGTAAACATGGGAGATAGACTTACTGAATTTGCAGAGGCTAATTTTATGCATGAAATATACATGCGAAGCACCAGACTCGAACCTCTGCATTTTTTTTCTCTTTTTTTTCGGCACACCGACTTTTGCGCAATTAACGCCAACATCCCCTGGTGCAGCGCGAGGAATTTTCTCAGCCATAATATGCTGAGAAATTAAGGGTTTTCATTTCAATTGGGTTGCCACAAAGATAATCGCCAAATAACCAATTATATGTATAACTCTTGAGATATCTTTTTTTTTTTCTTTATTCATGTGTATGTCTTTAAAATTCCGTTGAAAAGTGATAATAAATAAGTCGCTTTTTCTGCAGTCTTTAAGTAAATGTTTAATGACTAACGATTAATTGCGCGATATGAATGTCGGGTTCTCCTGTTGGGCTTGATGTTGCTGAAAGGCCTATCCGAAATCAGGACACCACAACTTTTGCTTGTTTTAATAAGACAGCTAGTAATATGCACGTGTATGTATATACATGTATGTATATATATATATATATATATATAAGTGTGTGTCTAATGTAACTTTATGAGATTAGATAGACCTAATAAACAAATATACTAGAAACCGCGGTTAGTGTTTTTAGATGGTGAATATAATTTTTCTGAATCTGATTGCTGGTCCTAATGGCGCCTCTGTTGTAGTTTTATAACTATAAATATTTTAAGTCACATAACTAAAACTCATAAAGAGCCCAAATGGTAAAATTTCCAGTAACCCGCCTTTTAGTATTGTGTCGGCCCGTGTGGGTGGAAGGTTCAGCCTCTTTTAGCATATACTTTTTAATGTTTTATCCTAAATAGTTTTTGAAGAGGCTCCAAAAAGCAGTGTAACATGCCGAGCAATGATTAGAATATTTAGAGGTTAAGGTATTGTGTTTTTTATTATTGAACCAGAAAAAAGCTTAAGAAAGCCTGCAGAATGTCTGTCGAAACATCGGTCATTACCACATCGATGCGTTCATACCCAAAAGACCTTTAAAAATTAAGTAACATGGACCGTGGAAGGCTACAAGAAAAATGTATTGTTTCTGCATAAGATTTACTTTTTAATATATTGGTCGACTGCCGAGATTTCTGTACCACGAAGTACAGGACCTAACTACCATTTCCTCTTATTCATTACTTACTCGCAGACCATTGGAGCGGTGAATGCCTCCTTTACGTAAGCCCATGGAGTCGTGACGGAAACCTAGCAGATATTACAGGAGGGCGGGGTTTGTCTCTATGTAATAGCTCACAAGTCGGCTATCTTGCCCGATATACCCCCCTCCCCCCGTGTGAATTTTTTCCCTTCGTTTAACGAGGTTCTAGAAAGGCATTTTGCAGCTCTTAAATCGTTTCGCAATGCTCCAAGCCCGCGTTTCGATATACGGCCGTTGAGTTTTGAAGTACCGCATTCCAGATGATTTGATACATTATTAACAGTGTTATGAATTGGGATATACTGCAAACAGGGACGTAATTAGGGCCTTTGATACCGATTTCAAAATCAGTAAGTCGTGGGCCTATTTTATTGTGAGCAGTCAATCTGACTTATGTCGACACGTCATCTAAATGAGCTGACAAATTTTAAGTGTTTTAATTAATAACACCTCTCCTAGACATCCATCGTGTAATTAGATTCCTCAGTGATAACGCCTAGATAACCAAGTAATGAAAGGGTACTACCCGGTGCTTTGGAAACATCTAACCTGTCCAAGTATTTTATTTTATTTTTTTATTGGATATTCGGGACATTGTTTAACATTGACCCAAAAGTGTAGGAGAATGTAATATTTTAATCAAAGTATTTAATAAAATCGATTTATTTCGTGGCAAAGTACTTATTAATAATGAGAATAAAATAAAGATAAAAAAATGATATGAACTCACATATATCGGACTAGTATTTCTAAAGTGACACAACTCAAAGTTATGACTATCAAAGACATGGTAAATATCTCTTTATCAACCATCAAATCTGTATCCCCCTTGTGCACCAGAGGGCACTTGTGTCACTCTTCCTGTCTTAATGCTATTTCCCCTACACAGGCAAGAGTGACACATTTTCAGTTCAGTTTTATTTTTAGTTGCGTCACTTTAGAAATACTAGTGCGATATGATCCCTGCAATTGACTTCGAGGTATTTAAGAAAATATACTGAAACCTCCAAAGTGCTGACATGAATTAAAATTTTTTTTTTCCTATTACATACTACACTTACTCTAAACGTAAACAAAATTTGTAGACCGTCTTTAGGATGAATGTTAAAGGCCTCGAAAAATGTTCTGCACAATTTTCCATTTTAGAGTATCATAAACGAATATTGTAGAAGAGTCTCGTTATTTCCCCTATCCTAAATTTCGGTTGATGATATGGCCTTCAAAACGGTTTCATTTAATTTTGATGAATAGGTGAAGGGTATTAATTAATAATCCCAACCAAGGTGAGGAATAACCATTTAATTAATTCCCCTTTAATTAATTCCCCCCCCCCAAAAAAAAAACAAAACATTACCTTTAAAATGTTTATCTGGATACCTGTAAATCCAAAGCCAGAATCGCTATTCATTTTTTTAAAAGAATTTTGCTGATTAATTAGTGTTCCTGGATTCTGCTGGTTAACGACCTTGGCCCTTCTATTGAGTAAAAGTATGTTCGAATCAACTTTCATGAAAATTGGAGCAAATTTTGAGCCTGATGGTTCGTGATCTATGTTTGGAGGATAAGCCACAAAACTACATTTAAGGTACACGATGAGTGTATGTGAATAAATGTGGACCAAACATGTAGGCATCATTTGTATGATAAAAAAAAACTCAAGGAAATGACTGTTTTTCGTACATAATTTGTAGGGTTTATCTTATGCGAAAAATTAAATTTGGCCAAAAATTCACTTTTTTTAGTTATTTATAGGAGAGGATAGAATATATAATAAAAAAAAAAAAAAAAAAAAAAAAAAAAAAGAGGTGTTCTGTAAACTAGAAAATCAACGGCCTGAAAAAAAATGTATTTATTACATTTTAAAATAAATTTTCATGTTTAACTAATTCACTTCTGCAACATTATAATTTTCATTTGAACGTCCAATTAGCTTATTTAACAGATACATTTGCAGAGACGCTAAGTCCAATCACTTGAAAGGTTCAAGTCTTCAAAAGAAAAAAAAAACACCATTTGGCGATAAATGTGCCTCAAAATTAATTTCATGTGGTTGGGTTCTTCATTTTCAATTCTCTTCAAGTCTTTTCATATTCTACGACACAAAGACGTTAAGTAATTTCCATTCATCCAATATGTGACATCCTTACGCAATGGTTTGGTCATGGTTTACCTCGATGGTTTATTTTCCCTCCGAGCCTTTATGCCCATAATTCAACAATGGTTTCCAGTATTCCACTTGCGTTGGGCAAAGCCGGGTTGGGCAAATGGTATGCGTGCAAGGTAAGAGGGACTTTGCAGGACTTGCAACTGCACGGTGTGTTGCAAGCAAGATAGCAAGGAATGTCCCCTGCAAGTATATGCCTCTTGAGCCTAAATGCCTTTTTTAGAACTGGGTGTATTTGGTCGAATGCTTTTGGTATACATGCATTTATTTACTCTATTTACATAAACACACCCAACTTCCTACACAATAGTTTTGAATGTAAAGAGGACAAATGGACATACGAATTCGAAGTTCAGGCAACCCATAATATCCCTACCAATGTTATCCTGATCGTCACAGTAATCTACAGCTTTTGAGCGTGATTTTCCTTTTTTATAGAGAATAAAGTGTTAACGGCTTTGATTCCCACTAGGGGTGGAGGTTTTTCTTTTAAAAGAGAGGGGGGGGGGTGTTGTCTGTAAGAAAGGGTCTTGTCTTTATCCTCGCCAGAACTGTGGACATCTCGTCCCAAAGTTGTTATTATTAAAGCGAACTTAACATTTATTTTTAGATATTACCTCAGTGAATGAATGAATGAATGAAAAAAAAAACTTTATTCTGGGACTTCGTCCCATAAGAATAAAAATAAGTACAAAATAAACAATAAAGAAATTTAACCTAAAAATATAAATTATTATATATATAGTGGTATTATATTATATATACAGTATATAGTATATATTATATATACAGTGGTAGTGTACTTTACTAATCTTATGGATGACCTGAATTTAAAACTTGGGCACGCTCTAAAGAGTTTATCTTCTAGTGTCGTTATTCGAGGGTTGGATTCGGTTTGCTAGGCCACCCAGCCCTAATGGTCATCTGGAAAGGGAAAATCAGGCGGCCGGAGCATAGTGCTGGTTTCGTGGCTTGTTACAGGACTGATGTACTATAAAATCTCTAAAGTAGGTATTTGCCTCTCTAGGACCTGTTGGTCTCTTAAGGACCTGATAAAAAAAAATCTTAAAATGCATGAAAGACTTACTTCTACATTACCTAGTATCTTTTACCATCACATGTAACAGAAAAACATCCGAGGAAAAAAGACTACGTCTTGTCGCTTGTATATAAGTCTGTAATAGGTCAAGGTGTTTACGGTTTGGAAAAACGTGATCGTTTCGGAATAATGCTAACCCAAAAGGCCGTTCATGGCGGTAGGTTAAGTAATTCGAATTTAAATAAGGTACTCGGAGGAGACGGACATATCTGGAAGCTGGTATTATAACCAGTGCTTACTATGGCAGCCTCCTCCAGATCTGGTTTAGCTCCTGGGCGAGTTAATGGAAATGTTTCATTGCGTCAGTCGGCCGTACGAATGTTGACGAATTAATGACACCTTCTGGCTGTATGCCGTCAACGACGGGTCCATAATGCCACTGAAGCAATCTACAAAACACACCTCTTCATATGTTTTTGATAATGTGCACACACTTTATTTTCCCATAGTTGTTATAATTATTTCAAATAAATAATCAAACTATGTATGAAAATCCTTGAAGAGACTTTCTAAATTCAGGTGAGCTGATTAAAGTACCCCTTTAGAAATAAATTGGTAGTTAATATTTGCAATGTTGTCTTTGTAAAAATCGAAAAGATCATTTGCTGTTATTATTTGTCTAACCAGATGTCGTTGAGGAGTTTCCTTCTTAGCTAAACGTTTTACAGTATCCACTATTCCATCACATTCTATTTACAAAAATTGACCACTGGGCTTTGAGATGAAAGCTGATCTCATGTAAACACAGATTCATGAAGTTGTATTTCTTTATATATTGCGAAGCAAACCCTTCAATGATGTAATGAATTTTTGGTACATGTACGTAGTTCTCATACAGAAAAGCAATTTTAGTTTTTTTTTATCTCATATACAAAAATAACATAATATTTAGGGTAATCAGATATGATACTAAGTGGCAAAATCGGGTTTTCATTGCTTGCATCCTTGGATTAAATCATTTCAGGATGAATAATTGTGCGTCTGATGTCCAATGGTAGTTTTCACCGAAATCCAAAATTGGCTGCTCTCCTCAAATGTTTTAAGAAGGTTTTGATTTATCAATGTATGAATGCGGTATAATTTGTTTAGTTTTTCAATTAATTTATCAATAAAATTATCAACTGTGCTGGAACTTTTCAATTCGATCAGCCAAAATTCATTGACTGTACTCGAGAAGATCTTTACATTTTCCTCAAATTGTCTTTCAAGTTGAATTTTTGCTTTCATTATAATTATGTACTGCGATATCTTTTCAATATTTTTTTGTCTATTTTAAAGCTTCTGAAAGAGTGAACTACGAGTATGCAGCGTAGAGATCAAAGTGTAATATTTTGAACTTGTATGAACAGATTTTGAGGACATTGGTTATTGATATTGCTTGTAACTACTACATGGTAAATGTGAGTACTACCTTCTTTGAGTAATATGTGTAATTCTTGTGGCATGAGTAAATTGTCACGTCTAATGAAGTCTGTCAGTATGTGTTTTATCGTGAAGACAACATTACACAGTGACCATATGGGCATTTCCTGTCATTACAATGAGTACAAATGTGTTAAAACGACGCGAGATTAACTGAACCTTATGTTAAGGAAACAAACAAGGAAGTACTCAGCTTGTGGTATTTTTCCATTCAGTAGAAGGAAGCGATTCAGGAGATTTTGTCTGAAGCTCCGGCATTGTTGTAAATATTGCTGAAAAAGCTCTGTTGCCACATAATTATACAGCTGGCAAAATATTTAATTGTTAATTTTACCTATATCAAACAGGACCATTACTAACTTTCTATGAAAAGTTACATAATAAAACAGTAATTAAATGGTGATGAAATTATTTGAATTAAACAAAAAATGACATAGCAAATTAATGTAATAACATACAAAGAATTGATTACAATTATTATGTTTATTATAATAATAACTCTTTAGAAATAATAAATAATAATGAGATAGGGGTCTCCCGTAGTCTAGTGGCTAGCGCGCTGGATTCATAAGCGGGAGATGGTGGGTTCGATTCCCACCTCCGGCAGGGATTTTCTCATCTCAAGGCTCGCTGGGAAAATTCCTCGCTGCACCCTGGATGTCGGCGCTAATGACCAAGAAGTAGATGCGCATTAAAAAAAAATAAATAAAAAAAAATAAAAAATAAAAAAAATAAATAAAAAATAATGAGATAAAATTTCGAATTAATTTACTTTAAATGTTTTATGTATTTTTTAATATTATAAACACGGTTCGCATTTTATAATATTAAATACACGTGTGAATGCAGTTAAAGTGTCGAGAGAAATACCACATCCTAACTTTTTTTTTCACGCTTTTCCTTTTACCGTGCATGTTTATGTGGTGGGACAGTTTTTAAATGTGACAAAAAAATAGAAAAATTTTTCTACAATAGTCCTGATACATATGAAAAATTAAAAAACATTTTTTTTATATCATCATTACAGAAAATGATAAAAAAGAATTAAACTAGCGCTTTCAATTTTCACCCGCTAAACTTCAAATTATCTGCTTTTATGATCGAGTTGGACGGATTCGTTTAATAGGAAATGAACAATTTTTCACCTTTTTCGAAAGAATTAATATTTCATAAAAATCCTACCTACTTGACTAGATTTGATTACCTGTAGACATTTTACTTTCGAAGAATATAAAACTATTTTTCTTCTTTTTTTTTTTTTTTATTCTTGAACATCTTATAAAAAACTAATTCCAAAAAGAATTGAATAATATTAATTTATTTGTTATTCATAAATTTGAGAAAATTACTGTGACTTCGATCACACAAGATAGTATTACTCCCCAATAGCCGGTCACAAAGTTAGAGAAGTTTTTGCATGTTAGTGGTCATTTTTGCCCTATTGCAACAAAACATGGCACAACTTCAGAAGCAATGAGCTCTCTAATCAGCAAAATTTGTATAGCAAATTTTATTGGATTTTTGTATGGACTCCCCCCCCACATGATTCTATATTATGACTACTGCGTTTCAGGGGGATTACAGGCCCAAACATACAGGATTTCGTTATTAGTTGTATTATTCATATTATTAGCATTTTTTGTTGAATAAATAATAAAGATATTTAATTTTAAAAACACCGCTCGCCTAGAAGCATGCAAAGTGTTCTAGTTTTCTGGACTTCTATGTTAATGAAGCATTTTATGATCTCAGCATTCATATCGGACAACTAGTGTGGAAATATCTCGAACCAGTTCTCAGGCGGGGTGTTTTAAAATTGTGTCAAAACCAACATTTCTGGATGACTGCGAAGTTTTTCAGCATCAATTATACGGAATTAATGGGGAAGAAAATGAAACGTTAGGACCTAAATAGAGCTAGAGATAAATCAAGTAAGGAGCTGGAATGATTGATAAAAGGTGCCGGAGGCAATGGTGTAATTGAGTAGTTGTGCAAGAGCGAATATTATTAATGAGATGAAGAGCTAGTCGTATCTCCCGAATATTGTATCGAAGCGATCCATGTGGTGTCGACCCTGAAACAGGTTGGGAGCATGTGTTGGTGAAAGGTAAGGGTTTCGTAAACACTCCCGTCTTTTCCCCTGTCCAGCCCAATCCAACCAGCATTTCCTAGTCTATTATACTACAAGTGTATGCATCATCGATTTTTTGTGCTGCCGATATCTGAATCTATTTGGAAAGCTCTAGGCTGTCCTGAGTTATAGCCAGAAAACGACCTGACAGCATTAACGGAATTAGGAGCAACAAAAGTACAGGTTACAGCTTCTGACCGAATTAAAATGCTACCCGTTTATATTATAAAAGGCGAAGATGTTCCATTATTTGGGCTGGATTGGGTTCTCGCTTTTCGTCTCCCATTACCAGCAGGAGCCACTTTATGTAATGTAGAAGACAAAAAATTATCTCATTCCAAATTCAGGTTATGACAGTAGGAGATAGAAATGTCATTTCATGTGCTTTTCTTTCTAATGTGAGGGCAATTTTTCAACCCCTCCCCAAGGAGCGATTCCACTTTAATTATTAAATATTTCTGAAAATGTCCCCAAAACTAATAAAAGTCCATGACGTAGGACCTGCATTACAGTATAGAAAAAATATATTGTACAAATGTTTTCTCACAGATATAATCGTTTAGGTACGTTTTCACCACTGAAATAATTGCTTCTTCATATTGGTTAACGGCAGTAACTGCTCATTAAACTACAACAATCCTAATGGACCGTTGTGAGTGACAATTGAAATCTCATACTTCATATACTTTAGATTCTTCAAAAATATCGTTCTACATGAGCGTGTTTTTCTTTGTCATTGGTATTATATTTCTATATTTAGATATAATATGCAAATGAAATATTTTTTTTTAATATTTTATATTGTTCTAATATACTTTTTTTGGGATCATCAAAATAATTTGTGAGAATAATTATCTTTAAATATGGCAGAAGGTCAAATTCTAATAAAAAAACAAAACAAAAAAAAAACGCTCACTTTCTTCGCTACTCCTTTATTATGGCTCTGCATGTTTCTCGTCTCTATGACGCCTCTTCAGGAGCACTTAAACTAATATAATGAAGAAAGAAGTGCAATACTTCTGATTTGATCAATTACTGACAAAGGTTCGTTTAAATTATTTAAAAATAATTGACAAACGGAAAATATAAATTTATAAAACATTAATAAGATCCAAATTCCAAATGTTTAGAAGCTGAGTCCTATGCTAGGAAAACAAGCGAACTTTGTTTATATTATAAATGGAACCATCTTATGTAAATATTCAAATGAGCTATAATATGAGATGTAACGTAACATTACGATCTAACGGCATATAGTCCTTTGGCATTAGTAGCATAAGCACTTAATGGACTTAAAAAATTATAAAGCAATATTTACTATAATTTATTTTTGTTATCATTATTTTTTTTAAAAAACCTTTTTTTTTCTTTTACAGGTACGTTTATGCTTCCTGAAATGTTACGACCACGAGTAAGTAAAAAATAAAGCATGATATGTTGATTAAGTGCATTCAATATTTTAGGAAAACATTTAGCACTTTTGCGTAAAAATATGATAGTTACAGAATCAACTTTTTATTAGTTCGAATTTCAAAATCCATTGCTTTATTTCATAATAGCATCATGCGTATTTTGGTGATCTTCAGAAAATTAAAACCTTTAATACAAATTTATATTTACGAATAAATAAAGTACCAAAATCTACCTTATCATGCAAAAATCGTTATAAAATTATTCTTAAATTTAAGCTTAAAAAAACAACAAAAAATCCATTACAGGCCACAAGCGCCCGGAGGGTCTGATACCGTAGGGGTATCCCTTTCTTCACCACACTAGGGAGATAGTGTGATCATGATGATATGAGTACTATGTTCCGGCCACCCGATATTCTCCTAGAGACTAGAGACGGTCTGGGATCCCCAATCCAACTCCCGAATGAATACACAAAAAGAAAAAATCTTTGGTGCGCTCGAGCTTTAAAAGGTCCTTCAGCAATTAGTCGAGTGTTCTACCATCTCGTCCAGTTACTCTATTGTTAAAATTTTCTCTGAGATCAAGAAAAGCTAGTTATTGCCAGTAAGTGATTGACGTTTCCCATGACATTCTGAAGACACGTCAGAAAACGGAGAAACTCCATGAAACATGGATTGGTTTTCTGTTGTTTCACCAGTAGTAACGCTGCAATTAGCACTCTCTATTCAACAGCCGTTATGTTTGTGTCTAGCAGACCATGATGTCCTTTCCTTTTTTTATGATTGGATTGTCTTTTTTTTAATATTATCCTTTTTTTCACTGGGCGAGGTTAGCTCAGTGGTAGAGCACTGGACTAATAAGCTGGAGGCCTGAGTTCAAATCCCGAGCAAGCACTAAAGATTTTTTCTTCTTGTGTCTTCGTTCACCGGTTGAATTCGGCCTCCCTGACCGTCCCTGGGCCAACCCAGCCTTTAATTAGTTTAATAATGGGTACCTTGGTTGGTGCTAATGACTCTAGCAGTCGAAGCAGCCAAGGGGAAAATCAGGCGGCCGGAGCATAGTACTGACCACACTATCTCCCTAGTGTGCCGTATGGTCATGAATCAGAAAGCTCTATAGTATCTGCCCCTCAGGGCCCTCGTGGCCTGTTACGGGACTGATTTTTTTATCCTTTTTTTCAAAAAAAAAAAAAAAAAAAAAAAAAAAAAAAAAAAAAAAAAAAAAAAAAAATGTCATTTATTTATATCTTCAGTTGACATACAACGTTTCTTTTTTTTCCTTGGTGTTTAAAGGCCATTCCACCACTATTGGGTCATTTATTCCTCTTGGCCGGTCCGTTGGTAGCATCGAAAGGAGAGACAAAGCCCGACGGCCAGCGGGAGGCGGACCCAGCCAAGGTCGAGTAGAGTCCCCCGTGCCAGTTTTACCTTAGTGGCCCGCATCTGGTGACTGGCTGCCAGGTCTATGATTGAAGGTGTGCTTGCTGGTGCCAGGGCAACCAAACCTTCACAGACCGCATGGGGGGGGGGCTCGTCCTCAACCCTAACCAAGCCTCACCTCCGTTCCGAACGCCACCAACGGTAAAAAAAAGTAATTGTAATGAAATTTTAATTAGTAAACGTCTTAATAATTTAAATTATATCAATTAATGATGGTTATACATCATATAACGTTTCGGCCTTCAGGCCATTTTAAATTTCTTAGTTTACCTTAATACTAGCAGCCTCTTTATTAAACCTTTTATATTTAGGCCTTGTCATCCTGGCATTCTTCTCTTAAAAAATCAAGATTAAAGAATGTGGCTGTGTTTAAGAATTAGTTTATACCAATGAAATGTGATTTGTTATGAGAAGAATGTCAGGATGACAAGGCCTAAATTTAAAAGGTTTAATAAAGAGACTGCTAGTATTAAGGTAATCTAAGAATTTGAAAATGGCCTGAAGGTCGAAACGCTATATGAGAAATGATTATATACTTTTACCGATGGATCCAAGACGAACTCTGGCACAGGAGCAGCTGCAATTGTGAAGGAAACTGCTTACCTAATCAAATTACCAGAAACAACGACCATATTTACAGCGGAACTTTACGGAATACTTCTAGCACTAACTAACGTTCATGATGCTCAGACTGACGCTATCACTGTTTGTACAGACTCCTTAAGTTCCTTAATGTCCATACAGAACATTTACAGCACACATCCAGTTATCAAGAACATATTTTCACACATTAACATTTTACAAAGTAAAAACAAACACATTACGTTGCTATGGGTACCAGGACACGAAGACATCGACATGAGTACAGCTGTAGACCGACAGGCAAAACTAGCAACGAACCGACCTATACCAGACATAAATACAATTACTTCATCCGATTTAAGCAAAACAATACGAACTAACACACTGTATGAATGGGAGAGAGATTGGTCAAAGAGTACATGCAAATTAAAAGAAATTAAGAACACGACAAGAACTTGGAAAACAGAACAATTTTCTCGTCAGGACGACGTAATTTTATCCAGGCTTCGGATAGGCCACACTCGACTTACCCACTCATACTTACTGGACAGAAAGGAAAGACCAACGTGCAGACAGTGTAACAGAACTCTAACTGTTAAACATATACTGACAGACTGTAGACAACGCAGCGACTTGACAATTCCATACAACTTACACGACTTACTTACTGAAGGTAGCCCGTACATCCATATACTCCTTACGCACTTGAAAGCAGCACACTTATATTCAAAGGTATAACTATATGTAATATTTTATTTTGGTTTTATTTAATAGCAACATCTTGTTCTTTCTCTTTTATTTCTTTATGTTTTATTTTGTTTTATTGGACAAACTGACTAATATTTAACGATCCTTTCTTCTGTCGTCCCAATGAGCTCATCGCCACTGTTACGCTCACATGGAATAAATAAATAAATAAAAAATAAATGATGATATAAAAAAATGACACATTTAGGTCTGAGGAATAGATGATACCAAGGTGTTTTTAACTTATGATTGATTTTTTTTTTTTTTTCATTAACAAATTTTATTGGTTTCTGAGAAAAAATGTTCTTGATTCTACGGATACCTCAGTCGGAGAAGATGAAGCTTAATTTGGGTTATTACTAGTTTCGTTCCATTCTTCAGAAAATATACAGATTATAGTGCTTCAAATATGATATGATATTACATAAATAAACGATGAGCTTTAAATTGTATTTAAACTGTTTCGGTAATTTATGTGTTTTCTCCAATACCGAGTGAAAATTGTTTTTTTAAATCGTTAGCCAGAACATATTTGGATGTTAGGAGTTTGGATAACTAAAGAGGCAATATTTTTTCTAGACAGTTTTTTAAGTTGATACTTTTTATGACACAATTAAAATGCAATTTAAGGTAAATTGTCTATATTCCGTTTCCCAAATGTGAATATCTGGTGACCTGTCTCTATAATGGTAAGACGATTTATTTTACTCTGTGATGTTCATTCTCTGGTGAACATCCTTATGTCTCACTTAAAAAGTATGTCTACTCCCCTTGCTGCACTTAAAACGGTTTATCGTTTCTTACGTCGACGAATAAGTGATTGCCCAGACATTGTACAAAGCTCCGTGTGGAATACAGATGGACTCCATGTCGTATTCCTCATTGTACATTCGACGTGTTTCCTTGTAGAAACTCGAAAGCCTTAAAGTGTTTCCTGGTGAAGGGTCCACCCTTTACTCGAGTCAAAGAATGAATACTTTGAAGCTATAAGAAGGTATTCCGTCACGGAACTTGATTTACGAGTTTGACTTGGTGTACTTCTTGTTGACTTTTACTTTCGGACTTGTCGGTGATTCTGCAGCAATAACAGGGTTATGTATGAAGGTGACAAGGATTAATGAAACAATACATTCGCTAAAAAAAGTGAACGATTGCCGGTCAGTAAAGTTTAGAATCACCAAAAATCCCTTGGGCCTAAGGGGAAAAAGAAGTAATTAATATTTGTATCACCCTTTTTTAGAATATAGATACTTCTCAGCGGGGCCTCACTAGTGGAAGGTTCTCCTTATCAAGTTTTGGACCTGTAAGTTTTTATATTACTTAGACATTTCCCTGAAGAGCGCCTCAAAGGGTGCGAACCATTTAGGGGAAAAATAATGGTTGTGAAACTGTACAGTGAAGACTTTTTTTGACCTTCCGCCTAAAACGTTAAAATAATTATCAACTCGCTTACGCATTTGAGCCAGATCTAACCTCTCATATTTAATTAAGAGTGAAAAGAAATGAAACACAAACGTAACTATTAAACACTTACAATGTATTTAAGACCTCAAAGACTTCCCCTCTCTACAAGTCTAAGGGTGCGTTTACACCTGATAGTTATTGCAGGATATTTATTTCATACAGAAATTGTGACTAATGTAAACTGCGAACAATTTCTGTCTGAGATATATATTCCTATCACGAGCGATAAGTGTCGACACTTCTATACCATCAGGTGTAAACACTGATTATTTGCGCCATGACCTATGACGGGCCGTCAATTTGTCGCAAATTTTAACAAATCCAGAACTCTCGTGTACGTATCCATGTCATAAATGTCTAGCTATTTCTGTCAGTATGTAAACTTGCAAGAGAATATCTATCCGACACCGGACATACACATCCAACGTTTTTTATAATCATTGTTTTCTATTTAGATATTTTAATTCATTTTAAACTAGTACAATTATTAAATAATCCAATATGACAATCACTGAATACCCTAAATGCCTTTTTGTAGTTTACAGCTTTATTGACAACAGTAACTAATATGGCAAAAGTGGAGATTTTCGGCACACGTATATTCTCAAAGGTCTACGATATCTTCTCAAAAGTTATAAATATATTTTATTTAAAAGTGATTGTTTGCAGTGATAAATCACCATTTTCCCGATCTAAAAGAGCTATAAATATGTGAATTCTATGCACTTCGTCATATCATGCACCTGGATATTACCCCAATCTGCAGACACACAAGAACCCTCCGCTGCATCTTAGGTCTACCCCGGATACTGAACTAGGGAGAGGCAGGCACTCCCCGTTCCGTTAGCTCCAAGCAAGGACGAAACCAAGGCCGTCTCTACTTACGGTCATCTCCCTCTGCCGCCGCACTCTTTTCCACAGCAAATATTTGAGGACTTCTTGATGGATACAACCCATCAGAAGACCTGATTTTAGCTATGTATTATTTGTTCAAATATAAAAAACAAAACTACGGCCTGAAGGACCTAGATTTCATACATATTTTAATGAAATAGAAACATTCTATGATTTGTCTTAATGTTTCGCGAAAAATGTAAGCACACGCAAAATGTAAAATGAACTCCAAAACCCAAGCAAGATCTTAGGCGCCTTAGGGATCTTAGGCGCCTTAGGGATCTTAGGCGCCTTAGGGATCTTAGGCGCCTTAGGGATCTTAGGCGCCTTAGGGATCTTAGGCGCTGGAACTTGTCTGTTTCTCGTATTCACTGAGGGCAATATTTTACTTTTTATAGCTCGACAACCGGAATTCAGTACTGATTTTTCACAGACATGCCTGTACCACCATGTTCGTAATGAAATAATCATTATTTTAACCTAACTTTAATTCACTATTCAGACCAATGCAGGTTACTCGTTTCGAGTTACCTTTTTACAACTGCCTACCCAGGAGTTGAGACGGGAAAAAAATAGTCAACCTAACGTTTGCATATTCTATAGTCTTCATACTTTCGATTGGTATGGAATTTGTCTATTAACCGAACCAGTGCAATGTTTAAAAAAAAAAAAAAAAAAAAATTTAAATTTTTAAGTGATCATATTCTGGACTGAATTTTTTTAGACAACCCATTTGCAATATCTTTATTGATATAATTAATTTGATATAAAAACTGTTAATTCATTAAACAGCTCTATGAAGGTCGTTGTAAACTGGCATCTTACACAATTATTAACGATTCTTGATTATCACGAGGTGAATTTTCCCCTGCCGTCTGATTTCCCCCTCTTCAGGTACTTTTTAACTGCTGGGTGTGCCCAGGGACGTTTAGGGACCCCGATTTCAACACTCATTGAAAATAGAAAATAAAATATTTATTGTGCGCGGAGCCTCGAACCCTGGCCTTCCAGAAAATGAGTCTTGTAGACTGAGACTCACATAAATACGATTATATTGGCAAAATTCTGATTTTTGAGTCCAACACCAGCAATGGCTGATGATGATGTATGAAGCTTGTAAAAATTCGTATTTTATTTTTATAATATTGCACAAACGCAAGTGCAGGTCTGTAATCGTTAATGTCAATATTGCGTCAGTTTTCTATTTTCATTTTCTGTCGGTTTATTCCTTTACATAAATTAATCACTTTGTATGCTTTAATTCTTTTTTTTTTTTTTTTTTTTTTTTTTTTTTTTTACGGCGCATCTACTTCTAGGTCATTAGCGCCAGGGTGCAGCGAGGAATTTTCCCAACGAGCCCTGAGATGAGAAATTTCCTGCCGGAGGTGGGGATCGAACCCACCATCTCCCGCTTATGAATCCAATGCGCTAACTATTAGACCACGGGGGACCCCTCTATGCTTTAAATTAAATTAAACTTTACAATCGTATTTTTTATTTATTTTATTTTTGGTTTAGGTGTTCCTTCTTCCTCCGTAGAAATGATACACAGTTTACGTCATGCCTATTTGATAAAATCAAATCATTACAATACATTGGATACATTTCTTTAAATAATTGGACGAATTTGGTAACTTATTAATTAATTTAATAATTTGTTTAAAGACATGCTTATAAGTGGTTTAAGAGCAGTCGGCCTTGAGGTCTCGTACAAAGGTTACCGTTATTGAAGGCCTTGTGAAGTACATTAAACGTTGCATAAAAATGCAAATACTTTAAGTATGACCAAAGTAAAATTAAACTAGAACTTGCTAAAACATTAAATAATTATTTTCTAAGAAAGCCGAGGTTAAATGTCTGGGGTAAAAGATGATAGGTGGTATATAATAATTTTTACTTTATTTTATTTATTTTGACAGTAGATCGTTCCAATCATAGTATGTAAAGATGTAAGAGCCTTGCTAAAATATTAGAAATGTGTATTTGAATAATAAATTATATGAATGAAGAACATGTGGAAAACATAATAGTTGAAATCGCTGTCCAGTTTTCCTGATAAATTTATACTCCTGTTTATTGTTTAATTATTGTGATGTACTCCACTGTTTTGCCTTAAATATTCCTGTAGTGCTTTTCGTCTTTCCTCTTTGACCAGACAGGAAGCAACTTAGGTTGTCTGTTATTTTATTATCAATACATTATATATTGTTACCACCACTTTAAAATTTATTATATACATTTTTTGAATATAAAAAAATAATACTTCCTCATACTTATACCATTTAAATTCATATTAAAAAAACCCTCAGAATTATTAATTATTTATTTATTAAGAGTTTCGCAACTTTTAGCGACTTACTCTATAACAATAAATGATGATATTACAAAATTACTTTTACAAATTGTGTTTATAGAAACAATATTATTGTGTAATATATTATATTATTATGGCTGGGAAATAAACTTTGACAGGTTTTATAATAAAATAGTTTATATATAAATATAAAAAATATATATAATATACTGTCTTTTTGTATATTTATTCAGGTATGCTTTGTAGATTTATATGTTCTTACATTAGCTAATTATTTAAGATCTATAGGAATATATTATTTTTATCATTCTGTTTTTTAATTATTAAACAGTTACCATCTAATATATATTTTTATCGATTTTTCTTAAGTCATTCTTAATGACGTACTTAGATTCAAATAATACTTATATACATTATAAATAAATATAATATCTACATATAGGGTCTCCCAGTGGTCTAATGGCTAACGCCTTGGATTCTCATGTGGGTGATAAGGGGTTCGAATCCCACCAGCAGAAGGGATTTTTCTCATTTCAGGGCCTGTTGCAAAAATTGAAGGTAGTGCGCCGTACAAAAAAAAATAAAGTACATATATGTATTTATGTTCATATAAATAACTGGTCACAATATGCAGCTTATGTTCGGGCTTCGTATCTGCCTTTAAAGCTTTTTGAATGCCTCCATTGACATGTTACCAAAAGAAAAGTATTGTTTGAAATCAGGAATGACTAGTAACTAAAATAAATGCCAATTTTATTTGCCGAAAAAATTTTGACTTTAGGATAATAATGCGAATATGGTACAAGGGTTATAAAAATTAAAGGCCTTGCTCATATAACTGGGTTATTGTATAGCATTACAAAGTATAAGATAAAGCGCTTTAAAATGACATAACTCGTTGCTGGATGACAGATGTGAACCACGTGGGTCTCAAGTACGCGTAGGCGATCAGCTTTTAAGTTTGCTTTATTATCCTTCAGAGTTCTGAAATAACGATCGTGTTATCCAGCATGTATCTATTTACCTTTCCTTCTTGGACGGTGTGTAATACGATTCCCATACGTGTAATATATTGCGAGCTCGTATGCTGATATAATTTAAAGCATGGAAAATTGAAACTAGCACCCCATGTTATTAGGGGTTGTCAGAGGCCGTGTAATGCCCTGTATTTCGAAACCCGTCATTAAATTAATGGCTTCCTTTAATAATTCAGCAATCGATGAGATTGTAACATATTATAATTAGGGCTACAGACGTAAAACAGGTGTAGCATACGACTACAATTAAGTAATCTTCAGACTTATATATTTTTCTTATTGATACAATTATACCAATTCTGAATTTTATGTAAAAGAAAGAAAATGTGTGTGATAAATACTTGATGAAAATTTTTTTGGGGAAATTCCTCATATACGTTCGTAAATTGGAACATGTACAGAGAAGAACGTGCTCTTTTCTCTCATTTGTTAACAGGTTTTGTTTTTTTTTATGATAACAGTTCTCCGCTACCTGGGCGTGTATAGTGTTGCACAAGTGATACATACCTTATGTTACTTTATGAGATGGGTTTAAATTAACCAGTTCGAGACGACGATTTTGTTTGACACGGTCCCCAGGAGCCAAATTTTAGCATAAATATGCTTTAACGATGACTAAACTGAAAAAAAAAAAAAAACCCCTTACAAAAAGTGCTACAAAAAAGTGTCCGCTGACGTTCAAGGATGCGCGGTGGCCATGTATGAAAAAGAAGACTGTAGTACAGTACATTACATAGGTTTGTCGAGTGGACCTAAGGCATAAGTATGTTCCTGAATTTGAGCAGAAGGCTCTAAACGAACGTTTTTCTTCCTTATATTGCTTAGAATAGAATATAATTTATTTGGCATAGGTGTTTTATTTTAAATTGCTAAGGATCTAGCCATTCAACGTTAGTAGTGCTATTATTTAAGTAATCATAATAATGATAATAATAATACACGGCGCTAATAGCCAAACAGTTGATGCGCCGTTAAAACAAAAAATAAATAAATAAATAATACAATGTCTAAAATAAAAAATAATACCTGTACTTATTAATTAAAAATAAAAAAATTATAATATTGTTTATTTTTAATAAAAATCCATGTATACTATGGAAATCACCCAATTCGTAAGTGAATTCACATAACATAGATCATTGCACAGAGTTGGGCAAACGTTAGCGCGCGCTAAAAGCTGATAGCTCTCCGCTAATTTAGCGAAACTGTAGAAAGCCAGCGCTAATAATTAGCGGTTAGCGGCGGCAGTGCGCTAACCGCTAATCTATTTATGAAATATCGTAATTGCTATAGTTACAAGTTGTAACTATAGCTTAAGCTATTAGCAATTACGATTTTTCATAAATAGATTAGCGGTTAGCGCACTGCCGCCGCTAACCGCTAATTATTAGCGCTGGCTTTCTACAGTTTCGCTAAATTAGCGGAGAGCTATCAGCTTTTAGCGCGCGCTAACGTTTGCCCAACTCTGTCATTGCATTCCAGGTGTCAATGTAAAAGGATTCGCAATAAAACAGTGCATTGAGCCAAAGGAAGAATTATCTTCAGAAGCTGTAATACGAAGTCTGTTTTCCGATCGTGAAGTAAGATTTTTTAGGTTCATCTCTCAACATGCTGAGTAAATGTTTTTCCCCCGAAAACATTTGAAAATGGTTCCTTATAATTGTTTTATTCGTCTAAAATCGTGAAACAATCCAATGACATAACATTCACTGATGAGAAGCTCTATTGTCCTTCAAAGTAGTCATTATTTAAGATTTAAAAAAATAAAATGACTCCCAACCACGTTCTGAAGCCCATCCAGACAGTAGAATAGCTTCAAGGCACTCATTAGCCCTAAGGGTGGAGACTTAATACCCTCAGATCAACCTCCCATCAGACTCATATCAACCATTTTGTTTTTCCTTTTGTTGATTCTTCTTTCTATTAGGATGAGTACTAATATCATTCTATTTTATAATTTAGATAATATTTTTTATTACTCTTTTTTTTTTCTTTTTTTTTTCTTTTTTTTTTTTTTTATACGGCGCATCTACATCTAGGTCATTAGCGCCGACAACCAGGGTGCGGCGAGGAATTTTCCCAGCGAGCCCTGAGATGAGAAAATTCCTGCCGGAGGTGGGAATCGAACCCACCATCTCCCGCTTATGAATCCAGCGCGATAGCCACTAGACCACGGGAGACCCCTTTTATTACTCTTATTCTCAAGTCAACTAAATATTTGTTTTTTTTTTATTTTTTAAATAAATAAATAAACTCCCACATGCTGGAGGTGCATATCTGCACAGGACATTCTTTAGCAGGATACTTAGTTTACGCTGTATTGAATTGCCTAACATCCGATTTTCGGGGGAAAAAATCTATAGGCACTTATGATGTATTTTTTTGTTGCTGAGACCACCGATATAGTATAATTATATTGGCAGAAAAACGGGGATACATTAATAAAAACCTAAAAAAAAAAAAAAAAAAACAGCAAGAATTCAATTTAAAAATGTTATATTTTACTCAATAGATCGAGAGATATATAGTTCCTAATGCATTTTTCAGCGTTGAGTCAAATGAAGTAACAACTATTTCCTTAGTCTTAACTTTCCTCAATGTAGTCTTCATTATTTTTCAAAAATTTGCGCTTATAAAATATGTTTTTTTACTGTTTTTGATTATTCTCTTTTGTAATTGCATTTATTTATTTTTTTGGCCGAAGAAGGCGGTCTAAGAGAAAACCGAAGCGTTCGAAATATAGATTTTTCTGAAAAGCTCAAGTTTCTCCTCGCGGAATCCCAACTATTCGTTGACTACTTGTCACCTTAACGCCTAACTCTTTTCTGGATTAAACGCCCATTCCGATTGGACAGATTAGGTTTATTTTTACGATACATCTTTATGTAAGATATAAATATATTTGTGGAGATGATATATTCCGTATATAAATAACATTCAACCTTTATGGGCATATTAGTAATTTAATGCAGAATAGAGTTTATGAGAATATGTTTTATATATATTCCTGTCTCCTCTAATAATCAAATACCTCTTGATGCTCGTCGATGGGCACACTAAAAGACATTGCTTTAAGGAAAAACTTTCACGGGCCAATTTGAAGAGCTTAAATATATAGCTTTTGAAATGATCCTGAAACAGGGCAGGTAAACTTTCGAACAGACAGTTGTTGAGCTTCCCTTTCCTTATAAACAGATCCCACACAATGCCACTTCCTCCGATGTATACTTAGATCATACCTAAACACACGTCGGGGTGGTCTGGATAAGTGTACAGCATACTTGTAAACCCTTACATTAGAACATTCCTCAACACCCAGGCTGTTTTACTCGTTACTTAATACTTATTGTGAGCTTTCGATTTTACGATAGCATCGAAAATGAATTCCGATAGAGGAACTTATAGATTCGGCAGTGGCAGCGACTTTCTCTCTCTTTTTGTAGTCCTAATGTGGCAACGATCTGAATTATTTAACATAATTACCCTATTTACACTCCATTCTCAATTCGTCATTATTATGATCTTTTGTATTTAAAGGGGAAAATGTACACAGATTCTAGGTTATCTAAGAAAAATTCCAATTTTATTCGCATAACAAATGTTTACATTAAGACACTAATGCGAATATGGTACTCGGGATATAAAAATTAAAGGCCTTGCTCATATAACTACGTTATTGTATATCATTACGAAGTACAGGATACAGCAATTTAAAATGACACAACTCGTTACAGGATGACAGATGTGAACCACGTGGGTCTTAAGTACGCGAAGGATGAAAGTTATAATCTTATGTATTTAAAGGAAAAAATGTTTACGCATTCTTTGTCATGCGTTAAAGTAATTTCTTTTCATAAATAATCGTATATTTAACATCAGTACAATAGTAAAGTAAATTAATCGAGTGTGCTCATACAATAGACAATAGAGAGGAAAATAATAATATAAAACACAAAAATGAATTAATAATCAAAATAACAAAACAATATTTGGACTGTGGGTAACTACATCATCTGAGCGTGTTTTCATATATTTTTTCACGAAGAAGCCTAATTTCAAATATTAGTGCCGAAAATTCAATCAACGTCAGAAAAAGTGACTTTTTTCATTTACCTCTATTTTAGGTTGTTTTGATGGAAATTGATTGGAAAAAGTTAGTTTTCTATGATTTATTCTTTTTAATTTTCATGAGGTTTTAGCGCGTTTTTCCCTCCCTCTTACCCGCTTATGAGAATGATCTCATGAGAGGAACAATTTTCGGATGTTTGCCAACGATCATGCGGCAAGGTCTAGTGAGCAATTTACACTTTTCTCCCGAATGATTTCACGAATGATCAAAACCTACCAATAATTGCTTCTTCACCTTTCTAATAGAACTAGAGGTATGGACGGAACTGCGCTCAGATGACACAGATGACTTTTTCTAAATTCATTTGAAGGATGCAACTGCATTAGGTCCATCTTTTGGATTCTTAGACTTTTCCAGAGATCTCTCATAGGTGGTTTAGACCTGATGCATGTTCTATTTACATAAATCCTCCCATGTTATTCTTTTCGTGAGCCAAACCATACTTTCCAACCCAATCTAATGCGGCGTCATATGTAGCAGACGCTAGTATCTACAAAAACGCTTATAAAAAAAAATAATAAAGGATATTAAATGCCATTTTTACTGCAACATAGTATTTCAGTAAATGAAGTCCCATTCATGTATAGTCTACTGTTCGGTAGTATTATTACAGAAAAAACCTCCATGTCACTATTAGCCATTCATCGCTATGTGATATCGCACTTTCACATATTCAGAGTGAAAGCGCTTTCATAGTCACGAAATTGATTCCGAGCCTTCACTGAATCGGACAGAATGTCACAGAATCCGTAACACTTGCTTTCTTTAGATGAGTCGGATTCTTATTGGAATCTTGTTAATTTTTACAATATTTTTAATGTAAATGCAACAGAAGTCACGGAACGTTTGGGACTCGGGGAGAGAAAACCTCAGATTTTCATAAAAATCTACATTTCAAACTACTCGGCACGGGTTTTTGCAGCCTTCTTCAGCAATAAATGATCTATCCATGGTTACTAAGTTATAGTGGTCTTCCTTTGTCAAGTAGGCATTTATTGCCAAAGAAACGTTGAAAACATAGATTTTTTTGCAAATCGGGGGAGGGGTGCACATCGGACATTCGTCCTATTGTGCGAGTCCAAAATTGGTCAATCTTACCTTAACATCCAAATGAACTTCAGGTACTGCCTGATTTCAGTTGACCTTCCGATCTCGTCGTCATTGAGGCTCCAAAAATGAAGGAATCTTCTACTTTCCAATGCTACACACTCAAATGTTACGTGCTTAGGTGTCTCATAATTTTCCCCACACCACCCACAGACTGGTGATGATCTGATCCTTATGTGCTTATTCATGGTGTAATGGCCAGACACCATCGCCACAACCTCTCTCAAATCATTCCTGGCCATACCCAAGAAGATTTCCTTCCTGCTCAGACTTTTGAGAAGGACTTCGTGTGGGCAATTTTCTGTCTTTCCCAAAGTCTACTAAATTTTTCTTTGGCTCTAATTGCAATCGCCTCTTTAGCACAGGCCACCGACAATTCGACAAAGGGCCTCTTGGTGCTACTTCCGAGCCCAATCCTGCCAACCTGTCCGCTCTCTCGTTGCGCAGGATACCTAGATGTCCTGGTACCCAGTAGATAGCAACGCTATTATTCCGTTCTAATTCATTTATCCTAATATGGCATTCTTTAACAATGTTTGACTTGATCTCAAATCTTTGTGATACCCTAATTCCCATAGCCTAATCCCATCTATTCTTTGCCCTCATATCACATTTACATTCTGTATTTAAAGTCATTTACTGAGAATAAACTTAGTTCAATTTTACAGTCAGGCCGGATTATATTGGACTCTAGGTAAATCTGATATCAGTCTATTGTATCAAGAATCGAGTTTATATTTTTCATATATGAGGCTATATTTTTAAATACCTCTGCCACCTCTAATACTACATTACTCTCAGTAAAAAGGCGATTAGCCAGATAGCAAATCTTGGTTCGAATTCCGCTTGATGCTCGGTAAAAGTTTTCCTACTTCATGATAAATCTTTATTAAAGTTAACCTGTAGATATGGATCTTCTTTTTAAATGTCATATAAAAGTCACTCAAATTATTATCAAATTGTTCTGGTTGTTCTTGTCTTCGTTTTGTTCTATGTTTTGTTATTATTTTTCTATTTTTCTTATTCTTTTTTTTTTTTCTCTTTTTTCTTGACTGGACAGAGATTTTCCTGATCATGAGCTTATCGCTAAAGTTGCGTAGCTCATAATGAAATAAATAAATAAATAAAAATAAATGTCATATAATTTATTATTTTCATCATAATTTTTACTGACCTGGGTTATTAATATTAATTTTGAAATATTATTATTTATTAATTAAGCTTATCGCAACTCAGGCGACGAAACTGCAGCTTGAAAGAATTGAGGTAAGTAGAAGAAAGTCAATTGTATACTCAGTGATAAATTGTAAAGTAAATTAAAAGTACGAGTCGTAAGTAAAGTAGTAGTTATTAGCTGATAGAAGTAACCTAATTCTGTGTTGATATTTCAGTGTCTCACTCAGCGATATTTACTTCCAGAAATAAAAAGGGGGGAAGGAAAACAAGAGGGGAGAAAAGGCAAAAATAAGACAATAAATAGACAGATAAAAGAAGGAAGGAAAGAATAAATTTATATTATATATAACAAAAATAAACAATTGAAACAAGGGGAGAAAAAAAAAAAAAAAAAAAAAAAAAAAAAAAAAAAAAAAAAAAAAAGAAAGGGCGTAGCTAGATTTTATCCAGAGTTTTGATGTTGGAAAGGAATTGGAATATGTCTGAAATATGTTTGCTGTCATCTGAAAGTAATTCATGCATGTTTGATGGTAAGTCAGTGTTTAACCTGAGTCTACAGTCTGTCAGTAAGTGTTTAACAGTTAGTGTTGTATTGCAGTACTGGCATATTGGTCTGTCTTGTCGTGTCATAAGGTATGAGTGAGTCAGTAGGGAATGGCCTATCCTCAGCCGGCAGAGGACGACTTCTTCTCGTCTATTACTTCTGCTACTTGAAGGCCATTCCCGAACTGTATACTTAATCTCCCTTAATTTATTATCTGTAACTTTAAACCAGGTATCCTGCCAAATTTGCATTATTCTCTCTTTACCCTCAGTGTGCAAGTCTTGGTACGTCAAACTGTCAATGTCCTGTTGTTCTTTTCGTCCTGCAAGTTTTGCTAGTAAGTCAACTTTGGTACTTGGTCCGATGTCTTCGTGGCCTGGTAGCCAATACAGAGTAACTGTGTTGTTCAGTAATGATATTTTATAGTGTATCTCTTGTATTAAAGGATTAGTACTGTAAATGTCCTGTAATGTAAGAATTGCGCTCAGTGAGTCAGTACAGATAGTAATGTTTCTGTGTTCAGTGTTAGGTATGTTGTCCAGTGCGAGTATAACAGCATGTAGTTCGGCTGAGTAGGAGCTTGTTATGTTTGGTAGCTTTAGCAACTTGATTTCATCTCCAACTACAGCAGCCGCTCCTACACCTTCAGCTGTTTTCGACCCGTCAGTGTAGATGAACAGTGTTCCAGTGTTTTCAGTCAGTCGTGAATAAAAAATATTTTTATATAGTTCTCTGGATGTAGGGTTAGTTTTTTTTGAATTTTGTAAGTTCGAGGTCCATTTTTAAATTTCTTGTTGTCCACGGTATACAAGTCAAGTCTGGAGTTTGTAGAGGTATGCTATATTGTAGATCCGAGTTTTGTGTGTATGTTAAGTATCTCATGTGCAGGGGACGTTGTCTTTTCGTATGATATTGAAATAGTTCGAGGTATGTTTGTTCTAAGGAATTTGGAGTACATGGACTATTTAGGAACTTACTTTTCAGCACAAATTTTATACAGTTGAACATACGTCTGAGCTCCAATGGTGGTTCTCCGCTTTCAGCATAGAGACTTACGGCTGGGCTTGATCTGAAGGCACCAGTTGCAAGACGTAGACCTGTTGTATGTATTGGGTCCAGTATTTTCAGTGTGCTGGTTCTGGCAGACGAATACACTACACTCCCATAATCCAGTAGAGACCTGGTATATGCTCGGTAGAATGTAAGCATTAGACGTCTGTCTGCTCCCCATTTAGTATTACTAAGAATCCTTAGTAGATGCAGAGATTTCTTACATCTATTAACGAGTTCCTTCAGATGGGGCACCCAAGTGAGTCGGGAGTCAAATTGTAGTCCTAAAAATTTAAGCGTATTTGTGGAATTGATTAATTCATTAGATAAATATAAGTCGAGTTTTGGTATCTGTCTCTTTTTGGTAAAAATTATATAGTGTGTTTTTATTGTTGAAAAGTGTAGTCCGTTAGTAACGCTCCATTTTTCGAGACTTGCTATGTTTTGTTGTATCATATCCTTAGCATAGTCTATATTTCTTGCTTTAACATAAATAAGCAAATCATCTACGTAAAGGCAATAACGCACCGGTGGAGAGATATGTTCTCGTACAGTGTCCATAGCTATTTTAAAGAATGTCGTACTTAGTACACTTCCTTGTGGTACACCATTTTCTTGCAGGAATTCATTAGATAATGTGACACCAATTTGCACTCTGAATGTCCTATTTGATAGGAAATTAATTACGAAGTTCAAGAAATTTCCATGAATATTCCATTCAGATAATTTTGAAAGGATAGTTCTACGCCACACTGTATCATAAGCTTTTTCAATGTCAAAGGATACGGCTAGTATAGATTCTTTTTTAACAAATGCATTTAGAATTTCACTTTCTAATCTCACAATGTGGTCCATGGTTGAATGATTTTGCCTGAATCCACACTGATAGTTAGACAGAAGTTGATTCTTTTCAAGAAACCATAGTAGCCTTTTATTCAATATTCTTTCAAATAGCTTACAGATACAGTTGGTGAGTGCTATCGGTCGATAGTTGCTGGTTAGCGTATTATCTTGCTTAGGTTTTAGGATAGGCACAATAATTGACTCTTTCCAATTTTCTGGATAAGATCCTGTAACATAGGCTTTGTTGAATAAGTTTAACAAGATCGACAGTCCAGTAGGTGGTAGATTTTTCAACATCTGATAACAGATTCCATCGTTGCCAGGAGCTGTGTACTTAATACTCGATAAAATTAATGTTAATTCTGCCATCGTGAGAGGTTCATTAAGAGGGTGAATTTGATGGGCTATTATATTGAGGGGTATTTTTTCAAGACTATGTTTGTAATTTAGAGATTCACCGGATAACTTAGAATTTCCTGAAATTTGACTAAAATGTTGGCCGAAAATATTACTAATTTCTACTGGAGACGTTATTATAGTATTATTGTACTTTAGTGCTGTAATTGGAGCTCTGTACCTTTTATGTAGTATTTTATTAATGTTAGCCCAGATAATGTTTTGAGGCGTGCTTTTGTTAATGGATGTTAAAAAATCTATCCAACATTTCTTTTTGCTAGACCGTATAATATATTGTGCTTTTGCCTTTTTACGCTTATACTCCTGCAAGAAAGTGTGGCATGGGTTATTATTAAACTGGCGAAGTGCTTTTCTACGTTCAGAGACTGCCCTTTGGCATTCATCGTTCCACCAGGAAACTGGTTTTTTCTTGTAAGTGTCCGGAGTCTTAGGTATTGACGCATCTGCTGCTGTTCGAATTAATTTTGAAAATTGATCAATGTCATTTAAACACGAATTTCCTAATTGATCTAATATTAAATTTTGAAATTTTTCCCATTCTGCACGTTTGAAGTTGTAACGGGGTATGGATTGAAAATATCTTTGTATCATATTGGGGGTTATCATAATGGGGAAGTGGTCGCTTCCAAAAGAATCAGAACTGACTTCCCAAGAAAAATTTGTAAATATTCTTGGTGAGCAGACAGATACGTCAATATTAGTGTACGTTCCTGTTCGGGGACATAAATGTGTTGGTCGGTTTGTGTTAAGGGGAAGAAGATCGTTTTGTTCGAATATACTTTCTATTGTACGCCCTCTAGTGTTAGTGGTCTGTGCTCCCCATATTCTGCTCTCAGAATTAATATCTCCTACTAAGAGCAGAGGTTGCGGGAGTTGTGTTATGAGATCGTGTAATGCATGTACATCAATAGGTTCACCTGGTGGAAGATAAATGCTACAGACAGTAACTTTGAACGGTATGTATACTATTGCAGCAACTGCTTGAAGTGTAGTCAGCAGCCGTACAGGTTCGCTGTGAATACAATCTTTAACATAGATACAGACACCGCCGCATGCTCTACCTCCTTCCGTATAGTCCTTAAAATAGGAATTATAGCCTCGTAAGGTGATTTGCTTACCTGGAGCGGTGTGTGTTTCTTGTAGTGCAATTATGTTGAACGTCTTGGTCTCGTCTTGCATTAGATTCTGGAGATCAGCAAAGTGCCTTTTGATACCGTTAATATTCCATTGGAGCACCGACATAGTTATCTAAAAAACATAAATACCAATGAGTGAGAACTGGCTTTGCATGTACAAAATGGAAAGTTAAAGAAGTGTTTGCTGTAGAGTGGTTTGGATTCATGGCTTCTTTTTATTCCGACTTCCTCTTCCTCCAGTTTCAAGAATTTGTGTTCTCCCGCCGGCAGTCGTTCCATCCTTCGATTGGCTGTTGGATCCTTGTTGAGTTCCTGGAGATAGGACAGTGCTAGAAGTGGTTTTTTTACCCTTCCCTTTAGGGTGTAATTTTGTTAGAGTCTCTTCTAGCGACTTCAATCTTTCTTCTACTCCAGCAAGGACATAATTGATCTGGCAGTCACAAGATTTTTTATCGGAGTCTTCAGCCGAATCTGATATCACTTCCCGGCTTGGTAAATTTTGAGCCCCTTGCAGAAATGATTCCATTTTATTAAGAACCTCGAAGATTCTCTTAAATAAATTATTTTCGCTATTAGGCTCAGTCTTCTTGGCGTAGCTAGTTTCCCTTAGATTTATGCGCCGTTTAGCCTCACCGTAGCTAATCTTCTCTATAGCCATATTTTTCACTATTATAGCTTCTTTTTGGTAAACTGCACATTTTTTGTCCCAGGAGACGTGTTCCAGGCCACAGTTGCAGCATTTTAAATTCTCACAGGGGCCTTCGTGTTTGTCTTTTGAACATCTGCCACAAACATCTACTTTTCTACGACAAGTTTGGACAGTATGGTTCAACTGATGACATCTGTAGCAGCGTAATGGTTGAGGAATGTATAGGCTGATAGGGATGGACATGTAGCCAATGCGAATTTTTTCGGGAAGAGATGTAGTCATGAATGTCACAACAAATAACGTACGCCCTGATTTCGGAGATATTCGACGAATATGCGTGACGTTTTGGTCTTGTAATTCCGAAATAATTTCGCTATTGGTTAGATTCTCCAATTCAGAACATCTAAAAACTCCTCTACAAAAATTCAAGGTCTTATGTGGTAGGACTTTAATTTTGTAATTCTGAAATTGGGTTAGCTTCAGTAATTTTGTGCATATGGTGAGGTTATGGCAATTAATGGTTAGGGTTCCATCTTTTCTATTTTTATTAACTGCAACTTCCTTACCTATGCTCGTTATCCATCTGGAGATGATAAAAGGGCTAATCTTGTTGAAATCAATGCCTTCGTCAAGAATTCTAATGGTTAAATATCTTGGCGAGTTATTTAAACATTCTTCAGTCAAGGTTTGGGTAAACCAAGACTTATACAATTCTTCTTTGTTAGCAGTCTTCAATACTTCATTTTCAGAGTGAGATTTCCCATCAGTCGTAGAGAAATCAGTCATTTTTCGGAGTAGTTAATTTATACATTTAATTTTGAAATAAAACAGAGAGTTAATAACTTCATTTTATTTGCATCATACTAAATTTTGTTCATTAGCACAAAATTGTCTAATTTTCATAGAATAAAGAAACAATTTCATATTATTTGAGTTAATTTACTTATAAATTGCTCAGAGCGTGTCCAATGTCTTCTGACTGTTCGGACCATTTGTTTTATGGCCACAAGAGAAATCATCCGTCTACTAAAAATTAGAACCTACGAAAATGCATATATATATATATATATATATATATATATATATATATAATATATATATAATATATATATATAATATATATACATATATATATATATATAATATATATATATATATATATATATATATAAATATATGCATTTTCGTAGGTTCTAATTTTTAGTAGACGGGTGATTCTCTCTCTCTCTCTCTCTCTCTCTCTCTCTCTCTCTCTCTCTATATATATATATATATATATATATATATATATATATATATACTATATACTATGTATTTGTCAAATACCTCTCACTCACTGACCTATCATCGCCCAGACCAAACCACTCGATAGAAAAACTTGAAATTTTGCATGGACACTCCCTATAAAACGTAGGCACTCGCTAAGAAAGGATTTTTTGATATTAGAATTTTTAAGTATTTTTAGAGGGGTTTAAAGTTTAGTTGGTTATAGCAGGCTAGGCTAGGTTGCATGTGTTGCTAGGACGATAAAGAACAGCTGTTACCTTACATTATCTATTTCATAGTATTATTTTTAATTGGGGTTAATTTCAACTATGATGGCAGTCCTTGATTTACTAGAAATAAAATGTGATTTTGTCCCTCATAGAGTTTACGCCCTGGTGATGGCCCATCCGAGGTAATAATATCCCGAACCACTTACGCAAATACGTTTAGAGTGTAAACACTCGCTAAGAAAGGTTTTTTTTTTTTTTATGTTCAAACGTTTTAAGTACTTTTAGGGGGGTTTGAATTATTAAGAAGTTCCTCATCGGCTCAAAAATGGCTCGATTTTAAAAACAGGCTAGGTGAAAAAAAATCTACCAGCTGTCTGTCTGTGTGTTTGTCCCTTATACAAATCCACACCGTTCGCCCGATTTCGACTAAACTTGGTACACATGCAGATCGTAATATGCGGAGTGTCGTAGGCTAAGTCAAAAACGTCTACCAGCTGTCTGTCTGTGTGTTTGTCCCTTATAAAAATCCACACCGTTCGTCCGATTTCGACTAAACTCGGTATACATTTAGATCTTAATCTGGGAAGTGTCGTAGGCTAAGTCAAAAACGTCTACCAGCTGTCTGTCTATATGTTTGTTCCCTATAAAAATCCACACCGTTCGTCCGATTTTGACTAAACTGGGTACATAGGTAGGTAGATCCTAATCTGGAGAGTGCTGTACGCTAGGTCAAAAAACCTCTACCAGCTGTCTGTCTGTATGTTTGTTCCCTATAAAAATCCACACCGTTCGACCGATTTCGACCTAAGTTGGAACACAGGTAGATCTTGATTGCCCTAGGCTAGGTCAAAACGGCTACCATCTGTCTGTCTGTGTGTTTGTTCTTTATACAAACCCACACCGAATCACAGATTTTGATCAACTGGGCACACAGGTTGGTCTTGATCAGGGGATTGCCATAGGCCAGGTCAAAAACGTCTACCTGCTGCTGTCTGTATGTTTTTTTTTTTTTTTTATGTTTACTTGGCATACATGTATGTCTTGTTACGGGGGGGGGGGTGTTATAGGTTAGGTCAAAGTCGTCTAGTACTCACAGTTGGGAGGCCACGGGTTCATAACAGTTACAAATTCGTGTTATTAGATTTTAATAATATGTACTTATTTGGTTTCTAATTTATTTAGGCTTTTCTATATGCAGAAAGTAGGTGTAGCATGGCACGCCGGGTAACAGCTAGTGTATATATATATATATATATATATATATATATATATATATATATATATATATATATACAATTAATCCCATAATAGCTAGGGCCTAGGGAGGCAAGTTATTGAGCGTACGTCACACAGGAAATAGTAATGTCAGTACTACATTCTTCAGCTGCCTGATTTCATCCTATTAAAGGGTGTTGCTGGGGGCGAGATTAGCTCAGTGGTAGAGCACTGGACTAATAAGTTGGAGGACCTGAGTTCAAATCCCGAGCAAGAACTAAAGATTTTTTCTTCAAGTTTCTTCGACCATGGGTTGAATTTGGCCTCCCTAACCGTCCCTAGGCCAACCCAGCCTTTAATTAATTTATTAATGGGTACCTTGGTGCTAATGACTCTAGCAGTCGAAGCAGCAAGGGGGAAATCAGGCGGCCGGAGCATAGTACTGACCATACTATTTCCCTAGTGTGCCGTATGGTCATGAATCAGATACCTCTACAGTATACGCCCCTCAGGGCCCTCGAGGTCTGTTACGGGACTGATTAAAGGGTGCCTGCCGGCATTATATCCTGGGTGGAATGTCTCGGACCCCGACCGACCATTAGAGGCCAAGAATATAAATCATAACTACCAATTAAAGAGATAAATTAATTGCTTAACTTTAAAGTAATTTTTTTTTTACCTAATTATTTGTAAATTTTTTGTAATGAGTGTTACTTTGCCTATTCGACAGTACATCTCTTTAAGCTGAAATAAAAGTATGCATTAGTAAATATCTCGCTGTCCAAGTTCGTTGACCGGACGTTGCGTCAACTGTCTGGAAGATTATTAACAACCGTTTTGTATAATGTATTTTCTGAGTTCCTTGTAAATTAGTGCTTGTTATTGCATTCCATTTCTTTTTTTTTTTTTTTTTAATATTTATTTTTTAAGGAAGTCTTATTTCCAGTGGGGGCGAGGTTAGCTCAGTGGTAGAGCACTGGACTAATAATCTCGAGGACCCGAGTCCAAATTCCGAACACGCACTGAAGATTTTATCTTCTAGTTTGTTGTTAGTGCGTGAATTCTGCCCTGAACCGTCCCTAGGCCAACCGAGCCTTTAGTTTATTTATTAATGGTACCTTAGTGCTTATGACTCTAGCTGTCGAAGCAGCAAAGGAGAAAATCAGGCGGACAGACCACAGTACTGACACGCACAGTACTGACCACACTACCTCCCTATTGTGCTGTATGGTCATGAATCAGATACCTCTATATTATCTGCCCCTCAGGGCCCTCTTGGCCTGTTATGGGACTGATTTTTGTAATATCCAGTATTATTTTTCTTCGTTAATAAGCTATTTTAATATTTTCAACGTCTCTCTGATGGTGTACATAATTCAAATCATGAGTAGAAAAATGTTCATACATACATAAATATATGAAGACCTTGTCATTTATAAAATAATGGCCTCTCTTAAGATAAGTGTTACTTCTAAACAACAAAAACAAAATATTGTATAATCACCGTTCATAATTCAAGATCTATTTCCTGAAAGTATTATAACTGCTAGCTTTTTCGTATTATACAAATATTATTTTCATTAAAAAGATTTTAATGAGCTAGCGACTCCTCAATATCGGCGAAGGACTGGTGTCCCCATTATTACAGATTATATCTACGTACCATTTGAAAGGTTCAGGACAACAAAATATCTTAGTTGAATTATTTTTTTATCTTAAAACGCTCTGACATTGTAGAATGTATTTGAATAAAATATGAAATAGCTAGAATATTACACCATCCAAGAAAATATTAATATAGAAAATATTATAGCAAACGAGGTCAATGAAAACTAGAGCATGATTGGCAAATTGATGAAACAGACATAACTTTCGACCATAAAGCTAGAACTAGTTCAAATAGCAAGGCTGTAAGCATCAAAAGTACAAACTAATTTATTAAAATAATAATTGACACGCTTCATTTTTTTAAATGAGGTCTTTTCCCATGGCCACATGTTCATAAGGAAAATTTACAGAACGTAGATTTCAGCATTTATTTATATACGACTACGTTTAATTTTTTTAATTTCATTATAAGTTATTACATGTAGGTTTCAATTAATTATTTATTTTTTTAGGTAATGACCTCAAACCTTTAGGGCAAAAACGCCATTCCCTTGAGAAGTTTATTAGTTTTAATCATCAAAGATTATTCGCTGATGTATCCACATAAACATTCAAATTAATATTATAATGTAACAGGTCAAAATTTTTCAAGTAGTGTTGTTGCTTTCAAAAGGTCAATAAGTCGAGTTTCAAAAGGTCAATGACCTTCCAAAAGGTCAATAAGTCCAGTTATTTGTTTGGTGTCATCACTTAAAAATTCATCAAAAGAGTCTTCCAACTGATATTGCTCTTTCAATTTTTCCTGCAAAATAAAAAATAATATATTTTCCATCTGACTTGATATCAGCACTGATATCGTTGAAATTAAACATTAAAACCCTGATTAGACTTGGAAAAAATCAAAATATATTTTCAAATCATTCAAAAATCATATTATTTCAATTAATCTCATTGTTGAATTAAGGTAAGTTTACGTTTTGAAGATGTCAGTCTGATTTTTTCCAAGTCTAATCAGGTTTTGAATGTTTAAATTTAACGACATCCGTGTTGATATTGAACTAGATGAATAATAAATAATAATAACGTAATATTATGTTCAATTGTTGTATTCATGTAAGGTGTAACTAAAGAGTAAGCAAGTATTCAAAAAGACTTCTGTTTCGCTAGGTACACGTTCCGTCACTTTGAAATTCTTCATCAGTTGCTTCAGCGACATACCGGGCCAATTATTGTAGGATTTCTTCAACAGTAAATATTCGTGGAATAACTCCTTGAGCTGTAAATGCACGATAAAAAAGTTGTCACGTATACCACAAGGCGGTGTCGTATCCGACACTGAAACTATGTTTGCCACAGATTATACTAAATTTCCGAGGAGGAATAAAGGTCAATGACTTATTTGGCCAGTTTGTTGTCTAGAGGACTACCGATAGATAGGGTAATTCAGGGTTACAACACTCAACCTATGCGCTGATAATTCTACACCTACTTGTGGAAGAAGGGCTGAGAAAATATATGCAAACCCCCAAAATTGTATCCAAAATCTAGGAAGGAAACAAACTTTCATCGATCCTTGAAAGATATTCACTGATTGATTGAGTGAGCTGTTGTAATATGTTTTATGTTTATACGGAATTCATGAAAGGAGAGCATCGATCTCTGTATACCTGTACTGGATGCGGGACAGGCCAAATACCGATGTGTACAGAGACCGCCACACCCCTGGGTTCTTGGGCAATAGCAACAAGTGGCTGGTGATCTTTAGGATCAATTAAGAAAGGGTCTTACTCTCGTCGGCCCAAACTCACATATATCTCAGTGTTCAAGGACCCTCCACTCGTCGCAGGAATCCAGCCGGCCTTAGCTGCATTTCCTTTCGGCTTGCGAAACTTTAGTCCACTTCCACCCCGATAGGCTTCTTAAGCACTTGATGTAAATCCCCTCAGGATATGGGACATTTGTTACATTTCTTGCTAGTTTCCCCAGACGTGCGGCTAACAGAAGAATAAGTGAGCGGCACGAGTTGCTCCCATTTTTTTTAAAGCAATTCAACCACACGGGGCATTGTTGCCTATTGAAATTTGTTTAAGATAATACCTAGAAAAAATATTAAAACTATAAAATTCTGCAAATAACAAAAAAATAAAATCAAATTAAAAAAAAAACAGTCTGTGCTGTTCTCCGGCCGCATTATTTAACCCTTTGAAGGTAGCCATTATTTATTTTTTGTTTAACGGCGAATCATCGATTGGGCTCAGTGTTGGGTAAAAATCATTGAGAATAATGAATAATGAATAAATTTGTTATTTGATTCTGAATAATGAATAATTTTTCATTCATTAGTCAGCCAATTAAATAAATAACAATGATTCATTGATTGGATTTTTTTTTTAATAAAAGTGATTTATTGAATGCAATTTTTCGTTAAATACAAGTGATTTATTTTAAGACTCTTTTCTAATAAAAATGAGTCCGTTCATTAAATTTTTTCTTACTTTTAATGAAAATTATTTATTTAAGCGATGTTGTTTACTGAACTTAGAAAGAATATGAGTTTGTTGTTCCATGAACCACATAATTTTAAAAGTATAAAAATAATGAATGAAGAATGAAAAATAATTAATTAATCATTAAATTAAAAAAGAATCAATGAATAAATTCTTATTCTTATTCATTTAATCATAAGCCAACCCTGTTATTCGTTGAATAAAAATTAAATCAGTGGATGAATAATTTAATCAATGAATAAATTCTTATTCAATAAAGATTTATTCAATGATTATTGAATAAAACATTTATTTAATAATGTCCTACTCTGATTGGACTTTTAGCGCTGGGCTATCTACAGGTATCCAACCTTTTCTAATGCCAACAGCACGTGGTCGGTCACCCATTCAGGTACTGGCCACGCCCGAATTTGCTTAACTTCGTTGATCCTAGGGTGGGCCTAGGGACGATATGGGATCTCAAATACAACCCTTCTACGACGAAATTAGAAAATAAAATCTTTAGTGCATGCCCGAATTTTGAACTCAGGTCAAAGTCAAATAAAATAAAATAAAATTTTCCTAATTGATTATTATTGATTTTGCTACTATTTGACTAATTTATTTTGGCCTGCTGTATTAGCGAATCCCTTATAAATAAATAATATTTGTGCAAGAGTAATTTAATAAAACATCAAAGGCAGTAAAATGTCATTTTCTTGACAATATATCTGCTTTTGCCAACATGGAAGTTTTTTTTCTTTAAAAATTTTGTTCATACTGACTTTCACCAATTGCATTCTGCATCTTTCATATTAAATTGATTAGTAATTCCCTAAAAACGAATCATCTAATGACTACAGTTGAAGGGGTCGGGGCAAAATAGTGCCAAGCAACATTTTTAACAAAACTTAACTGTAGCTGCTATATGTTGGATATTATGTGGGACTATCAGTTGAAATGGTTAGGGGCGTCAAGGTTAAGTAACATACGGAGCCTGTAGTCTTATTTTAGTAGCATTTGCATCATAGACTGATAGTCCCACCTAATATCCAACATTTAGCAGCTACAGTTAAGTTTTGTTAGAAATGTTGCTTGGCACTATTTTCCCCGACCCCTTCAATTTATCCAGGATTTTTCCCACAAATTTCGCTTATTTTGACTCCGCTGAAGTCAAACCTCAACAAACAAAACCATGGTGATCTGAGGCTAATATAGTATTTGACGGGCGGCTTCTTTGATCACCTATTTGACACTTGCTGATCACTTAAAATCTCTCTTAGCCCATTCATCAAACCTGTATATTATTGTTTGACAATACAAGCCTTCGGGATTTTGATTTATTATCTTCCCCCTACCTGTTCAAATTAATTTGTTAGAGCCATAAATTTTGGCGGTTTCAATTTGCATGTTCTCTCTGAGATCGTTCCATTTCAGAAAGTTCATTAATTCAACGAAAAATAAGCATTCGGCCCCGGAAGGGATAATAGGAAATTTATTCCCGACGTATTCAATTAATTTTATGGCATTTTTTAAGTTTACTTAACTTCTTTCTACCACAACTTCCATTAATTGTTTTCCCCCGCCCATATAATATTATAAATGCGTAGAAGAATTTAATATATATATATATATATATATATATATATATATATATTATACGACAATTAATTTGAATCTCTTACCTATGACATTCTTTATTTCCCTGACGCGTTTGGACTTCTTTTCAAAGACATACCTACATCATATCGTCGATACAAATGCAAAGTAACGAATGTGAAAAAATTCATCTTTCATTGTCAATCTTTACTAACTTCTGCTGGACTTATGTACGGAAAATTCTTGAATCTTAGATCACTCTATTAAAGGTAAAGTATTCCTTTATCAAAAGGTCAAATCTGCCGAATATTTGACTGTCCAAAAAAAAGTTACGAATAAATGCTTTTCCACTCTGAAAAGTGGTGATTTTCACATTCGATACTTTGCATTTGTAGCGACGATATTTTGACTACACCAAAATCATGTCTTCTGAAAAAACGCCGAAAAAAAAGAATGAACAGAGATGTATTATAATAATATAGGAAATATTTTGTTCCGTAAATCCTAAAACTTTTCGAGATAAATCCTAAAACTATTTTGGTTGTGAAGTTTAAGGGTGATTTATAACCCCTTTAATTGAGGAATTAGCACTTTAAAAATATATCCGTAATAGCTGAATACCCGTGCTTCGTCAAGTCAGATAAGTAGTTATTTTATTGTGTTAAATAATGTATCATCAAAATTAACGTTGCTACATAATATTTTGCAGTTTATTATAGCACCCGTCATACTATAAGTTATTCCTCAATTGATAAGTAATCAAATTATAATGTTTCTTGACATTGGGGCGCTCCGGACCATTGTCAAGAAACAGATGAGGTAGAGATAATCCGTTATCGGTAGGTTGGCCGTAACAGCAGCTTAACCAGTACAGGTTAAAATTCGTTGTCAACAATAAATGTACGTTAAAATTTAATAATTTATGTTGGCATGATGTCATTTGGAAACACCCATTATATTTGCGAGCACCCATTATGAAGTGCTCTGACTGGGGATGCTGATGGGTGTGCAAGCGTTCGCAATATTATTATCTTGGATGGACGATCACCAGGCATAGCGTAAACTCTATGAGGGACAAAATCACAGTTTATTTATAGTAATTCAAGGTCTGCCATCATAGTTGAAATGAACCGCTTATAAAAATAATATAATGAAATAGATGCAGTACAGTAACAGTTGACCTGTTATCGTCCTAGCAACGCATCCTGCCTAGGCTTTTTAGAACTAACCCCTCTAAAAATACTCAAAAATTTAAATATCAAAAAATCCTTTCTTAGCGAGTGTTTACATGCTAAAGAGAGTGTCCATGCAAAATTTCAAAATTTTCTGTCAAGTGGTTTGGGTGGGCGATGATAGGTCAGTGAGTGAGTTGTATTTGACAAATATATAGTGAATACAATTTTTCAGGGTACTAAACGTATCCCAAAAATAAAATAAAAAAGTCTGACTCGCAGGAACTGCGTCATCTTAGCGCGGTTACGTACATCTCGAAGAAATGGAATAGATTAGCATCACAAATCACAGGAAACTGACAGCCACTGCCATCATTATTAATACAGCCACTCCAAACTTATTACCAATACCTTTCACCGTTTGTTAGTTTATTTTACAACAATACTAATTTTACTGGTAAATGCAATTTAAAACTAGAAACAACCAATTAAAAAGTGAGATAAAGACAGAGAAAAACCATTTCAAAACAACAAAAAAAACACTTTTTAAGTTTTAAGCGCTTATATCTCTCATTGACGTTGTCCCATCGAATATTGCTTCAGAACATTTTTCGTAGAGAATGTAGTAAGCATTTGAATAGTCACTTTCCACTTACGACTATTTCCCAACCGTTATCGAGATATTTACGAAAAATGTATGTAGATCCGAAAAGTTTTCACGTCTATTAATAAATATTTTTTTTCGCATACTTCCTTAACTCCAAATATAACCAAAATTTAATCATCTTAGTTAGGATTAATTTCCAAGATGTAGAAAATATTTCAATTGAATCCCGCGATTTTAAGTACTCGCAAAAAAAAAAAATGACTTACAAAAACATTGATTCCACTTTTCTCAGAAACGGTTACAGATATCGCCTTAAAAATGGTTTCATTCGTTTTCTTATGTTAACAAACCTATAAAACAAGTACCTGCAAGCATATAAACTCAAAAACGTAAGCGTTACGATTTTTTTGGGCGAATTTCGCCCCAAACACTATCTTCTAGTGGGCGGATTCTGCTGGTTAACGAACTTGACCTTTCAAATTAGAAGAAAGATGTTTGTGCCAAATTTCATCAAAATCGGACCAATTTTGCGCCGTCAGGAGCGCGAACAGACAAACATATATATAAATATATACATACATATATATATATATATATATATATATATATATATATATATATATATATATACAAATTTTTGCCACCTATATTTTCGTGATCTATAGGTTCTGAAACGTGAAAGTTTCTAGTCGGCACTTCCGGATTGCGTCATGAGGTCAACCTCATAAGCGGGTTCTCCCTATGGAGATAGGGAGTAACCGCGCTAAAAGGCGAGGTAAACCGCCCGTTTTTTTTTTCTATTCGACTATAAAATAGAACATACTGGACACTAATTCAGAATTAATTTCGACATACATTACATTAAACTAACTAAACTAGTAAATCCACTTGATAACAATAGACCAAATGAAAAATAGCGTAAGAAGAAAAAGTTATCACTACCAATTTTGCTTTCTGGGGAGGTGTCAATTTCGCTAAGAGCTTATCGTTATCAGCTTGGAGATACATATTACAAACTTCATTAATTGTAGCATCTAGGCACCAATGACCCTAGTGGTTGAAGTGTCACTGTAAATTGGCTAGGTGTATATATATATATATATATATATATATATATATATATATATATATATATATATATATATATATTCCTATTAGAGTCTACTTATATGACCCCGATTCTTTGTTTGCCGAGAACCTTCACCGACCCACTGCTATTCATATTAAACGACCACCAATAGACTTCACCTGCTTCCGAAGAGATTTCTACTTTCACTCACTATAGCATTTAGGACTTCCGTGTTTACACTCCATTAATTAATTATATCTACCTGTGAATTAGGCGAGCTGTTTCTATTGAATTATTAACACTTATTGTAAAATTATAAGTTTATTGTAAATTATATTAATTGTCATGTCTGTAGAAGAACTATACTGGTTTATTTAATTATTTATTTATTTTTTACTTCAAGTTCAGCGGTTAGTCGTCCGGTTTTCTGGTTAGTAATCCAGGAAAAATGCGGAACATAACTTGCGTGCTAAGAATTTTTTATTGTCTAGAAAACACGTATTCTTGGGCAGCGATTACTTTGTGAAGATAAATTTTAACAGGAAATTGGAAGACATTTTTTTTCTGTTTTTTTTTCCGCTCATAATCAAAACTTTGGGTGAAACACACACATTACATATACAAACACAATATATACATATGCCTACAGGTGTATCGCAACTTAATGTCAATTCTTTAGGGGCTAAAACAAGACAAAAAACTTAGTTCAAAACCACCAACCACAAAGGTTCTTTAAAGAAAACCGTGTTTGTTGTAGTCGAACTCTATTTTTTTCTGGTTGTGCACTATTTTTTTGTTAACAATTCATTACTTTCATGAAATCAGCATTAAATTTTCTTTAAGATTAATGAATATTCAATGTTTACAATTATCTCATTCAGACCGTAATATCAATCCCAAAAGTAGAAATTAATAAAAGCTTCTGATTAGCGACGAACTATCGAAAATCACTCTTCCAAAATAAATCCTGCAGACTGCCGAATCTTACAAAAATTGTAAAATTTAATCAGCTTTCCGACGGTATACTCAGAACTGAAACTATCCCTCAATTTTATAATGTAATTGGAATTCTAGAGTGAAAAAAACATCAAGTAAATGAAGGCAATATTATGTTTATTTTCGTAATATTATCAGAAATAAATAAAAATTAGCCGTCATGAAATTAATATTTAATGATTATAGTAAGTCTTACATAAAAGAAAAGAAAATCAAAAATTATAAATGTTCTTACAACCGTCCTTACAATACACTTTCTGAACATACGTTCTTTGTACAATTGAATGGTGGGAGGAAAGGTGTTTTTGAAGTATTAATACAAGTTTCTTCTTTCAATTATAGAATTTGTAATAGATCTACAAATTTCATCAAGAGCCTAAATGATGAAGAGATGAAAAGATGTCGTGTTATCCGATTTCGGATGCTCTTCTGACATCCCCGACCACTTTCTCCTATTACCATCCTTGGAAATCTGTCAGATCGAGGCGCTGGTCCGCTTTGTCTGACCTCCTCTTATAACAACATATCTCGTCCGAATAACAAACAGCTGTTAGCAAGATTTGCAACCTCACGGGATGTCCTTATAAGTACGATTTTTAAAGTGTTATTGTGATGATATAGTTATTTCAATTGTATTACCCGCATTAAAATAACGTTAAATCGAAAATTCTAATTTTTGCGGATTGTTTATATACATGGGGACGACCCCAAAGTTTGAAATTAGCTTCTGAGCAAAAGTTGAATCAACGTGGGCCCGGAAATGCTTCATGAAGGCTCTGGAGCTAATACAAACACAAAACCTGCTAAACTATATTTTTCATAATCTAAATCCCAGTATCTTCTCAATGTGTGATGTTAGCTGCCAAAGCTACTTTTGTTGTAGGCCACTAAATTCTGCACAGTTTGGTGTCAAGGAATTTCGTTTGGTCAGTCTTTAATAACGCAGGCACACAAAAAGAAAATATGGTATTCTCCAAAGACACCAACAAATATGCTTATGCATTTCGACACGCTGAATCCGAATCCGTAATCCATTTGACCCCAGGACGTAAGATTTAAGGGCTTATGAAGGTCATATTTCGTATGAAGTCGTTTATGATGAAATAACTAGAGTTTTGAGGGTCTCTGAATTCGAATCCGAGATCTGTTTCACCACATCGGCGGAAAAAGCAAGTCCATGTGAAGGAAAAATGAATTGTCTTTTTTTGGGGAAATAGTGTGCGTGGGGTCCGCACACCACCTGGTAGACGGTGGGATATATATATATATATATATATATATATATATATGTATATATATATATATATATGTATATATATATATATACATATATATATGTATATATATACATATATATATATATATATATATATATACATATATATATATATGTATGTATATATACATATATATATATATATATATATATATATATATATATATATATATATATATATATATATATATATCCCACCGTCTACCAGGTGGTGTGCGGACCCCACGCACACTATTTCCCCCCTCCCTTACAGCCACCGTATCTTTACCTTCCTGCTCTTTGAGTAGCTTCCTAATCAGTAGTGCTCCGAAGATCGGCAGTGTCAAATCGCTCAAACAGGATAGCCCACGCCTAAAATTGATTATTTCTTGTTGAAAAACGGCTTTGTGGTCTGAGTGGGCTTCCATGATAAGTTTTTTTTTTTTTATGTTTACATGTATTTTATTTTTCCAATTTAATTAGTTTTCATTATGGTATTATCTGGTACCAAAATAAAACTGAATTCGTCGAATTTTACAATCTGACGAAAGGATTCCATTTTCCTGTGTCTGTCTGTCTTTCTGTATTGCAATTTCAAATCCTACAACCACAATTTTGGAACCTGAGACTATATTTGGAGGGTATCTTCACTGACACCTACAAATTGATTGGATATTTTTTTAAGGTAGTCTTATGAAGTATTAGCACGTTACCACCATAAATGTAAGCGGGGTCCTGGTGGACCCCAAGTGGGCGACGGTGTAACTCTCTCTCACGTGGTCGACGGAGGGATATATCAGGCTGTACCGTATGAAATGTCAATTTTTGGACTTGCCGATTTCCTTCATGTCTTGAAACTGTCGTGGTTCCTACTCCGAGTTCTTTGGCATATTCCCTAGTGGTTTTTGAGGGACAAGCTTCAACTCTTTCTTTCAGGTGGTCATTGTCAAGCTTGGTTTCTGGCCTTCCTCGCTCCTCGTTGTCAAGGTCAAAATTTCCACTTCGAAACCTGGAAAACCACCGGTAAACAGTTCGTTCATTCACCGTTCCCTCACCGAACGCCGTGTTAATGTTCATACACTCTTCAGCAGCGCTTTGACCGAGCTTAAATTTATAACGAAAAATAATACGGATTTCAAGTCATAATTTAAGTTTTATTTTTTTCTCAGAGGATCGTTCTCACAACACATTACACAAGTTACTGATTAAAATAATAGGAATAAAAGAGCTTTAATTCTATATGAATAACAATGATGTTTGTAAATAATGAAATAAAAAAGGGAAAGGATTAAATCGCAAAGTAAACAAAACTGACATCTAATGGCCAACTACTTCTATAGGTTATAATAGGGCGTTTCCGAACAAACTTAAACATTAAGTAGGTAGTATCAAGAGATTACAAACACTAGTAGCAGGATTAGGAAATATCTTATACAAGGGTTTGTAGATTTATCGATAAGTGCGAGAAATTCTAACAAAGGCCTTTCTCTTTGCTAGTTTTATGAGAATGGACCATTCAGCCTCGAAACAGTAGGGTTTTCGCTTCACCTTCAATATTTTCCCAACTCTATGAATTGCTTCTGATTCGTAATCTTCAGTTACATAAATCTATGAGTTTTTAATTAGTTATTACCTGCTAAGTTTCATAATTGATTCCATAAATATGAATGAATGAAGATGATATTCTTTGATTGTTCGATGTTCTGAATGACTTGGGATACACATTCTATCACTATCAGTAGCACCATGATTTAGATTGGTAGCAGTGCTTTAGACGTTCAACGCTACTTCTAGCCGAATACACAACGCGTGATATTAACAATTAAAAATTACACCGTTTGCCCGATGGCTGTGAGCGCCAAAGGTCGTTGGTACTATTCCCACTAGGGGTGGTGGCTTATCTTTCAAAGGCTAGAAAAGCGGTTAAAACCAGCGGTCAAATCATTTCAAGAAGATCATTTTGTTTCAAGATATTTTAGTATGGCTAAAATTTATGTATGATGTAAAATAAATCGAAAAGTGATTTGACCATACTGACGCCATTTTGATAACTAACCCCCAGTCATATAGCCGAGTATATATACATATAGGCAGTATAGCCTATCTCGCTTACCCATCTTACGACAGTCGGTATTCTTTCAACAGGCACATTCCCCTCTTAACACATCGGTTGCGGATGATGCCGCATGTGCGTCATGGGAGCTACCTGGCAAGCGAGGAGAAAAGAATAAAAAGTTTTCGGGATCGGCTACAAACCTCAAGGCTGGTTTATTCGTTCCTCCTACGTCTCAGGGAGTGTTTCGAGTGCCTTATTCTGGAATCGTTCCGCCCTCAGACCTTTCTGCAAAATTTTGCAAGGGTTTCTTTACCACATGTGCGTCATGGTAAAAAACATGTTTCTGAAGGAAATTATCTCGAATTTCCAAGGGTTAAGTTATATTTCACAATAAAAAAACAAATGAGATCATAAAATGAAAAAAATAATACCATTTTTGGGGTTTACCACTCCCGCAGTCAAAGTGTTGATTTAAATTCGTCTTGCCGGTGGTTTAAACGTCCGAATTACATATCCGAACATTATTTGTTCTGGGTGAGCTGATTATACCCGTACTAATTTCCCTATGTAACACACAATTCACTTCCCCATAAAGTTTGACATCCTTGAAAAAGCTGTAGATATTCTAGATTGTAGGCTGGTCTGAGGCCTTTCAGAATTCAATTTCTACTTTTCAATGTCCGTTTCAATTATTATAATTACTACATGGTACAGAAATGTCAAGGATTGTCCGAGACTCTAGAATTATATATATATATATAGATTTATTTTAAATCTGGGCTGGAAATAATAACATGATACATAGTCTGTGCCTCAGGTGCTGGGAAAATATCGAAATTCTTAGTAAGGCTTTATAGGTAACATTTCAATAAATTATTAAAATGGCAATATTAAATATATATATATATATATATATATATATATATATATATATATATACATATATATATATATATATATATATATATGTATATTTCCTTTAGCTGCTTTCGATATACTATATATCCAATTAGACATTAATAATATCTACGCAATTTATATAAAAAATATTTTTTATCATTTTCATAGTTCCCTTGAATATTGACTTTCTGATTAAATGCTTTCAGTTTCGCTTAAATATAACAAAAATTACGAACTTTAAGGTCAAAATAATAATTTGGGTCCGGATTTAAATCTGCCATCGATTTTGCACACAATTGTTTGTCGTAGAAATGTTCAATACCGATCTCATTTGATTTGAACAAGCATTGTGTTCGATTCATTTTTAAGAAATGTCTCGTACCACAAATGGCCTAAAAATACTACAAAACTCATAATTTAGTTAACATGGTGCAGAAAATGGACAATAAACTGTTTACAGTAAAAAAACATATAATTTAGGCATCGAGTTTACATGGATTAGACTACGCTGTGGGCATACTTCAATAACGAGTGAATTTATAATGATAAGATACCTATATAACATTATATATACGCAACATTAAAATGAATATAGTAACATTAAAACCTTGTTTTGTTATAGGAAATTTCATGTACTTTACGATAGTTTGATTAGATTGTATTTAACATAAACGATTTTTCTGCAGGTAAACACTACTTAATCATAACAAACCATTATAAAAAATACGAAATTTTAAATTATCATGTTTCTGTTGGGAATTTAAACATACTTTATATGAACTTTTTTGTGTACCACGAGGTCTACAGTCACCTCCTGAAAGGTTGATATTTCTATCAGTTACACCTTATATATATATATATATATATATATATATATATATATGTGTGATCTCTTCACCTACAACACATATGCAGTTAAATTTATTTACATAAATACATTAAGCATGCTAATTTTCAAGATTCTCAAGATGTAGAAAATACTATCTGCGTATCGCTAATGAAACGGACAATAAATTATCCTCAATCAACACAAAGTCATTTAATTGCTTTGCCTTAAGTAATTTAAGTTTCTTCATGAAAGTTTTTAGCTCGCTCCAAATGACCCGCACACAGCGGAATAAAAATACGAAAGCAGCTATTAAGACAACGCAGTTTTAATTTCGTAAGGTTTTTTTTTTTTTTTTTTTACTTTACGATTCCATTAAATCCTTTAAATGTGGTCGTATGAAAGATAACGTTGAGCACGGGGCCTGCCATCGCGTAATAAAGCGTTTATTCACGTTTATTAAATCAGGCCGTTTAAGTGAGGACAATTTGGAAAGAAGCCAGTTTTCTTATGGCCGTAATTCGTTCAAATATCGGAATTAGAAGTCTAAATCGAAGGGCGTTATCGCAGATACTTCCTAAAATAACCAGTTTATTGCCGATTATACGGATCTATCTAAAGAAAAACCCATAGATGTCTATTGTGTCACATTGAAGATCTGTAGGGTCACTTTTGAGATCTACTGGGTCTCTTCAGATACCTACAGGATCCTTTAGAGACCTCAAGGGTCACTTTAGAGACCTATATGGTCAATATAGATATCTATAGAGTAATGTAGAGACCTATAGGTCACTATAGGGATTTTTGAGTCTTCATAGATAGTATAGTATCAGGTGACTATAGAGTCACTTTGGAGATCTACATGGACACTATAGAGTTCTACTGGGTCTCCATATATATCTACAGGGCCTTATACGGACCTCAAGGGCCACTTTAGAGACCTATCAGGTGACTATAAAGTCACTTTGGAGATCTACAAAGACACTATAGATTTCTACTGGGTCTCCATATATACCTACAGGGTCATATACAGACCTCTAGGATCACTTTAGTTCTCTAAAGAGTCACTGTAGACATCTATAGGTCACTATAGAGATCTATTTGGTCTCTCTCTCTCTCTCTCTCTCTCTCTCTCTCTCTCTCTCTCTCTCACTCTCTCTCTCTCTCTCTCTCTCTCTCTCTCTCTCTCTCTCTATATATATATATATATATATATATATATATATATACATTTAGTGTCCCATACATACCTATAGGTATATATAGGTTTTCAGAGATCCTGAAAATGTAATTTTCATTTCAACCACTAACGTATATAGAAAATAATTTAGGGGGGGCTAGGAGCACCTAAGCATTTGGGGTGTAGGGAAAATTTTAAATATTTCAAAGTAAAATGGTGAGGTTTAAGGTCTTCTGAACACCTAGTTGACCAGGGTAATATAAGAGACATTTTCCCTTGTCATAGGCTTTTTTTACATGAAATGTTCTCACCAAAACAAAATTACGGGGGGGGGGCTGCCCCACTCATATACGCCCATGATTTAAACGTGGTTAATCATTATAACATCCTATTAGAAAACCGTAGAAAAAAAATTATTATTTAGGATTTTCGAATACTAAACGAATTCCACCGAAAATTATTTTGATGAAAAAACCAATATATTATTATAAATCTTTTAAGCGTGGTTGATTTTCGTGTGGTGGTTTATATCACAGACTAAAATTTTATATTGACTTTTTTTTCGGTGCGTCTGCAACTAGGACATACCACTGGATCAGCTATATCTTAACACCCTTAATAAACATTCATACATGGCCGTAAGAAAAATAAAAAGTAATTTTATTTCTTTTACGTGCTTCTTACCCAATCTGGTTCCTCATCTGGAGCTTTTCACTGTAACTGATCTCATCAATAAAAGTTAAAAAGATACCAAATGGCTATTTTTCCACCGCCCTCTTCTCAGTCGAGACTAAAAGATGCAACATGGTGGACATGTCTAACAGCTGATTTGTCAGGTTTCAGAGATTGTTAGGTCCTAAACCTCAAATTCATTGGTGTAATTTTTTTTCATTATTTTTAGGGTTATATTTAAATGACGTAAAACACAATGCAGTAGTTCAAATATACTTATTTACCAAAATAATATGAATTTCAGTAATGACAATTGACAATGAAACGGAATGTCAAAATGATCAAATAACTGTTCTCCATGAGCACTCTAAAGTTCATGACAGACAAATTGTTATCATTATACTTTCGGTCACTTGAAATAGGTTGTCAAGGACACCGAGGTACATGAGGTATTCAGAGGATACCTTCTACCAACTCCTCAATTTAGATTCTCAAATCAGAAAAACTCCGTTCCAATTTAAACAAGTTCTCCGAGGGGCATTAGAATGTTGCAACTTGAGACTAGTTGCAAGGACCGTTGCAAATGATGTGGAACCATTTCCTTGCCGACGGTTGTTTGTCCTTGTTCTACAAATAGTCCTCGTTGGATAGTGGCGATTTTCGACCGGGAGTCGCGCAGCCCCTTAGCCTTTCGATTGCTTTAGTAATCGTCGCTTTCTCAATTCTTCAGAATTGCCCGGATTTGACCAAAATTATCTTTGAAAGGGAAAAAAATAGAAGAAATTAGCATAAAGAAAAGTATCTCTTCCTGTGAATTTCTGAAACTACTGTGGAAAGTTACGAATTATTTCTACGTTATCGAATTGGTCGTTAGAAACAAGCTAACTGCACGGAAGTCCGGAAAAACCTTGAAACAGTTGGTTTCATTTTATAACCTCTATATATATATAGGGGGCGAGCACTTTTGCCCCCCTTTATGTTAAAGGACCTGAGTTAAAAACTACAGCGCACTAAACATTTCATCTTCTAGTATCCTAGTGTCTTCGTTCGTAGGTTGTTGGATTCCAGACCTTCCCTTAACTCTTTCCGTACGCAATGAGCCACAAGAAGGCAACGAGTTGTAATTCGCCTGACAACAACCAAAACCTTCATTTAAATGCCATCTAGTAATAGTCAGGAATACTATAAGTACAATACAGTAACGCTAGAAAGCTCTAAAGGCGAGAAATGAGAAGATAAAGAATGCGAGAGATACGCCGAACTCTAGACTGCTGTACAAGTCCGCGGTACGTGGGTCCCGTCTTCCTTCGACTTCTACGCAAGCCCACGGTATGTGGGTCCCAACCGCTCTCGACTGCTGGAGCAGTCCACGGTAGAGAAAGGATTATGCCAACCCATAGCTTTGAATCAGAAAACACTCTACAGTATCTGCCCATCTGGGGCCCTTGTGGTCTCTTAAGGGACTAATTTACACACACACACACACACACACACACACACACATATATATATATATATATATATATATATATATATATATATATATATATATATATAGACGGAGTTAAGGCCTTAAAAACACTATGCACTAATATATTACATCTTATGAAGGATTGGTTTCTAATATATACAGATCGTAAAAATGTATCTATGTCCACTTTTAATCCGCAATATCTGTGACATGTGTATATATATATATATATATATATATATATATATATATATATATATATATCAAAACAGTCCATAATAATGTTTAATCATAAAAGTCGGGAATATTATAAGGGTTCTCCAATTGAAGCATTTTGATGAAATTATTCAGGAATTGCGCGTGAAAATGGTAGTACATTGAAAATATTCATGTTTATTTATGTATAATTACATGTGTATGTAAAAGAGTTGTATGCAATAATATAATTTTGTGTGTTTAACCGTTTAAGGACCATGCCCAACATCGGATATAAATGATGTTTTGATTTTCTCATGAATGAATTAACTAGGACATTTCAAAATAAACAAATATTTATTTTTTTTTTATCAGCTGTGAATGTTTTTACTTGATTTTTACTTAAAGTATTATTACCTAGACTACATTATGTATTACTTTTAGCTATATTGTGTCTTTTTTGTTTGGGGGGTGCTTCATTGAAGAGCGAGTTAAGTCAGGTAATGTCATATAATAATTTTTTCTCTATTGAGCTATATACGTAGGCAAAAATAACACTGGACATTTTTTTTAAGTGTAATATAAATTAGGTCATTAAGTGTTTAGCATTTTGCTCTTCTTAACTGTTTGATGAATATTTCTGTAGGGTTTTGGTCTACAGGGAAGAGGAATGGACCTAAAAAGATGCTAGTAGATGATTAGGTAGCCCTAAAGATCTCAGCTATGTGATTAGATGATAGGGCTTCAGAGCCCTGAACATCTCGCGGGCCATCTTCCAGGGACTAACGACCATAATCCCAAGGGAAGAGATGATTTCGATATTAATTTTTATCGGCTGGCCATTGACCCAAGGTTGCAACATGTCGGGGCAAATCTATGCGTTTGCTCTGACAAGCTATTTCAAAACCTAAACACAACCGGTCATTTTACATTTCATATTATTCAAGGAACGAAGCCGATATTTAAAAGATAATCATGCAAATGTGAAGGGATTATGATTGGTTCGCTTCCTGTGTGGAAATGGAATCCGAAAAGGTTTTCCGCCCTTTAACATAAGCTGCAATGGTAAAACACCAATTCAGTCATCTATGGCAAGAAACAGATTTATGACCATTGAGAAAGTTACCTAGTGAAGAAATGAGAACAACTAGTGCAGCACGCAACTACGGTAACAACGCAACAATATTACATATACACACGACATTGTTTAGTGTTACCGGTAATGGGTATTCCGAGAATATACACACGACATTGTTTAGTGTTGCCGGTAATGGGTATTCCGAGAATATACACACGACATTGTTTAGTGTTACCGGTAATGGGTATTCCGAGAATATACACACGACATTGTTTAGTGTTACCGGTAATCGGTATTCCGAGAATATACACACGACATTGTTTAGTGTTACCGGTAATCGGTATTCCGAGAATATACACACAACATTGTTTAGTGTTACCGGTAATGGGTATTCCGAGAATATACACACAACATTGTTTAGTGTTACCGGTAATCGGTATTCCGAGAATATACACACAACATTGTTTAGTGTTACCGGTAATCGGTATTCCGAGAATATACACACAACATTGTTTAGTGTTACCGGTAATCGGTATTCCGAGAATATACACACAACATTGTTTAGTGTTACCGGTAATGGGTATTCCGAGAATATACACACAACATTGTTTAGTGTTACCGGTAATGGGTATTCCGAGAATATACACACGACATTGTTTAGTGTTACCGGTAATGGGTATTCCGAGAATATACACACAACATTGTTTAGTGTTACTGGTAATGGGTATTCCGAGAATATACACACGACATTGTTTAGTGTTACCGGTAATGGGTATTCCGAGAATATACACACGACATTGTTTAGTGTTACCGGTAATGGGTATTCCGAGAATATACACACGACATTGTTTAGTGTTACCGGTAATGGGTATTCCGAGAATATATACACACAACATTGTTTAGTGTTGCCGGTAATGGGTATTCCGAGAATATACACACAACATTGTTTAGTGTTACCGGTAATGGGTATTCCGAGAATATACACACAACATTGTTTAGTGTTACCGGTAATGGGTATTCCGAGAATATACACACGACATTGTTTAGTGTTACCGGTAATGGGTATTCCGAGAATATACATCTTATTCCCTCCTGTATGGGAGCACATAGGCTGTCTTTAGTGGTTTATTTTGCACGTCATTTGTAGTTAAGTGACGCAAAAATGAGCGTTCTATCTGAAAATGTTGCAGAGCTACTCAAAGTTTTGTGTATTTTAAAAACTACTACTGTGTTTTCGGGACTTCCGATCAATGTATCGTAAATAACGACCACATTTTTAGAATCTGCATCAAATTTCCAATAAGAAACACGCGTTATTGAAATATCGCCATGTAACAGTACCGCCATGTAGAGCTACATTAAAAGCCATATAGATGAGAATTTTTATATTATTTTTTTATTAAATTATTCGATATTTTCTAGAGTTAGACGTTTGCCTCCGCCTCAAAAGTTGCATTATTCTATTTTATTTATTTATATTATATTTTTTTAATATTTATTGAGACACTTCGCGGCTTTGGCGACAAGAGCTTTACATATGGATAATATTTACATTGATATCATCTTAAATGGTTTTACAGAAATAGACTAAAAATATACTTTAACATACACAGTATAGAGATTTAAATCTGATATAGTTTTAACGCAAGGTTATTATTAATATTTATAATTAATATATTTATAATTATATAACATAAAATTCATATTTATAATTAATCATATTCATTTATTTATTATAGAACTCGCAAATGTAGTGACTCGCTGTTGTCCAGATGTTCGCAGTAGAAACCACTAACACCTAAACAAGATTAAAGCTTATTAAACATTATTCAATAAGCTTTAAAATGGTACCTCGTAGTTTTAGAAAAAAAAATCTATTTGAATCAATTTTTTTAATGATTTTCAAGTCAGAACCAATAAATGTACTTTAGCGTGAAGGAGCCATTCTGAAGAAATTCCCACACTTGATGACGTTTATAGAAGCCCATCTATTAAACATTGACTAACTCTATTTTCAAACGGATGGTTGCTCAGCTCATAATGGAGGAACGCTGACGGAATGGCTGAAGAGTGAATTCCCTAACCGTTGAATCGGCCACGATGGACCTATTTCTACGCCTCAAAAAATTCAATTTTGTAATTGCTGTACTAAGTACCTTGGCAGTGAATGTTGCATGATAAAATAATTACAAACAGTTATTTTTAATGTAATATTTTTTTAGATGGAACGGATAATGTCATTTTTTTCTATCTTCCTGTTTTTCTTCTTCTTTTTTTTTTTTTTTTTTTGTGTTTCGACTTGAATTTTGTATTCCTAGCGAAACAGAATAAATTCGATAGGCGGAATAAATAAACAAATACAAGCTAATAGTTAATGTAAAATATCAACCATTCTAATTGTTCACCATACTAAGAAAATAGGACAGTAGCAACTGGAGTTCTGCAAACGAGCATAGCCATTCTTGCTAATCTGGTAATCTTACATAGCCGCTCGGAATACTGTTTAAACATTACATACCATTCCCGCTTATCAACGGTGATCTATACACCCATCGATGTACTGATAGCGATCAGCTGTTATCGACGAATAGTATCTATGCGTGATAGCCTATAATTCATAGAGAAATATCTACATCACCCCTATGTTTGCGAAATGATAATTATGAAATAGGCGTACTAAGACAGCTTTAGAGGAAGAAGAAAAAAAAAAATCTCACCTGGATGAATCACGGAATATTAACACACTGTGGTTCTCCAATATATATATATATATATATATATATATAGTTATTTAACCATTTGGGTAATTGTTGCTAGAAATAATAAATAGACAGACATCTAAAAAAATAATACTTAACCTTCTAATAGCTAGAATATAAAAGAATACACGATAATAAAATTAAAGTAATATTTAAAAAAAAAATATTAACATACAAAACATTAGAAAATTCCTTGTAAAAAAATATATATAAAGATTTGAATAGGTCAACAAAAAATTAAAAACTCAGGCAAACAGACATAAAAAATTTCAAAAGAACGATACCACTACTTTTCAATTTTAAGCACCAATCACTCAGGATGAGATCACTCTATCGAAAATTTCATTGAAACGACGTCGTAGGAAATTCATTAAGCTTTCGAATAGATGCTTAAATTTACCACGAATATCCCACCGGTTTCGAGATATTTAAAAAATTATACGAATATCAACCTCTCTCAAAAACAGTTATATAAAAGGCCTTTAAATTAAATGCCTACAAGTGCAAAAAGGTAATCGCTATGTTTCTTTTGGAGTATTTCGCTTAAAAACAGTGCTCCCGTAGACGAATTCTACTGGTCGAATAAACTTGACTTTCTGTTTGAGACCAATATTTTGCACCAAATTACGTAAAAAATTGGCCCTTTTTTGGGACTTAGTCTCCTAAACTTCCACGGTACCTGTTATTTCATATTTTATGTTATTTTTAACTGACGTTTCGCCAGGCATTCTGCTGGCTTTATCAGAGTTACTAGTGATAATGAAGACGTGTCACGTCGTGTCTTATTTACACCAGTTCGGAGTCATAGTCGGTCTTTCTAGGGCTCTGATTAGTCGATTTTTCCCGTGCTGTTGGATTCTATGCAGCCAACCAGCTGTTCAATCTTCCTTGGGATGACGGGTGTCTATGATTTCTTAAGTCTGTAGGCATCTTTTGTATTGAAGTTCTGAGGGTGTTTAACAATTTCTATCGTCTGTCGAATAATTCTTTTCCGTGTGTTGGATGCCTTTGCTAGTATTTCTATTTTATCACACTCTATGGAGTGATTATTTTTTTGGGGCATTTTATAGCGTGGGCATGTATGTATTTAAACATATTTTATATATCCATGGTGAGAATCACTGGTATTCTCGCAACCAAAAGGATCTAAAACGTGGAAATTTCTCGGCACCTCCGGATTTCATAAGCGGGTTTCCTACCAATAGATTGAGGGAGAAAATTCGCTAATCACCGCATTTACTTTTCATTCTAAACCATCTTCCAACACATCTCCAATATCATGACAGTAGCGATTTAGAAGTTATACGAAATATCAATATCCCAGAAGTTAGATTTACGTTACACGTAATATCGTGTCACAAATTAAAAGCGCATATAACTGTGTTTACTTACGGACGTACAGTGCTCCCGTTCTCAAGTGGAGCGCTACATTACACGTAACATTGCCCTGCCTCTTGCACACAGAACAAACTATCGGACGAAGCTTACACTCATTCGATACGCCTTTTTAAACGCCTGCCTTTTTTTCCTTCCTGCTGGTCACCCTTCAAATAGACTCCTTGTTCTCGGAGCATTGTTTACTTTTGTGTCAGTCACCACTTCAAAATGGTCCAATGACATTATTAGGTAAGCTTACGCGGTGCAGTAAACGTCAGGAATATAAACGTCGGGTGTCTTGTGAATTTGAGGGATCTGTATAAAATCCGACCCTTCGAAACTGCGTCATATTTACCCATTTCCGTTCTTATGCCTACTGTCGTTTAGGAAGCATTCAATAGAAACTTTAAATACTTTTTTTTTGGTTGAATTTAAGGCGTGTCAACCTTTGAGGTCATTAACGCCAGTGTTGATACTTTTTACTGATATTTCGAGAAACCGTAACCGAAAAACGCGATTTGATCCGCCTCCTCCACTTCCTCTTACAAAATATATGTAATACACAGAGGATTCTCATTAAAGGTACTGAACATGACTACATGGCAAACTGTTTGGCAACAAGTAAGGGAAAACAAACTCAGAGAAATAAAGGGGTGTGTTAAATCATGGAAGACATCAACAAATGGCACAAGAAGAAAGGAAGTGGTGTTAACCCGTATGAGAATTGGCCATACAAACCTCACCCATTCCTTTCTCATGTCAAAGGAACCTCCACCAATTTGCAGCTCATGCAATGTGCTACTCACTGTTAAACACATTCTGACGATTGCCGTGCTTTTGAGCAACTAAAAGAGCAACACCAACTACCTGACTCTTTAGATGAGATTCTAGGCGATCATACTAATCAAGTAGAGCGGCTTTTCAACTTTTTAAATGCCTCGAAGTTAATTGTCAAAATTTAATTCAACCTTATATTAAAATTCAATACAACAAAATTTAGTTACACCTTAAATTAAAAATACCACTGTAAGCATGGCTAAATGACACTGATACGCATATGTACGTATATGGATGTGTGTGTGTGTGTATGAGTATGTGTATGTATGTACGTATATGTATTAGACATGCGCGCCGCGCCGGCGCCGCTACGCCACGCCGGGTTTTAATGACGCCGCCGCCGCCGAGCCTATTCAGTCGGCGCGCCGAGGGGAGGAAATCTACTAGTGTACTGCATGGTGACCGGCCGGCGCTATTTTGTGCTTACCTTCTGATCGATTAAACGCTTGTGTGTTGTGATCGTTGATTGGAAAATGACAAAGCTTGTATCAGAAAAGCCTAAAATAAAAGAATTTTATCTAAACATACTCGACGATATAAAACTAAAAATACGCCCGACTCTCAGGAACTGCGTCATCTTAGCGCGGTTCCGTTCTTAGCCCTAGTGCTATTTGTAAAGGAATAAATACAGTTTATGGATAGGGTTTGATCTTTCTTTAAAAATATAAGAGAGAAAACTTTATTTAAAACGAAATAAAATGGGCTCCCCAATTAAATTGGGTTGCTAGGTTTACAGCGTGCTTATCATCCATTCGGAAATAGGGTCAATTTTCAAGCTGAAGATGTAAGGATTTCGAAATAAGTAATAGAGAATAAAGAAGATGAAGACGAAAGAAGGAGATAGTGATGGATGAGAAGGAATTTCCAAATCTCAAACAAAAGGAAGTTTAAGAAGCAACAACAGGAAACTGACAGTATCCTAGGACTCCTCGACAACACAACGTTCGCCCCGTGAAAACACTATTATCATTAAGTGTCTCATTTTCTTGCCTTATAGACTAATTTTTATATTTTTTTTTTCGGCGCATCGACGTCTAGGCCATTAGCGCCGACATCCAGGGTGAAGAAAGGAATGTTCCCAACGAGCCGTGGGATGAGAACATTCCTGCCGCCGCGGCGGCACCGGTGGGAATCGAACCCACGATGTAACCAAACCGAAAATGAGTTACTTAAACATTTGTTCCACTTATATCAAAAACTGTTACAGATATAGCTTTAAAAACGGTTTCATTAGTTTTCGTATGTTAAGGAATATATTACGCGAGTATCTGCAAGCATATAAACCCGAAGACGTAAGGGTTACGATTTTTTTCGCGGGAAGTTCTCGCCAACACCACTCGGAGGACGGATTCTACTGGTTAACGAACTTGACGTTTCAAATTAGACGATTTTTGTACCAAAGATCTTCAAAATCTGACCATTCTTGAGCCTGTTAAATAGCGGACAAATATATATATATATATACTGTGATTAAAATTTTAACATCTCCCTTGGGGGTTAAATAAAAATAGCCCACGCCGCGCGCGCCGCCGCCGGCCATTTTAGTCCAGCGCGCCGCCGCCGGAAAATTCAGCCTCGGCGCGCATGTCTAATATTTATAATCAGTAAACAATAATTACCAAACAAAGGAATGGCGTTATTGACCTTAAAGGGTTGACATGCCATTAAAAAACAAAAAAAAAAAGGTACTGAAGAAAATCGCAAAAAATTTAAAAAAAAATTCACATTTTTTGAAAACAGTTGCAGATCTGACAGAGTTACTGGTAAGCCGATCCACATCCATCGCGAGGGGACAATTTTGGTCAAAACAAATAATTTGAAGCCCACATTGCCTCATCCAAAGCTTATCCGTTTTCAAGATATTTATTATTTTAGGATTATATATAAAAAAAAAATGTCAATATTGCTTCTGAAGAAATCTATATATATAAAAATCACGTGTCTGTTTGTTTGTTCCTTATACAAATCCACGCCGTTTGACCGATTTTGACCAAACTTGGAATAATGGTAGGTCTTGATACGAGAAATCTCCTAGGCTAGGTCAAAAAAATCTAACAGCTGTCTGTCTGTATGTTTGTCCCTTATACAAATCCACACCGTTCGTCCGATTTTGACTAAACTCAGTACACATGTGGATCTTTATCTGAGGAGTGTCGTAGGCTAAGTCAAAGACGTCTACCAGCTGTCTGTCTGTATGTTTGTCCCTTATACAAATCCACACCGTTCGTCCGATTTTGACCAAACTTGGAATAATGGTAGGTCTTGATACGGCGATTGCCATAGGCTAGGTCAAAACGGCTACCATCTGTCTGTCTGTATGTTTGTTCTTTATACAAACCCACACCGTTTGACAGATTTTGATCAAACTGGGCACACAGGTTGGTCTTGATCAGGGGAGTGTCATAGGTGAGGTCAAAAACGTCTACCAGCTGCTGTCTGTATGTGCTTTTTTTTTAAAAAAAATAAAAATCCACACTGTTAGACCGATTTTTACCAAACTTGGCATACATGTATGTCTTGATACGGGGGGGGGGTGTTATGGGTTAGGTCAAAGTCGTCTAGGACTCCCAGTTGGGAGGTCACGGGTTCGAAACAGTTACAGATTCGTGTTATTTGATTTTAATAATACTTATTTGGTTTCTAATTTATTTAGGCTTTTCTATATGCAGCAAGTAGGTGTAGCATGGCACGCCGGGTAACAGCTAGTAAATCATAAAAACTGAGAACAATAATATTATCCGCCTTTATGTAAAACCTGATTATTTGTTTGTCACACTCATTTTCTAAGAATTATAAACATTTTATCTGACTATTGTACATTTTTCTGTAGCTTAATGACCAGAGATGTTTTTAGTATAATTTGCAGGAATTGCTACTAATATTTTTTTTATGAGAGATAAAGTTGAAATTCCAGGTTTTAGGGGAAAAATAATGTAAATTTTAGTTATTTTTTCGTACCATCCATTGAATCATAAACATTTTATAATTATAATTTTATTTAATTAATAATTTTTTTTATAAATGTCAATAAATTAAAAAAAACAATAAAAACATTCAGCTCAAATGCAACTTTTGGATAAGGCAATATGGGTTTAAAATTGTTTGGTCGACCGAAAAATCATCTCGCGATGGATGTTGGTCGACATACCAATAATAATAACCCTGTATAGAAAAGTATAATTTACTATAATTTGAGTGAAAAAATCGTATCGCTTATGGTTTTGTTTAAATATGCCCCCCAGTATATTTTTCAATGCCATTTGAGCGCGGAGATCCCAAGTTTTCACAGATTTAGTAAATTTTTGTTTGGAGCGCTCAAAAACTCGTTTATTGTTTTTCTATATTATATTAATCTAATAAAATAAAATCTAAATAAAAAGAGACATGAGAAGAGTTTGTTTATTCGTATAATTTGTTAAATATGGAACTGTAAGATTCAGGGATAATTTTCAATATAACAATAACCAAAACATTCAAGCCTATTAATTAGATATCATATGTAAACCTCTACAGGAATCTCTACGAGATGACGAATCTACCGTTCAAAATTTCATCAAATTTATGAAGAACTTCAAAATATATAAGTAAAGATGGAATGGTTGGGATTCGGCTAAATAAACCTCAATATGATTTTGTTTTAAAAAATCTATATTTCGGACGTTTCGGCTACTCATTGGTAGCCTTCGTCAGCTAAAATGACAAAAAAAGAAATTAATACAAAAACAAAAAAAAATATGATTGTGATAGGTAACAGAGCTATAGATACAATTAACTTATAAAAGAACATATCGTCTTAAATTCTTAGAATGAAAAAGTGAATAGGTACAATAATTGATTTTAATAGTAATTAGTAACTTTAATTGATTTTACAAAGAAATAAGAAGCTACATACCAATGACAAATATAGTAGCTAATAGTAACATTAATTAATTTAGCTACTATATTTGTTACTATTAGCTACTATATTTGTCATTGGTATGCAGCTTCTTATTTCTTTGTAAAATCAATTAAAGTTACTAATTACTATTAAAAACAATTATTGTACCTATTCACTTTTTCATTCTAAGAATTTAAGACGATATGTTCTTTTATAAGTTAATTGTATCTATAGCTCTGTTACCTATCACAATCATAATTTTTTTTGTTTTTGTATTAATTTCTTTTTTTTGTCATTTTAGCTGACGAAGGCTACCAATGAGTAGCCGAAACGTCCGAAATATAGATTTTTTAAAACAAAATCATATTGAGGTTTATTTAGCCGAATCCCAACCATTCCATCCTTACTTATCACCTCGACGGCTAACTATCTAATCATCATGAAAATATATAAGGACATATAAAACCTAAATATACTGCCAATGACACTCACGGGTAGAGGCAGGATAATTTAAATTAAAAAAATAAAATTTCAATATGAACACCCAAGTTAAAAACAGCGGAATGTTAGACTATATTCTGGCCGTTCTGCATCTCAACAAGGATGCGCATTACATGCGAGTTTAACGCAGTTCCTGCGCTTCGAAATATTTTTTTAAGTTGATAGATTAAATAAGTCGTCAGCTACTTGTGAATTTACCTTAAGTTAACGACTCATTATGCGTCCTTCATATCTTCATCGGCGGCATCTTCAAAACTTAAATAACGATTCCATATATTTTTCAGGAGAAAAAAAGAAATCTTCTTTACACGATCTTCTGATAATCGTGACTGTCAAATTTCCTGGGAGAGTGAAAACTAGTATTTACCTCGCCTCCCGAAGACTTGACATGAGAATACAAAATTTCTTCTTTATTTTTTTTTTTTTGCATCATACCTTTTTGCAGAAACTTTCGTCCATATAATTATCGGCAAATAAATAGAAAAATCGTGAGTCTAGATCGTTTATGTTAATTTTTATTGTTCTTTTTCACATTCTTAACGATGGATTTCTATTAGAAATCTTCAATTTTGAAAGATGGATCTGCTATATATTATTTCTGGTATAAAGCGTGGAATCGAGTGTACAATTTCTTAATCAGACTGAAATTAATATACAAAAAAGTTTGACTAGCAGGAACTTCGTCATCTTCATATACCTTCGTTTCCGTTCATATTCCTAGTTCCGTTAGTAAAGAAATAGAAGCATTTATTGATAGGTGTTGATCTTTTGTGAAAACATTCAAAGGAAATTAGTGACGTTTTCGCTTTTGTCAGTAATCTGGATACTGCGGAGTAGGAACGGACTATGTTCATTGAAAAATATCCCTTCATTATTGGTCTCGAGGCTGGCTCTTCAATACCTGACAGGGTTAAGACCCTTCATCGTATAGGGTTGGGGCAGAGTAATAATTCATTTTATGGAGCCGTCCTACGTCCAAACTTGGATAAAAACAAACATTAAGTGCTGATTTTTGTTTTTTTGTAACCATAAGTAACTACATTTTTTAAATATTAACTATTTATTAAATAATAATTATTTGTTTAAACCTAAAGAATCTAATTAATAATACTAATTCAAAATGTTGTATGTTGACAAAATTGCTAAAAATGCTACGAGACGACCTTACCAAGACATATACAAAGTTACATACCAAGACATGCTAGCAGAAGCCATAACAGCTATCATCGAAAAATGGCAAAGATCTTGGCACACTACTACGGACAATAAACTAAGAGAAATTAAACATACAGTCGAAGAATGGCCATCAAGCATAAGGCAAACTAGAAGAGAAGAAGTTGCCTTATGCCGCTTAAGAATAGGTCATTCCCGGCTGACACACTTACATCTCATGACGAGACAGGGCAGACCGACTTGTGAAGTATGTAACACTCCACTGACAATAAAACACATATTGACAGAATGTTTACTGAGACAGAACTATGACTTACCGGACAACATGACTGACCTACTCTCCCATGGGAGCCAATATATTGACAACATTTACACTGAACGAAAACTTATTTGAACTTTACACTGAACGAAAACTTATTTCGTTGAAAAACGAAAACTTATTTGACAGAATATGACGACCATACAATAACGAATAATTATTCATCATTATATCAGAAAATAAGTAATATATACCAGTAAGATATATACATTCAAATACTAAAAAAACGCTTTGATGAACACATGACTAACTATAAAAGTAACTCTTAACATAAACATTACGTATAGATACTCTAGAAAATATCTAAATTTATCCTGACTGATTTTTCTTTTTCAGTTATTATGTTCTTAAAACTAATGATTTGACTGTTTAATCGCCTAGTAACGATAATAATAATTAAATAAATTATTCAAAAAGGATAGGAAGCGTTTATGAGAAAATACGAATGGCTGGAGAGGAACGACCTTCAGGAAAAAACCAAGATCCGGTGCTGAAACACAACGTTTTCAGATGCAAAAGCAACACAACAATATATTTTTTTTTTCTTTTAATTCTAGATTGATATTATTTTGGGGTTATCAGGTAGAAGTACCGAGGAAAATACCGAGGAGACCAGTAAGGAGAGGCTTCAGAGGCATATTTAACGAGAGATACATATATATTCACAGACTTACTTCAGATTTTGGTTTTATCCCGACCCTTCAATTTTTATTTACAACAGAAATACCTCTAGGCCCAACAGGTTGTGTTCTGGAGCTCACATCAGGAGGGAACTATCGTAAAGAGATCCTTCAGTTCAACCAATCACCATCCATCAAACAATAGAAAATGGGTTCCCATTGGTCAGCAAATCCATAGGACATATTTTATGCAATGTGTGATGGAGATTCGGGGGCTCTGAATGAAAGGCAGCGTGTAAGTAGTAGCGTGTATTAATAGGACAACTGGCCTGGACGGGATGATAGATAGAGAGGAGAGTGTCGAGCGTGAGGTCTGGTAGAGAGAATGAGTGAGCTAGGATTTAGCCCAGCCTAAATAGGCAGGTAGGATTGGGGAATCGTGGGAATTATAGAGCAATGCAGGTCTCTAGCTGCTGATGTTCAATATTGCTGACTGGTGTCTGGGTTCCTTCCTTTCCCATGCTTTTCCTCACAATTGTAAACTGCCTCAAAATACCGTAAAATAACATTTTAATGTTGGTCCTTATGCATAATGTTGGTCCTTATGCATAATGTTGGTCCTTATGCATAATGTTGGTCCTTATGCATAATGTTGGTCCTTATGCATAATGTTGGTCCTTATGCATAATGTTGGTCCTTATGCATAATGTTGGTCCTTATGCATAATGTTGGTCCTTATGCATAATGTTGGTCCTTATGCATAATGTTGGTCCTTATGCATAATGTTGGTCCTTATGCATAATGTTGGTCCTTATGCTTTGGTAGTCGATGAATCCCCTAATATTCGTCAAAAACCAGCTAATTTCAATCGTTTTCAAAAATGATCAAATATCTTCAAAACATGTGTCCTAATTGATATATCTAAAGAAACGTCCGTAAAGAATAGAGTTACACAATTCTAATGGAGTGAAATCGTGATGAAACTTAGATAAACCAGACATTCATATGAGTTCGTGGGCTTAAATTTTCACCCTTTAGGAAAATGTAGCAGAGGTGAAAACAGAGATAGCAATCGGAGATTAAGTTAAGTAGATTTCACTGTTCAGTGGCCTTAAGAAACAGAATCGAAATTTGCCAGAATGAAGCATCATTGTGGAAAACAGCTTAGGTACCGAGAGCATAGCCATTTTGGGATTCCTGTCTGCTTAAATTACAAACCAAGAGAATCCATTCCAAATCAATTAAATAATCTTAGTGGAATATTTGTCACTTAATAAACCTTAAAGTCCTTATTTTCCACATAAAAAAAAACTGTTACGGCGGCACACAGTGGTGCCGAAAGTCCAAAAAGCGGAAAACATTCAATATCTCGAGAACGGATTAACCTAGAAATCTGGGGCTGGTCTCATTCGACTCTGAACAAAAGAATACATCAAGTTCAACTATTTTATTGAATTTGATGTAAAGTGAAGCGCTAATGGAAAATGAAAGCCTAGTGGGGCGTTAAAAATGTTCGAGATTTTTTGGATTAGGTTGAACTCATCAAAACATGTTGCAAGAAGTTAACAAGAACAAGTTAATTCAGGGTGATATTGTTGAAGGAATACGTTGATGTTTGTACCACCCTGCAAGCAGTCACACAAATCGCGGTATTTCATTTTAACTCATGACTAAACATCGTTAGCACCTAGAATGAACTCGAATTAAAGTGTTGTGACCTGGAGACATGTATTATCTGAGCCAATAGGCTAAACTAGATAGAGCAACAAATAAAGGCATACTCTAATCCTTTCATTTCATTCCGGTTTTATGATCGGATAAACAGATAAAAGCAGGTGATTTTTTTTCTAATCTTTACTTTAACATGTATAGCTTGAAATTTAACCTCTGTCATTTCGGAGGAAGGTGGAGCTTTTCTCAGTGCTAAAATAAAATTCGTAACTTATAACGTTGTAATGCGCTCGATTCCCCCCCCCCAGTCTGACTGATGTGTGGCTTAGTTGACCATCGTAGGAAAAAATAGATAATTTTTTTCCAGTTTGACTGATGTGTGGCTTAGTTGACCATCGTAGGAAAAAATGGATATTTTTTTTCTCTGTCTTCTGAAATTATTTTAGAATTATTTATAGTAGTATTTAATTTGGTCAAAATTCCATTAGTCTGACTTTGGTTCTAAATTAATGGGAATAAACTGGGGGGGGGGGGAACTAAGCTGTTCCTAGATTCTGTAGCTAATATAGTGTGAGAATCAAAAACTGGCACCACTGTGCGACGTATCAAAATATTGTAATATCCTTATACTGTAAACCTCATTACAACCACTAGGCATGTATTTACATTTTTGACTTCTTGTTCGCAAGAATTATTTCTTGTGCGAAGCATGAATCATCGATAATGATTTTAAAGATTTTTCCACAATAACTTCCTGAGCGACATTCCTTATGAATTGGCTTTAAGGACAGTCAGTTTCGCCAACGACCACTTTCTGATTAATCCTGTCTCATCTGAGATGGCAACCTTAAATCAAGCAGCTCTCCCTCACGAAAACATTGGCCTCCCTTTAACCAATTAGCAATTAGGTAAACAAGATTATCATAATATCACCCCTCGCGTCTGTATTTATTATTAACACAGCCTTTAATTAAATTAAGAAATTTATTTTGCAAGCTCATGCACGTATAGGGTATACCTTTCTTGTGGTAGCCAGATTGGCCCAATTTCTCAACCATGGAATTTTTTTAAAGTCATTTAGAAAATGTAATTAATTGTTTTAATTACACCCCTGTTGGCGCCTAACACAGAATACTATAGAAACTGTGAAACACTTTGGTGGTGTTTCGAACAAGTAAATTTATTAAGTTTACAATAATGGAACAACACATGGGTTCGAATTCATCGTACCCACTTTATGTAAATCAAAAACGACACAGGCAATTGAGCAAAAGCACAGCGACACTCGCAGAAGAGAAGAATTTTATCTAGACTGTGTATAGGGCACACAGCACTGACCATCATAACCGCATCCATCGCACAACATGCAACATTTGCGACAAAAACAAAATCTGTTGAACATACGTACGACATTGTACCAACGCATACCAGCATAATGTTGCAAGAATGTTCGCCTCTGCATGGCATGACAGTTTTGCATCAACTATACTCTCCAGATCTGGTCCCTGCTTTTTTTTTTTCATGTCTTCAGCAGGCTTTAACCTGGCGCTAAGCAGGCTTACCTTCCACTAAGTCCAGACGTGGCCCTACTTGTGTAAGATTCTTCTCATCAAGTTGAGGATAAAGATGTTTTACGTAAAACAACAAAAGAGATACCAAAAGGATGCGAAAGATTTAGAGAAGTGAAATAAATGTTGTGAACATATATATTGAAGTAATATTGTCCTTCTCCTCAATTAGATTATTCACTAAAATTAAAATTTATATTTCGCCCTGACATTAAGAATTCATCGAGTTGTAAAATAGGTCATTAAAAGCCTCATAAAGCTCCCTAAAGAACCATAATGAAACTCTTTCCCGGAATTTTTATCGCTCGAGTATGACCTAGGCGATATGATAATGACCCATAGAACAGCTTCAATTAACGCTTTCCATGCGTCAGCCAGGTGGTCGGAACAAAATATGATCTCCGAGTAAAATACAGGCCTTACGTTCCGTGTAATTTATGGATTCGTATTTCCGAAAAACTCCTGACCTCTCTTAGGCCGGAATTGGCTAACTTCTAAAGTGGTTCAAGATGGAATAATAACCCCAACAAGATTTCCTTGGATCCGGAAATGAGCTACAGCTGTAGTTGGTCTACTAAATTCCTGAATGAACGAGCGTTTTATAACGCTCAATCATTACTTGATGTTAATGAATGGCTTAATTAACTAGTGAGGTAATCCAGTTTTTAGTTGTTGATTTCTACCTGAAATTGTTTAAATTTTTAAAACTTTCCGTTTTCATTTGAGCTTATACCTTCTTATTACTTTATTAGTTAAATATCATAACTTGGACGTTTTTTACTCTGAATTTATTTACTTATAAACATCCGAAACTAAGGCTATTCGCTCAAAACAATTTTTACAATTACACGTCCAAATACATTAATACATATATTCATCCAAATATACAATTGGAATTTTACATATACACCTGCATTACAATTGATTATACATCCATTTATACAACTACACAATATTAAATATTCATTCAATTATACAATTAATCAAATATGTTACCAAATTTCACAATGTAAGAAGTTAACAGATTTTAACTTCGTTCGTATGATATTGTAAAATTTTGTAATAAAATATAGGTTTGTGGCCAATTTGCATACTGTCATTTTTAAGTCAGTAAGATGTTAGTAAAGTATGAATGTATAGTTTTCATATATTTTAGTCTTTAATGTGGGGGAGGGCGAGGTTAGCTCAGTGGTAGAGCACTGGACTAATAAGCTGGAGGCCTGAGTTCCCGAGCAAGCACTAAAGATTTTTTCTTCTAGTGTCTTCGTTCATGGGTTGAATTCGGTCTCCCTGACCGTCCCTAGGCCAACCCAGCCTTTAATTAATTTATAAATGGGTACCTTAGCGCTAATGACCCTGGCAGTCGAAGCAGCAAGGGGAAAATCAGGCGGTCGGAGCATAGTTCTGACCACACTATCTCCCTAGTGTGCCGTATGGTCATGAATCATATACCTCTATAGTACCTGCCCCTCAGGGCCCTCGTGGCCTGATACGGGACTGATTTTTTTTAAGTCTTTAATGTTATGAAAAAATAATTCTCTGTTGGTTAAGGACCTATTACTTGTTAAAAAGGTTTATAATGTTTGAACTTCAAAAATAAAGTAAACTGGACAAGCTAGAATTTATGCTTTTTTTTTTTTTTAAAGTTTGTGTGATAATATGTTCAGTAAGTTAGTCTTGTGGAGGTATTTCAGTATGTTGTCTATACAGGGTGTATCGCAAGTAGATGAGAATAATTAAGGGGGGAAACTAGAACAAATATCTAGTTAAATGCTACCAACCAGAAGTTTATATCTGTTTTTGTTCCAGATATATGCTGTTATAAAGGTCATTTCGAAAACAAAAATTGTTTTTTGTGGGAAAAAAAAAAAAACAATTTACTCTGCCTGTACACATTATTTTTGAATTCCACATTACTTTTTTGAAATCAGTATTATAGTTTCTTTAAGGCTAATTCACTTTCAATATTTCCAAATGAAGGGGTCGGGGCAAAATAGTGCCAAACAACATTTATAACAAAACTTAAATGTAGTTGCGATATGTTGGATAATTATGATGGACTATCAGTTGAAATGGTTAGGGGAACAGGATTAAGTAGCATACTGGGCACCTTAGTCATATTTTAGTAGCATTTGGATCATAGATTGAAAGTCCCACATAATATCCAAGATGTAGCAGCTACAGATAAGTTTTATTCAAAATGTTGCTTGGCACTATTTTGCCCCGGCCCCTTTAAATCTTTCACAAACAGGTATAACTATCCAAAATTTATAATTAATAAAAAGAGTCCAGTTGGCGAAACATTTTGGGAAACAAATTCTGCTAACTTCCGAAGTTTAGAAAAGTTGTAAAATGCACTTACCTTTCCATACGTTTACTCAGAACTGAGCTGTTCTCTAAATTTGATAAAGTAAATGGATATTGAGTGGTAAAAAAAAAGCTGATAAATAAATCTAATATAATGTTTATTTTTGTGATCTTATTGGAATTAAGTGAACATTTTTTACAATGCATCTATTTCTAAGCCATTAATGCCTGGACATACATAGGTTTTCAGCCTTTCTAAGCACTAGGGTTTACGACTCTAGCCCGACTCTCCTTAGGTAAAAATCTTATAAGCTAACCTTACCACGAGGAGGCCTTATCATACTTCATAAAAAATAAGAAAGTATATAAGTGTTTAATTATATCATTTCAAAGATTAACTCTAATAATTTTAGTAAAATGTCAAACTACTGACAACTTTTTATGATCTGTACAAGTTATGCAGTCTGTACGTAATACTTTTAACAAAATTGCTTAATTTTCCCTACCATAATGAAAGCAATTTTATGGTGGTCCTGATTTTCTGCTGAAGTTCACATGCAGTTATTCAATCTAACCCGAATATTTATCCATGTTTTTTCCTCTTCACCTCCATTGATCTTCATGGAAGTTATACACTTAGATCCGCTGAACACTATTAGGCCGATAGCGTGCAAATTTTCTTATGCATTCCTTGTGTGGGGAGTAGCCAAGGCATTTTCTCTACCATACTCCTCCAAAGATATACGGAAATTTATAGACTTCATTGATTGCTCACATTAATATGATTATAATATAAGTAACCATATCATAATATGTCCTCAAAAACATAAGACTATATAATCTTATTTGAAGACTATAAGCTCTGGTGATTTAAAAACTAATATCATACTTCTATAGATAATAAGTACAATTTATTGGTAAACTATTCACACAAATTCTTACAGAGTAACAGTTTTATACAAGTACATTAGCAATGCTGATTTCCTAAAATACATAGTTCAGAGGATACTGCTCATTTTGTTGATCGCCAATGGAGCAGAACATACCAAATAAATAATCATTAATATGTTCAGAGGAGGGGGCCCGTTTGAGTTTTAAGGCGTTCATATTGTGTCAATAGAGTCGTGGGTGGGTGTGATTCGTCATATGGGTGGTGGATTTTGTACATCTTAGCTTGAAAAATGTAGTAACCTACAGATAGAATATCTGTAATGTATAAAATATAATTTTAGTATTAGTCCTCCAATTGCAGAAGTTGTTTGTCCTAGCAGTCCAACAGGGGCTATCATTTTTTGTGAGAAAAATTAAGATCATATTCTAAATTTTGTGAACAAAAAATGAATGAATATTTTTGAATTCTTTATGTCATATGTATTTTATGGGGTTTTAATGGTATACCTACTAAAAAAATGTGTCCTAATTCTTCAAAAACAAGATGGCCTAATGTAAAAAGTATTCGGCTCTGAAAAGCGTTTGGATCTGTTTTTGTACCAAATAAACTTGACAATTAAAATGGAACCAAGTGAAGTTCGCTAAAAAAAGTTGTCCGTAAATTAGCATTGAGACATCACTCGGAATCCGGACTTCACTCGAAAAATCAAATTTTTGGCCCATTTAAAACTTTCCCGGCTCAAAAACGCTGTATAATATATTTCTTGATTAGTCAAGAAAGCATTTAAGCCTATTAAAAAAAAAAAGTAGTAAGCTTTGATAGTATTACCCATTTGGTTAAACAGATGAGTGCAAGAATTTGCCTTTACGTAAGCCAAAAACGTACGCCATGGACCAATACTCCATTGGCATGCACCATTCTACACCACCTTCTTTCAGACACAAGAGTATGCTACATTGTGTGAAAGTTGCACAGTCCAAAAGCAGCATTAGTGTAATACAATTTAAACACATTTGAAAGTATTACAGAATTGTGGTATAATTCATGTAATATTGTTTCAAGAGGTCGCCTAGTTGGTTTCCCGTTCAGAATGAGTATCTACCAAGGACGTTGTGAAAGTTCCTGGTGCAAATGAAATAAAACATTTTTTTGCCTTTTGTAATTTCCTACCGCTCTAGTTGTAAACAACAAAGCTGTAGGATTTTCACTGTTCTTCTTTTGGAGAACAGTTTTTTTTTTTTGTTTTTTTTTCCCCAAACTAGTTGTCAACTTGCCTTGTTGAAACAGGTATTGTCCGTAATCAACAATCTTTTCAAATAAGTGACATTCTTTCTCGGGGTCTAACGCCTAACGGAGACTAGTGACTAATGCTTTAGTTTCCCATGCTGGAGGTGGTGGGTTCGATTCCCACCGGCGCACACTGGGCAAAAATCCACTTTTAGGGCGACAAAATTATTTTTTTGTGTTTTTCAATATTTTTGAGGTCACTGAGATAGGGAAAAATATTTTAAAAAATCGTTGGCCCATAGTTTTTAGTATATCCAACAAACAACTGTTTTAGACACACAATTGAAATATTATGTCTTTGACATAATAGATAAAAATTGGGAAAAAATTTTGTAAATCTATGGAACATTTAAGTAGTACCTTTTTACATCTATTATTTACATAAACATAATACATATATTCATAAAAAATATTACATACGCTATAATTCGAAAATAAATAACAAAAATAGACTAACAACTTGAAGAAAAAAGTAATTGTACTGACTTGTTTTTTTATAATAACTAATATATACAATTATATTATGCACTAAAAACTAATTATCCATCAATCATCGTCTGATTCAATACTGCTACATCCTTCAGCATTTTCTTTTGACGAGTCAGTATCGTCTGCCTCATTTTCTAATGACAGTTCTTGAAGTGGATCATGTGGTATACTGCACTTCAGTAGGCTAATTAAATATACATCTGTAACATGAAATTTAAATAATCATGTATAGCTTCTGTTCAAAAAATGGAAAAGTAATTACAAGAACAAAACTGCAATAAACACTGACAAAAATGTTCCCTTTCTTAGAGTCCGATTAATATTCCCTTCCGCGCCCGTTCATGATCCAAGAAATAAAATATTTACATTTTACCTTAATCCTACTAATACAAGACAGTATTTAGTAAGTGATTTGTAAAAATTTTTTTTTTTAATATTGTCCACCTAAAATGTGATTTTCGCCCACTGTGAGCCGCGGATTCTTCAGCTTCTATCTGACTGCCTAAACTAAATTTAAATTTGCATTAAAAGGGGGAAGAAGGGGGAGCTGAAAGTCACAAGACAGTAAAGTAGAAGCTTAAGGCTTATCGAAAAAAAATATTTGGAAGTGGAACTTTTTTTAAAACCTTACTCAAACTTGAGCAATCAAAAAAATATGAACAATCTAGTAATAATATCATTAATTTTTTTTTTCTTCGATATGCCTTTCTGTTATTAGATATATATTATATATTTATAAAGAACACACCACTAGGTAATAAATCCATTGTGAAAAGAATTTTTAAAATTTGCACACAATTTTTAAAACACAACTTAAAAGGACTATAGTTGGAACAAGACTAAACCGAGGAAGTGGAAGAGACTAGCAATGGTTGCATTCCTTATTGTTTTAAACAGGTTTGGGTTAAAATACATAAAAAAAATTGTTCGGTTTTTAATGAATAGAAGACTTGAGCACGCTTTGACACGTGAATTGACTTTCTACGACGACATCACATTTTCGACTTTTGTCGCCGTAAAACAGTCATTTTGCCCAGTGTGCGGCGGCAAGAATTTTCTCATCTCACGGCTCGTTGAGAAAAACTCCTCGCATCCCCTTGGATGTCGGCGCTAATGGCCTAGATGTCGATGCGCCGTAAAATATATATATATATATATATATATATATATATATATATATATAAATAACATTCTCGTATTCACATTGGAAACAAGGATTCAACATAGAAAACTGAGAATGTATGACCCTCTGTCAAAATTCTTTACAAATTCTCAAATAAATATTGGGCGTCAAAAAATATTTTATCATGGACTCATGAGTGTTAAACATTTCTGAAATGCCCAATATTCAAATATTTCTGCATTTTTAACACCAAGGTTGCAAACATGAAAGAATTTTTGAAGCAATTTTCAATTCTTTATCGATCCTTAGACTAATAGGGGGCAAAAATGGTCCTTCTCAAAATGTATGCACTCTGCCCTGAAGCTGAACAAAATAATACTCTGAAGATGGTAACAGAAGATGCTGAATGCGCCTTGCGCCTAAAATAAAACTTGTCCAGGAATTGAGGTGTTTCATTTCTATAATTTATGATAGCAAAACACGCCAGCAGAATCAGTTGACTCTCACTAACGAAGACTTACACTTAAAAATTACGGAAAATATCTGTCTTGAATGGCAAGCCTCATGGTACAGTACACGAGATAACCTCCTAAGGGAGATAAAAAGCAGTACTCATGAATGGCAGCTATCAAGACGCGATGAAGTAGTAATTACAAGACTACGAATTGGGAATACACATTTAACACATTTCTATCTCATAACAAAACAAGACAGTCCAATATGTCAGACATGCAACAGGCCATTAGCAATTAAACACTTACTAACAGAATGCAAAACACGAGACTATTTAACTATACCATATGTCATGTCTGAATTATTTTCCGAAAAAATACCACACATTGTTACCATTCTACAACACTTACATAAACTAAAACTTTATGACAAAATATGACATAGCAAGTCGTATATTCGCGTCATAATATGCAAGTATGAATCTGTGTGTGTGTCCATGCACGTAGAAGCGGCTTAAGAAGAGAAAATAATGTCCTCTCATTAAATCAGGCAGCAAGCCCCTCAGCCCCCCCCCCTTATATACGCCCATGCTAGTATTCGGCAAAGATAAAACATGAGATTTTCAGAAAAGTCTATATTTTGAACGTTTGGCAGTGTTCTTGAAAAAAAAACAAACATGCCTTAACGATGGAAGAGGGTTACGATAACGTTTAGGTTTAGATTTTTTTTTTTTTTTATTTTTTTTTATTTATTTATTTGAATTCTGTACAGATTAACAGTACAATGATCAAGTATGTTGATGCAGATATTTTATGTACAAGTTGACAAAACTGGCAAAAGTAAAATAAAATTAAAAAAACCGCAAAATTTGGAAGAAGCCAACCATTGTTGGCACTTCCAGATGTTTCTCAATAAATATTTTAATGATCATGAAAAGATCAGGCAAGTAAATTGTCTCGGGGCCAGTGTCTCTTAAGCGGAGGAGGTTTAGGTAAGTGTGTCACCTTATAAATGGTCCCCAAAAAGTTGTCATTGTCCTACCAGTCATATATCATAGCGTAAGAAATATTTTATACAAGAAAAGTAAAGAAATGAAGACTCCATGAATATATTTCATATTATCTATTGATGTTGTAGTATTCATTCATTAATTTTATACCATTCATCGGTTAATAATTTGAAATTTACATTATAATCATGTGTAAATACATTATGTATATTCGTGATGATTGTCACGTGGGATAAATGACTATTAATTAAACACGTGATTGTGTACTAGATATTGAATGTATATATTGCTCTCAAGGATGCCCTACCTACCGACAGGAGCGACGTCCTTCACCTTTAGAACGGGCAACCTGTTAGCTCTTGAACAACCTTTACCAACGGTGATAGGTTGCTAGTAACTACACAGTAAATACCCTCATTTCTTGTTGGTTATTAATCTTCGGTGTTAGTTATTCGGGGTGGAATGGTATTTCGGAATGCTTGAAAGGGCATCGGGCAGGTATTTGGTACGAATTAAATGTTTGGAGAGGCGGCGAGAATTTGGTTTGGACCTCGTTTGGTTAGACTGGCCTTGCGGCTAGTCGCAGGGAGTGGTTGGATGGTGTAAGATAAACTTCAGGTCATCCTAGAATCCTTCTTAAGCTAAGAAGGATTCTACCTTCCTTCTTAAGGATCTTAAGAAGAAAGGTATTCGGCTGACATGAAACGTAGGAAAGTAACCATTATCAAATTGCATAATACAATTGAAGGGGGCGGGGCAAAAATAATGCCAAACTACATTTTAAACAAAACATAACTGTAGCTGCTATATGTTGGATATTATGTGGGACTATCATCTGAAATGGTTAAAGGCAACAAGATTAAGTAGCATTCAGAGCTTGTAGTAATATTTGCAACATAGAACGATAGTCCCACATAATATCCTAAATATAGCAACTGAGGTTAAGTTTTTTTAAATGTTGCTTGCAGTATTTTGCCCCGACCCCTGCAATTGAATTGTAGATTAGAATATGAATTAAAATAAAAATATTTAAAAAAAAAGAATATTACGCTCCAACCTTTATATTTGTATATACTATTTTTATTAATTTACAAGTGCATCCAGTTATATTTTATTTAGGTTTAAATGTAAATTGAAACAATGTTAACATAATATAAATGTAGTATCTATTTTATATTCTGTATTAGGGCTCATCGCCAGAGGTGTGAAGCCCTTAAATAAATAACCTTAATTAGCATGATCGGCAGGACTGTGTTATTAAAAGGAGAATTTGTTCTACAAAATGTCAAACCTCTATCGATTCTAATTACTAAAATTATTTTTTTTATTATTTATACAAAGACACACACACATATGTGTGTGTGTCTATATATATATATATATATATATATATATATATATATATATACAGTCCATTTTATGGGCCCCCTAAATGAGCTATTTGGTCTATTAAACCTGTAAAAAGTTAGTAAAGCGAAGAAAAAGTATGTATTTTTTACAGGCAATATAAATATCGTTTTCACTTAAATAAATACCTTTAGAAGATTTTTCTTTTTTGAAATAATGCAAGAATTTAGGGTAGTCAAGAAGTTGTTCTTTTTTAAAATCATTTAATATGTTATGTTAGAAAAGGAATTTAAAAGTGGCGGCTTCGTCATAACTAGTTTGACAAAATAATTAAAAACGAGCCTTTTGGTTTTAGGATTCATGTATATTTACAACTAATAAAAAATATGCATTATGAGAATTATAAGAATATTAAAGAACTTATACAATTTTGCTAAAGAAACTAGTGTAAGTAAATAGGAAAATAACACAATGTAAGAAGATGTCTAATGATATTAAAATTATGGAAACGTAAAAGCAAATTGATAGCAAGCAAAATTATCCTTGCTTGTAAATGCAGTGACTTGCAACTAGGCGAGCACAAGGAGAACGTGTCTTTCTGCGGAAGAAAAATTTGTTTTAACCAAATGTAGAGTCAGGAACAGATTGCACATATTTAGAACGGGGACATTGGAATCTGAGAGAAAGGTAATTTAATGTACTACTATACAATAGTATGGCTTTTGGAACTTTAGGAAATTCGTGGTACAGTACCGTGGAAATTCTTGTTATAGTTTTGGAATATATAATAAGTAAACGCCAAGGATAATTAGTGATTTCTCTCTAAAGGAAAACAATGTTAATCATGATAATATCATTTGGGAAGTCATTAAAACCAGCTATTAATTTATTATAATAAATTCTACGTTTATTGTTTATAGCTAATTAATTTGCGACATTATTTTACGCCAGTAATTCTCAGAAAATATTAAAAATCAATAATTACCAATTAATTAAATATCCCGCCAACATTTCTTACTGTAATCGATTTCCGGTTACGTGTCAGTTGACGTTACATCTGTTAAACTTGTGCGTTACCCGCAACCCAAAATTTTCCCAACCGTTTGTCATGTTCATTTCATAAGGATTCAGTTCTATATTTAAAAAAAAAAACATTTTAGACAGTTCACAAAAGATAAAATATGAGGTATATTGATGAGCAAAAGTTCAAAGATTGCTGCAGTAGTTTTTCAGTTAAACTTAGCGGTATACTTTCTAGCCTATAGGCCGTACTAAAATAAAACCAATGCTTTACTGATATTACGCTTCCAGTACAAGAAAAGAACAAAAACCTAGGATCCTATGAAAGTAATCATTTTATTCCCATTAGCACTTTCCTCCGAAGGAAAGTAGCTATTGAGGTTGGACTCATGACGGAATTTTTGAAAAATTTCTTCAAATCGTTATCGATCCTACCTAGTAGACACGGAAAATGACCCCCGTTAAAATTTATATATATCTATATATATATATATATGTATATATATATATGCATATATATATATATATATATATATATATATATATATATATATGTGTCTGTTAACACGATAGCGGCCAGAGTTTTTGTTTTTTCGTCACGAAACTTGGTATATAGCATTCAATTAGCAAACGATTGAACGAGTTCGTTAACCACCAAAATCGGTCCACCGGAAGGGGGGGTTTACCCCGAACCCAAAACACTAATTTGACCATTTCAGCCGTAATATTTGTTATATTTCAACGAAACTTGGTATTCGTAGTGGTAATATAGAGAGAAAAGTGAGATATAAAAATGAACTAAATCGGTTCATAAGGAGGGGGGGTTTACTCCGGACCGACAATACCAATTCGCCGCTACCAGCCGTAATTTTAGGTATATTTCGACGAAACTCGGTATTCGTAGTGGTAATCTACAGGTAAATATGTGATGTAAAAATAAACTAAATAGGTTCATTAGGAGGGGGGGGGGGTTTACTCCGGACCCAAATTCCTAATATACTCATACTGGTCGTAATTTCTGCTGTATTCTAACGAAACGCGGTATACGTCGTGGGTAACTCATGAGAAAGAAGTGTTATAAAAATGAGCTGAATCGGTCAATCGGAAAGGGGGGTTTACTTTGTAATATATTTCAATAGAAAAGCCAGCCAGACATAGGTCCACAAAAGCGCCGCAAGGAGCGCTAGAGGGACTGTATCCTGTTCCTGCGTTAGATCAAAATACGATAATATGAGGTTTTTTGTATTTATTACGTAGTGTAATAGGTAACATGTGTAAACATAACTCTGGAAGCAAATTAATAATTGATCAGTTACTCATTACAAATTTAAAAGAGAACTATTCATGTTTTTATTTTATTTATGTAGGATATTTTAAGCAAATTGTTCTGGAAAGCAGTCTACACTACCCAAATTCTGAGGAAAGTGCTTAGTTATGCAGCTCCTGCCTGACGGACTTTTTTAAATATATTAACGGACGCCAATGTGAGAATAAGTGTAAAAATACCTTTCCTGTAAATAGGACCGATAAAAGAGATATTTACAATTTATGAAAAAATGTACTTCTGATTGGATATGACTGTAGTGGCTAGTACGAATCATCAAACAACCGAACCAAGAGTATGGATGGCCTGAAAAATATTAAAAAAGATATACCTTACTGACATTATAGGAAATGTCCGCCTTTCAGACTGCTTTTACATTATTTTTTTTCATTATTTTAGTTGTTATGACCGTGTCATTTATATTCATGCAAATAAAAATAAATACAGAATTTTTTTTTTTTTTTTTTTTTTTTTTTTTTTTTTTTTTTTTTTTTTTTTTTTTTTTTTTTTACGGCACATTGACAAATCTTGGCCATTAGCGCCGACATCCAGAGTCCAGCCAGGAATTTTCTCTGCGAGCCCTGAGTTGAGAAAATTCCTGTCGCCGGTGGGGATCGAACCCACCATCTCCCGCTTATGAATCTAGCGCACTAGCCACTAGGCCACGGGAGACCTCTACAGAAATAATTATCATAAATACTAATTTGAAAGAAGCTGTGTTGGACCCTTACAGCATTCAACCTGATAAATCTAGAAGGGCTTATGGTATCAGCTGATATGGTTTTGCCTGGTCGGCTTTAGCGGTATTGTGTTCATCGTCCATCTCTAACATTGGAAACATTGATGTCAATCCAAGAGGTTGGCATGTTAATACCAATAAGAAACAAACAAAACAAAAATTGAATACACCAGAATCCCTAGAACTAGGAACTTAATAAAATATGGATCTCATATAAATATATTTGGGAAAGGTGTCTAATTTTTCTTGATCATGAGTGGATACTTGTTTCTACTCCTTTAATCTCCAATTAGCTCAATTATCATCTACAGAACTAGAAGCCAAAGATACCTCTTATCATCTACAGAACTAGTAGCCAAAGATACCTCTTATCATCTACAGAACTAGTAGCCAAAGATACCTCTTATCATCTACAGAACTAGTAGCCAAAGATACCTCTTATCATCTACAGAACTAGTAGCCAAAGATACCTCTTATCATCTACAGAACTAGTAGCCAAAGATACCTCTTATCATCTACAGAACTAGTAGCCAAAGATACCTCTTATCATCTACAGAACTAGTAGCCAAAGATACCTCTTATCATCTATAGAACTAGTAGCCAAAGATACCTCTTATCATCTACAGAACTAGTAGCCAAAGATACCTCTTATCATCTACAGAACTAGTAGCCAAAGATACCTCTTATCATCTACAGAACTAGTAGCCAAAGATACCTCTTATCATCTACAGAACTAGTAGCCAAAGATAACTCTTTGGACAGTTTTTTACATTTCCCGCAGGAACGTTTTGATCGAAATGTACTTTGACATTTAATCTTGATCAGTGTCGGATATTTCCTATCTCTCTCTCACTCTCTCTCTCTCTCTCTCTCTCTCTATATATATATATATATATATATATATATATATATATATATATATATATGGGGGCGGCGAGGTTAGCTCAGTGGTAGAGCACTGGACTAATAAGATGGAGGACCTGAGTTCAAATCCCGAGCAAGCACTGACGATTTTTTCTTCTAGTGTCTTCGTTCATGGGTTGAATTCGGCCTCCCTTACCGTCCCTAAGCCAACCCAGCCTTTAATAAATTTATCAATGGATACCTTGGGTGCTAATGACTCTAGAAGTCGAAGCAGCCACATTACCAGTGTACTGACCACACTATCTCCCTAGTGTGCCGTATGGTCATGAATCAGATACGTCTATAGTATCTGCCCCTCAGGGCCCTCGTGGCCTGTTACGAGACTGATTTTATGTATATATATATATATATATATATATATATATATATATATATACACACACATACCCCGCTGGCCTGGGAAATTCCACCGCCCTCCTGTTCCATTCATATGCCCCGAGAGAAATGGGTCTATTACATCAGGGCCCTATTCATTTTTCCCGAGCACCGATCGAAGGCGATTCTCCGGCAGCTGACCCAGTTCCCCGACGCACGCCGCACATAAGCCTCTTTGCGCAACACACCTCTTCCTATTCTTTATGAATACGAGGTGCTTTTAAACACACACTCAATCAGCCGGACATAGAATGTCGCCATGTGTCAATCATTCCAGAAGGCTTTAGTTCCGTCTGCGTAGAAATGACCAAGGATAATATGTTGTTGTCATTGTGGCAGATTGTTGCTTTGACAAGATCAAAATGAATGTCACACGTAAGATACTCATGTAAATTTTCAATGTGATACCAGTAACGCGTTTTGAAAAATGTAAACACTTATTACTTATTTTGGTTTGAAGCACTCGGATCGACGGATCAAGCTGATATATATATATATATATATATATATATATATATATATATATATATATAACAGAAAAATATCCGACACCTTGGCTCAGAGAAATTTTCAGAAAAATCTATATTACTGACGTTTCGGCATGCTCTTTAGAAGCCATCACCAGCTAAAAAATGAAAATACAAAATTGCAAACGAGAATAATCACAGCAGTGCAGTTTTATACAGAGCTTAGTAGGGATTCAGTAAAAAAGAAAAAGTCCGACTCGCAGGAACTGCCTCATCTTAGCGCGGTTCCGTTCTTATCCCTAGTCTAATTTCGAAAGATTAAAATAGAAGCAGTTATTATTTTGTTGAGAGGAGATCGTTGACCGTTGATGATGCAAGCTAGGGATTGTCCGGGTTAGGTCACTGCTACTTAATAATACATACCCCATATGTGTAGGTATGTGGCATATATATGTACATATGTGTGCGTGTATATGTGTATGTGTATATGCATATATATAAATATATATATATTATATATATATATATATATATATATATATATTTACATAGATATGTGCATATATTAGTGTTAAATATGTCCTACTTGTATTTACAGCCCTGATGAAGGCTTGAAGTTCAAGCCGAAACGTCGGCACAATAAAACCATTTTTACGATAAAATGTAGTTTTATTAAGTAGCAGTGACCGAACCCTGACAGTTATATTTTGGTTCCACCAGTCTTGAAAGGTAGGATTTACAATCTGACCTGGAAGGGTCGGCAACACAAGAAACCGTCCCGCTAGTTGCAAGGTCTTGGAATCTTGGAAATCTATATTTCTAACAATAAATTGTTTTTGTTATTTTACTTAACCTGTTTTATTTTCGAATACATTATCCAACTATAAGCAATTAAAAAATAACAAGGAATAAAATACAGGCGAAAAGAACACTTCGAATAAGCGAAATCAATTACTTTAAAGCTTTAAGCCCTTATTTCTCCGATTGACATCGCCTAATCAAAACTTTCATTAGAACCTTTTATGTAGAGCATTTAATAAGCTTTCTAATGGTATTCTTCCGTTTACCAAAATTCTCAACAGTTTTCGAGATATTAAAGAAAGTTCCCAAAATTTATATTATTTCTAGCAACAGAAAATTGGCCTCATTTTTCATATCCTGTTTTACACACAAAATTTTCGCAACATAAGAAATTACAAAAATAAAAAGCAATAAAAAACGAAGGGAAAGAGACAAAAATTACAACAAGAACGACAAAAACCCGTTCATAAGAACAAAACAGACGTATTTGAAGTTTTAAGCACATATTTCTCCGATTGACATAACCTAATCAAAAATAGTTTTAGAATCTTTTTTGTAGAGAATTTAGTAAGCTTTCAAATAGTTTCTATCCACTTACCACGATTTCCCAACCGTGTTCGAGATATTAATGAAAGTATACGAACTTCCCAAAACTTTTCATGTCTGTTCATAAAATATTTTATTCTAACCCTTCCTTAACTCCAAACGTAACAAAACTTTCAACATATTAGTTTTAATGAAAGTAGAACATGCAGATAAAGTTTCAACTGAATCCCATGATTCTAAGTACCCAAACCAAAAACGGTATTCAAAAAATATTTTTCCAATTTTCTCAAAAACGGTTAAAGCTATCGCCTTGAAAATGGTTTCATTCGTTTTCCTAGCCCAGGAATCATATAAAACGAGTACTTAGAAGCTTATGAACTCAAAAACGTAAGCGTTACGATTTTTTTTGCGCGAATTTCGCCCCAAACGCCATCTTCCGGTAGGCGGATTTCGCTGGTTAACGAACTTGACCTTTCAAATTGGACGACGGATTTTTGTACCAAATTTCATCAAAATCGGACCATTCGTCTTCGAGCTAGAGAGCGAACAGACAAATATATATATATATATATATATATATATATAAATATATACATATATATATATATATACAAATTTGAACCACCATCATTTTCGGTCTCTAGGGGTTCTGAAACGCAAAATTTTCTAGTCGGCACTTACGGATTGTTTCATTGTATCAACCTTATAAGCGGGGTTCCTCCCTATGGGGGAGGGAGGAACCGCGCTAAAAGAAGAAAAAAAAGGCCATCAAGCAAAAAATATCAAAGATATACATAAGCACGTAGAGCAAACATTATGGTTTTCGGGTTTTCTTCACCAATGTTTCCCTAGTCATACTGCTGGCTTCCTCAGGGTTACTTCTGAGAATGAGCATGTACTAGTTTTTTTCAATGGAACAACGGAGAAGATCACAAAAACGTTAACAAAATATCATATCAAGACAATTTATACCACTGACCGCAAAATCAGCCAAATTCCTAACAATCTAATGACTAATGAATTTAAAGCTAAAATCACCAGGAATTTACAGTATGCCATTCTCCTGTGAAAAAGATTATATCAAGCAAACCGGAAGATTTATATCAACAAGAATCGCAGAACATATGAAGACTGTAAAAAACGGCAATACTGAAAAATCAGCGGTGGTGGAACATTCCATTTAACATAGAAAACTACCAAACTGATCTATTTGAGAAGCAATAGAAATAGTGAAACAACCGGAGAATTACAGCAAATGTTTACAAGCTTAGTAAATTGTGGTATCCAGTCCTAAAACCTAAACACACAAGAAGGATAGAAGACGGACCAATCAACTATCCGGATGTAACCGACCAATCAGGATCAAGCAAGGATGAAACGGACCAATCAGAATCATGGAAGAGAAGACTATGCCCAAGGGACCGCCCAAAAACGGGTACTAACAGGTACAAATACATCCTCGTTCTCAGACGTAACCTTGAGGAAGCCAGCAGTATGACTGGCGAAACTTGGGTGAAGAAACAGCGGAAGCCTACGAAGTTAAGTTCAAAATATAGTTTTAATTTTTTTTTTTTTTCCTGAAAATCTGACATTTTCACTTTGTTGATTCTAAACCATTCCTTGACTTCTTACCACCTCAAGGGCTCACTATCTTCATCTCTTTATAACTTTATTTTGTTAATTTTTGAAAATATTTAAAGTAACAGTGTAACGTCTCTATTGCAAAAGTTTATGTTCTCCTAGATCCTAAGAAAGCGCATAAACGCTAGCTATATAATCGTCATTTTTACTGTATATGGTTCACATGCAGGCATTTCCTATAAAATTGAATACATCAGAAGACCTTCTACTTGATATAATGATTAATTATACAAATTGACGATTAAATTCTTCTTATTTGAGCAATTGTATTTACTCATATCAATTATACAATCATCCCTTATTAGAAGATTAATCATGGACATTTCGCAATAGAAAATTACAAGCAATTGCTCGGCGTTTTGAAAAGTCTTCCTACTATTAAGTATCGAGGACTTCAGACTATAAACGATTTAGCTCCAAACATTTTTATCACGTGTCTAAAGTGAAAGATCCTACCGATTCCATAATGGATTCAGAAGCCTTGACTCGCCTTGAGCTATGCTTTCTTAACTATTGCGATACCAGAGCTGTGCAAACATAAACCTCGAGATCAAACAACCAACAAACTCATCCTGGCGTATCACGAAAGTGCAGGCCACCAACGAATTTTTGGCAGCCTTTGAACTTTAAGGCCGTCAATTGGAGTTCAGCTTCTACCAAAGTACTATAATTTCTGCTCTACGTTCTTTTTTAGACATTACACAATAAATAAACAGATGCTTTAAATTCTTATATTTTCCACTGGTATATCATTGCGGGAATTTTTTTTTTTTTTTTTTTGTCAATGTTAACTTTTATATATGGAATACAGGTAATTGCCTGGATGGTTCAAAGGACCCTATAATAATGATAAGTACCATTATTTAATTATGTGTTTGTTTTTTACCGTCCCGCTACTTTGGCAATGGCCTCTTTTAACAGTTTTCTGACTTAGAAAATCAGTTCCCCCAAAAAAATCAGATAAATAAATATAAAAAAAATAAAAATATAGAACAAGATAATAATAAATAAAATAATAGAAGATAAATAGATATGTAAAGAAAAAGTACTAAAAATTGATTATTATACAGGGTGGCCCAGATAAGCGGGCCAGAAGAGAAATAACTACTAAACAGTTGGAGATATCAAAATGTATATAAATATATTTATATATATATATATATATATATATATATATATATATATATATATATATATATGTATATATATATATATAAAGTGAATATTATTCCTGAAGAGAGGGGTTGTGCAACTGTGGAAGATGCTCAGTGACCACCAAGCGGCATTGACATTTAGTGGATTACTCGAACTGTGTAAAAAACGTATGAAAGGCAACTCTGGTTCCTGATTCGCATCATTTCCTTCTCAACTCCCATCCAAATGACTTTATTAAGGCGATTTTGTTTATTAATGAATCTGTCGATATACTACCTACCTTTTTTATGTATCGTGGGGTGTATGAATAATTTTGGATAACCCTCCTAGGATATAATAAAAGTTTTATTGGGGTAATTTCAGTTTCAATCATTTTCTTTTTTTCAACTTTTAAGATCAGAAAGGCATTCCCCTAGTGTGCCGTATGGTCATTAATCAGATACCTCTATAGTATCTACCCCTCAGTGCCCTTGTGGCCTGTTACGGGACTGATTTTTTTTTTTTTTTTTTTTTTTAATTATTGATGAAATTCTGCCCGTTTTAAGTGATTTGAAAGCATTTAAACAGTTTTTTTTCTTTTTAATATTTTGTCAAAAATCCAAATTTTTACATAAATACATATTTTTGTTACATATGTTTATATAATTTTTTTTTTATTTGAAAAATAAAGGGGAAACCGAGAAAGAATGCTTTACCCATTGAATCTAGATCACTATGTCTTTTCTAATTGCAAGAAGCAAAGGTGGCTGGCAGCCATGCTTCCCTGGCAGGAGTATGGTCTAGGAGCAGATGCGTTTTAAAAAAAAATACATAACAAATTATTTACTAAAACAAATGAACTAGTAAAATAATCATGTCGATATCATTTTCCAAACTCTACATTTATAATAATAAATTTTCAACCTATTTTATTTTATTTCTTAGCTGCTAAGGCACATTTGACGGACCGCTTGGACACGTGTCGAGTCTTTTTCGATGCAAAATCACCAGAAACCAAAATGAGCCTCATCGGTGACCCCACCACTGTATACTCCCCTCACGAGATCAAAACAGGGTCATTTCACGTTTGATAATTTAAAAATGCACGTTGTTGCAACCAACAACATTATTTTCCAAAATAATGTCCATCTATAGAAATCGTCAACTTCTTTTTTCCGCTTTTAAAAAGAATTTCTAATTTTTATTATTGCAGACTTTGAGCCATCTTGCTCTTTAGATTTTTTTTTTATAAAGTTCGTTCTAATTATTTATGCTTTTCTTTTCAATATTTTATAGCGTTTTAGGTATTTTTTTACTACATATTTTGATTTTTTTATTATATATTGCATTATATACAGTTAAATATATATGTATATATTTTGAATTTTATTTTACTTGAAAATCCGTTCTCTATTTAATATATATCATATACCTCTACGGAATCTGCCTCTCTGTGTTCTTGTGGCCTGATACGGGACTTATTAATTAGGTCTGTGTTTAGTTATGCAGGCCCTTCGTGACGAACGTTATTAGTATAGTATGACCGCGTATTTGTTTATGTTTTCCACTTACAGTAGAACCTCTCATATCCGACCATGACGGGACCGGGCGATGGTCGGATATCGGGAGGAGCAAAAAAAAGCCTTCGAAATTTATAAAACCAGCTATAATATACCGTACATAATGTAATGCAACTTTATTGATTTGTAATTGTAAAGCTGTTGCTATATACATTTCAAACATTTGCTCTTTTGAAAATATGAACAAAATTTAAGCATACTTTATTTAAAGAATTCAGTTATGGATTTTTGTTTTAATTTTTTTCATCTTGATTTTGCTGAAGTGTCCCTCCACTTTTTTTGCCAACAATACCTCCATTGGGGTTGCATTTGGATGTTGCTCCATGTATTTCATCGCTATGTCGAAGGAGTCCTTAGCAGCAGAATGACACTACATGATCACTGGTGGTTTCGTCTTCATCCGAGTGGATTTCTTCGTCCACGGCTTTGTTCTGCACAACAGCAATGATTGAGTCATCGTTGAGATGTTCATTGGTAACATCTGAAACATCAGCTTCAACAAGTCACTCTTCTACATCTGTCATCTGGAGATTATGATGATACACTTGTGGATTTTTTAATTATTCTGTTGTGTCTGATTCAACTTCTGCTTCTGTCTATGTCGGTTCATGTTAAGTCTCAGCTTCTTGTTTCAATAATGGTCAAATCCTTTTTCAAGCCTTCTGAAGGGTGGTTTGACTGATTTTGTCCTAACCTGCAGCAACGAGCACTAGGTCGGATATCGGGAGGAGTCGGATATGGAAAGGTCGGATATGAGAGGTTCTACTGTATATACAAATTTCTCAAATTTGTTGTTTAAAGTATACGATGCTTATTTGGAGAAGTGAAAGGACATAGCGATTCACTACTTTGATGATTATATGTTGTTCGAATCAGAGCTAATCAGAACTAACCATTCGTCTGCGAGGCCGATGATGGGTCGGCAGCTTTGTGTGCGTTAACGCCAACATCTCTCCCTTATAATTATTTCTATTAGTCCCGTACTAATGGGGAGTAAAACTCTCGCCGTCTCTCTGAATCGGGTTTCTCTCTTCCTTCCTTAGGGGTACAGATAAGGAGTGTTAAGAGATATACTCGTATCTCATCAGCACGATGGCCCGTACAGTATTTCCTTGCCTTCCTTCCGGGAAGCTTTAAATGCACTTAATTACATTAAGGTAATATTTTCACCTCCCCTTGCAATTATTTCAAATATAAGACAACGAATAGGCGGAACTAGGAAAGCTCCTTTCGCCCAGCAGAAATTATCTTAGTAGTGTTTTTGAGATTTAGCTTATAAATAATTAATTTATTTCCTGTCGATATTTATTTTAAACTAATAAAAAAGAGAGAATTAACAGATAATACACGCTATTTTATGAAATACGAAGAGCCGACATCTTTACATGTCGGAAACAATACAGGCTGTAAGTAAGTGATTTTTATACGCTATAAATCTGTAGGTTGTGTTAATAGCATGGTCTTAGAAGACAATCATAGTGCACTTTAGGCTTTTTTTTTTATGAAACTGGTTTCGTGAAACTTAAGTTGCTTGCAACCGATGAATAGGTAGCTACAGGTTGGTGCACACAGGGTTTCAAGAAATTCATTAAATCAATTTCCTGTCGCTTCAGTTTCACGTTTCGTCAGCCCATGTGCACTTACCTCAGTGTAATTGGTGATTTTTCCTCAGCACTCAGAACTAACCGCCAGTTGGTGTCCTTTCTTATTAGTTGATATACTTCTTCTAATAAGTAATCCAAAAGTAGCTTTGACAACCTAAAGAAATCCTTAAATTAATGTGGATCTCTGCTTATATTGCAAGCTAAAACAAAACTGATATGTTGCCGATCCCTAATTAACGGCTGAACGAAGTACTTGCGGATTTTTTTTTTCTTATTTCAAAGCCACCACCACAATAAAAGAGCATCGTCGTCAAAATCCACCACGAAACTAATAAAAAAGAACGTTGCTTCAGGGTGTACATTTCAATGAAACGGTTTTCTTGAAACCCATTTCACGAAATCAGTTTCATGAAACCATTTTCTACAGTGTGCACCGCGTCTAACTTATTTTACCACTTGCCAACTTATTCCCTGTGACCAAGTTTTTGTCAAAAACGACGGAACGCTTAAAATAAATCATTATACAGTTATGGAGGATAAAGTCTTCCATTTCTTCTTTTAGCTGATTCCGAATAAGGTGGTAGTTAGGTTGCATTCATAAAATCATTTTTGAAAAATTTCTTGAAGTGCTCTTCGAATCTAGAATCGGTACATTCTAGAATTACCCCCTGAAATATGTCTTTATTTCTATATATATTTATGTGTGTGAGATAGCAGCCACAATTTGTTTTTTTTCGCCCTAAGACTTTGCATACTCCATTCACATGAACTCCGATTGGACGAGTTCTTTAACCAGCAAAATTGGCCCATTTGCTGGAGGACCCTGAGGCCAAATTGTTAAAACGTACTTAATGATCTAAACGATTATGTTTAATGCTCAACAACAAAGAATGTAGTGATGTATAAGCAAAATGGGGTTTTATTCTTCAACCAAAAAAACATTAATTCGCCCATACCAGCTAGAAGTTTTGCAACGGAACGCCGTATATATATGGCATGATGGATTTGGAATGTGTATTCTAGAAGAAAAAACGTTCACATGGAAATTTGGGGTTTCCTGGATACAAAAGTATTATTCAAGTCAGCTGTTTTTAATAAAATAAATAAAATATCAAAACTATTTATGTTATTTCTGACTTATCTAGGTAAATTTAAAATTCCTATTAAGGTGTTAAATAACCACTACTTTCAAGAATGTGCTTACTTATCCAGCTTCAGCGTGACCCGGTTTTTTTTTGTTTTTTTTTATAATTTATTCAGCTATTTGTACATGTATAAAAGAACGAAACTTGTTATGTCTGCTTTAGTCGCTAGCTTGCTGAGTTTATCTCCTGCCGAAGCAATTTCTCGGATTCGCATTATTTCACCAGATGTTCGCCGTGGTGAAATTCTACTTTCGGAATTTCTTAAACACAAACTACCACCATCACGAACCATCTATCTCCTCAGTCCCAAAAAGGATCTACCTCCGAAGGGAAGGTTTTCTTTCGGTTTCTCAATTTCAGCACTTTCTTTTATGTTAAAGACTCCATTATACACCAGGCTAGAATCACAACGTCAGAAACTCACACGCAAGGAAGTATTTTTTTTTATTATTTTTTTTTTTGTGGTGTTCTATTAATCAATCAAAGCAACTAATGATGATAGCACTGTTATTATAGAATTAAGATACGCAACATAATAATCCCTGTTAACATTATAATTCCTTGTTTAAGCTGTTTTATATTATAATCATTTTTATACCAATTAATAAGTATTAACGTTTTTTTTTACAAATATTTGTTAATTTATATAATAACAATCAATCCCGTGGTGTAATACCTAGATTAGATGACCGGGGGCCTGGTTTTTATCCAGAGAAACCGCACCGTCAAACAGTGGGGCCAAAAAAAGGCTAAAGCCTTCTTTTTTCTTTTTTTTTTTTGTCTCGTCAGATTTTTGTTTCCCTTATTTATTAAATTACGTGTAAAGAATTCACGAACTTTTACAATTAATCATAAAATAATATTTTATTTTACACCTAACTTAATATCAGCACTGATATCGTTGAATTTAAACATTCAAATTCTGATTAGACTTTGAAAAAATCAGTATATTTTCAAATAATTTAAAAATCATATTATTTCAATTAATCTCAATGTTAAATGAAGATAAATTTACGTTTTATGATGATGTGTCAGTTCTTTTCTCTGACTAATCAGGATTTGAATGTTTAATTTACGTTTTATGATGATGTGTCAGTTATTTGCTCTGACTAATCAGGATTTGAATGTTTAATTTCAACGATATCAGTGCTGATATTAAGTTAGATTAAAAATAAAACATTGTTTATGTTTAATTGTAAAAGTTCTTGAATTATTTACACGTAATTTAATAAACAGGGGAAAAAAAACAAATTTCTAGCCACACCAAGTTGTTTTAAATTTGATTAGCTTTCTCTTTTTTAAAAGAAAAAAATACAATGAAATCTGTTTTGATTTGGAGGCTGTAGCCTTTTTTGAAAATCGAAAAGTCGTTTGGACGCACTGTGCGACGTGTTGTTCTGTAATAATACCAGACCCGTGTCAGGAATGAACCTCCTCAGAGTTGTAAGGTTCAGCTCTGGTACCCTCCTCGGATCATCAATAGGTCTAATAGCTAACGCGTTAGATACCCATGTGGGAGATGGGGGTTCGAATCCCGCCTGTAGCAAGGATTTTTCTAGTTTCAAGGTCCGTTGAAAAGATTCCTTGCTGCACCATGGATTTTTAGGAAGGGTGGTAACCTATAGATAGCCCGGCGCTAGTGGCCTAAATGTCAGTGCGCCTTAAAAAAAAATAAAGAAATAAATAAAATCACAACAAAGGATCTCACATAATGTAATATTAATTTGTTTTATTCCTCCACATCGTATCAATTAATTATACATCATACAAAACGTATACATTAATTATTAAAAATACTTCGAAGAAAAAGTACCGCACATATCTAAAGCCTAAAATAATAAAAAATATATTGCTAAACACACCTTTGTAATATTAAATTTGAAGCCTAGTAAATTTTCCCACTAGCAAACAATTTAAATAGTCTTAAGTGTAATATATACTAATTAAAAAAAAACAAAAAAAAAACATAGTTGATTCCTGTACGGCAAAGATAAGAACTGGGTTCACATTTCCCAGCATATCATCTCATTTTTTTAAGAAATTTTAAAATGAACTGGTAAACTAGATAAGGTGCAATCATTCCTTTTTAAAACATCACTAATATATTACGATCCTTCTATAAAAAAAATAGTTGCCCTGCTACACAACAAGTTTGCTGAGTGTTTTGCTCGTGTTTTGCTGCGTTACGGAAGTCGAGAATTAGTGTCGACTGAGACACGCTCGGCTAGAGGTCTATTCGTCGCGGGCATTGTTTCAAGGCAACGTGCCTGAAAATCCCTTTGAAAGCTGCCGAGCACGAAAACTCATGGGAACACCGGGGCGTCTTTATTCTCATGGGCCTGCATTCTCTATAGGAACGGCTGTCCTATATTCTATTAGTAGAACCATATTTGCTAATCATATTAGTAATTCTTCTGTATACACACTCACAAACATCCCCCCCCCTTACAGATATGCACGAAACAGCGATGTATATAATGCAATCATGGTATTTGGAACACCCTTGCAGCAGCCCCTTTTCTAAAGCATTTTAATGCAGAATTTGTATTGTTTAGAATTGTTAACGATAAAAATGTGCCTAAATCACCTGCCGAGCCCCGTCTTAAAACCTCGCAAAGCTATAATTGCAAGGTTTTTGTACCTGAGTAAAAGTAGGCAAGCCTAGATAACAAGGTCTAATACAAGGTAAAACCTTTCTCCGTCTTGTATATTCTTTGATATATCTTTATCTATTCATTATTTTGACCCTCCAGCAGTCGCTCTTGCGCGCTGAGTGCTCAACACAGCCAACGTTTCGTATTGTAAGAAATTGCCGGGAAACCCTACGTACCACAAACCTCAGGTATGCCAAGGAAAAAGTCCTACCACGCTTACAGTGACGAGTGGTGTTCTACTTTTTCACGCATACCTCAGTTCTATCTTGTCAAACGTTTGAACAGCTTGATGGCGCTTGCACTCCCAATGCAAGAAAAGACATTTGCAGTCCAGAGCAAGCGTTCCGTCACTTCGTTCCCATAAAGGACAATTTTACAACAATCAAGAACCAACCAAGTAACCCGTATTCTTAAATAATTTGCTTAAAATGACCTACCTATATAAAAACAAAATAACATAAAGATTTTTGGTATTTTATATTTGTAATAAACTGCTGACTCAATGGTTTTTATTTAATTTGTTTGTAGAGTTCACGCTAACTTTGGACTGATTTTGTTTTCTTTGTTCGACAAGTTTCTCATTGGTTGGGTGTCATTTTTACCCATTTTCGTTTTAAGGAAGCAAAACGAATGGGTTAACTTCTTCTCATAATGGACCTATTTATTTCATATTTACAACAAATTTTCTTAAATATAAACCTAGGACGTTTGCCAATTTTCGTCATATTGCTAGCCCGACGCTAATAGTCTAGATGCTCATGCGCAGTAAAAAAAAAAAAAAAAAAAATCGTACGGTAATAAAAAAAAATTGAATCTCCGGTTTGCTTCAGATAAATATGACGTTATGCTATCTAATAAACCTCTATCTTCATTTAAATAATCAACTTATTACTATGTGATTTAAATCCCGGTATCCAAATTGGAAGGCACCCGAGCGTAAAACGGTAGGATTCGGGTTTAAATTACTACAAGGTGAGATAATTTTTGAAATAAATAGATTTGAAAATTAGGTATCTTATGGTAAACTATAATTAAGTAATATACTACGGTTTGATGTATGCACTTCACTATAATAATGTACACAAGTTAATTCAGATTTCCGCTGTCCAATTCAGTTCACCTTTCTAATATCATCATTTAGAACGTTACGAAAGATTATAGCTCCTGGAATAAACTTATCTTGGCTTATATCGTTCCCTTAATAAACCATTAAGGTTTACCATTGTGTTTGTGTGGGGAAGGGGCACTCCGGACCTTGCATTAAATTACTAATTTGTTCATACCGGTCTTAATTTCTGTGGGCATCTAAAGAAAAATATGTTGTTTAAAATAAAAGTAAATCGGTTCATTAGAAGTTAAAAAAAGGTGCATTATGTTTAAATTTAAGTAAGCTGGCTCGGGCATTGGTCTTTACTTGAACTACTAGGAGCGTTTTATCCGGTTTTTGCTATTAAGTCAGATTTTTTGTTACAAATATATAACAGCAAAAGCATTCCTTTTTTTTGGTTTACTGATATAGGTTATTTTAGGCAAATTATTCAAAAATGCATTTTAAACTACTAACCTTCTGAGGAATGTGCTTAGTTATGCAGCTCCAGCGTGACGGAATTTTAAATTATGATTATAAAATGAAGTGCTCAAGACCAATGGACCATTTCACATTTCTAATACTGATGAAAAGTGAATGTAAGTTTTAATAATTCTAATTATACTTTCTCTTGTGTATAGCTATAAAGACAATGGGCTTAAGATAGCACCTTGTAATACACCTTACCCGACAGGAAACAATTTTACCGTAACAACTTGTCAAGCCTTAGTCCAATCCACTCAATGGGCTTTCCAATCAACCTGAGGCATTGACTCCGATCTCCAGAGAGAATATCCACTTTTGTCTACGTAACGCGGGGTCTTTATGAATGATCTCCCAAGGGATTGGATTGGCTCTTAATGAGACCTGTGATGGGTTATATTTTTGTTGTTGTTGTTTTTTTTTTCTCTCTTTTGCTGCGATGAAAACTAAATTACACCCCTTTCCCACGATGTCTTTCACACGTTAGAGCGTCATTAAAATAAATAACGGCAAATCGAATTCAGCGAGGTGTGAATTGCTTAATCTCATTGATTTTGGATCTGAAGGTGTCAAATCAGAAAGTGAAATCGTCATTGATTGAGCACACAATCATCTGTGGTTGTACAACCCGCATTTTGTCGAGTCCTCTCTAATTACAAATTAGCTGAATCGTACAACCTATTTCACCATAAAGCGTTGTAACCCACACCCCAAACTTATTAAAGAAAAAGAAATTCTGAAACATCTAATTCAAATCAAACCCCTCTCAGGAATTACAGGAAAAATCATTAATTACTTCCAAGATTATTATCCGTTTTATGCATAACTAAAATAGTGCATAAGCTTTTTAAATTTACATATCTTTATCTGTAACTGCAAATAAACCTAATGAAATCTGCATTGTTTATGAAAATAGACGTTAAATCACCTTGGAATTTGCCTTATAAGGAGGTAAAGTATATGCAATAAAATATGGGGAATCGTGTTTAAGGAGTAATCTGGGCTACACGATATACGACGTCTTGTCAGTCAGTGTCCAGCCTTGAAGGAAACTCCCCATTTTTACAATGTTCAAACTCGAGTACCGTGCGGTAATTAATTTTTTTTGTAAAGAGGGTCTTACTCCTGCGCAAATTAAAGATCGCTTGGATTGTGTATACGGGCAGTCCTCCCCCTCGTATTCCAGAGTAAAAGATTGGGCAAAATTATTTAAGTTAGGGAGAGAAAGTCTAGAAGATGACCCACGTCCCGGTCGCCCATTGGAAGCTGTCACTTCTGAAACAATCCAACTTGTGGAATCTGAATTGCTGTCTGACCGGCGACTAAAAACCAAGGAAATAGCAGCGACGTTAGGGCTTTCAAAACCAAGTGTTTTGAGGATCATCAAAGAACATTTGCATATGAACAAGGTTAGTGCAAGATGGGTTCCAAAAATTCTTTCAGCTGCTCAAAAACAGGAACGAGTTCACTGCTGCAATGAATTTTTACGCGAGTATAATGCCGACCCAAGGAATTTTTTGGACTCAATTGTAACTGGGGATGAGACAATGGTTCTATATTATGACCCACTCAGCAAAAGAGAGTCCATGGAATAAAGAAGACCAGGAAAAGCGCCTCCTTTAAAGGCAAAAGTCACGCAGTCAACAAAAAAGGTAATGGCCACAATTTTTTGGGACTGTAAAGGAATACTACTGATAGATTTTAAAGAAAGGAATACCACAATGAATGGTGAGTATTATGCAGCCCTACTTCACCGGTTACGAGACGCCATTAAAGAGAAGAGGCGAGGGAAGTTAAGCAGAGGTGTCCGCCTCCTTCACGACAATGCCTCTGTCCACACAGCATTGATTTCCAAGGCCGCTGTGAAGGACTGTGGATTCCAAGAAATCTCTCATCCACCCTACAGCCCAGACTTGGCCCCTAGCGATTTCTACCTTTTCTCAAAGTTAAATCTCATCTTTGTGGAAGGCGATTTAACACCGACGAAGAGCTCCAAGCAGCAGTGGAAGAACATTTTTTTAACAAAGAAGGAAATTATTTTTTTCATGGTATAGAAATGTTGCCAAAGCGTTGTATTAAGTGTGTTGAACTTAGAGGAGAATATATTGAAAAACAGTAAAACCAGTTTTTTTCTTTCACCTTTCCTTCTATCCCAGGCCGGAAACTTATGGACCTTACTACGTAGCTTATGGCGAGGCTAATTACAAAATACCTAAATTTGGCATTCCCAAAATATTAGTATTTGTAAAATGTCTTAACAACACGAGAAGAAATCATCACAGAATCTCATGGAAGACTACTTTAATTATATATTTCCGGAACATTATTTAAAAAAAAAAAAAAAAAAAAAAAAAAACAAATCAGAAAACGTATTGCATGCTAAAAAAAACAACAACAGTTTTCATAAATTGTAACCTATTAAGAAATTAAATTACTTACATTTTATACTAAATTCTTTCAACACTACTCCATAGTGCCTAAATAAATTTAAACTTCAGATTGATGACCCAAATCTATACTTCTGAAGTATTCAGAGAATACTATTATTTCTGTAAATGCATTTCCCCCAAAGCTCCAATGAGCTTTCCACTCTCAATGGATTTATTTATTTGTATTAATTATTTTTTTTTTAATATCCTCCAGTTGAAAACTAAAAACCTTAAAACCATCCTCTTTGTATAAACTAACTTAAATAAAATTCACCATTTCAACCTAATATTAAAAGAAATATAGGTGTTTTATTTTAATTTTTGACGAGTTACACGAGATTTACCTCGTAATTAATTATCTTCAATAATTGTTATATTAGTTAATCGATAACTATAGATATCCGTAACAATTACCCATTTACGTGTATTACACTTGTAATTTACTGTTTGGAAAATACCCTCTTCGCTTTGGGGCTCTTTTTTGTCTAGGCTTGTTTGTTTGTTTTTTTTATGCAGATGTTTTGTAATTTTATTTTAGTACCAAATAAATACTGGCAACGTCGGGCGTGGACAGTACCTGAATGGGTGACCGACCACGTGCTGTTGGCATTATAAAAGGGTGGAAACCTGTACATAGCCCGGCGCTAATGGCCAAGTTGTAGATGCGCCGTAAAAAAAAAAAAAAAAAAAAAAAAAAAAAAAAATCAAGAAGAAGAAGAATCAATTCAAATATATTTTTTAATGTTCACACATGCTTATATGTATGATGTTTAATAATAATAAATAAATGTTTTCACTCAAGGTGCAACACAAAACTAAATGTAGTAAAATAAAAACAGAAGTAGTAAAAGTTAGTAAACTTTTATTAAACACCACACATTCTAAATTTTTTATTAAGATACAGTTAAATAGTTATTTTAGTCAGTAAATCGTACTTGAATGAATCATGGCACGCCATGTGACAGTTACAAAAATCCAAACACATAATAAAAAACTAAAAAAACGACATTTACTTCATTTCCATACTAACAGTGTTTAATAACTGATCTAACTAAACAATAGGTTATATTACTAAATATCGGAGACTAAAATTAAATACTTATTAATGAATAATTTTTTTTTATTTGTTATTTCATAAGTTAATTTTAGGTAAATATATTATTGTTAATTAAGTTGTCTGATATTTCAAATAAAAAGTAAACAATGTGAACTATATGTTTGCCAAGCATCTTACAAGCTTGGCCTTCAGAATCCTTGAAGTTGCCTACAAATTGACTGGACGCCGTGTATTCATGGGTTCGCTATACCCGCATAGCTTTAGACATTTACCGGATAGCATTACTTTCAATAAAAATATGGCAAACCTTGTTTTAAAATTATAAGATATGCTTTTATTTTATTTTTTTTTATACAGACGTTTTTATCGCTTTTGGTTTATTTATAAAAAATAGTTTCAATGCAGTATTACTTAGACCCATGTTACAGCTTATTGTCTTTCAAATAGAACCTCGTTTTAAATAATCTTAAAGTATCTTTTTATTTATTTATTTATTGTTTAACACTGAAAGGCGATAACACAATTAAAATGTTCTTTAAAAGAAATAAAATAAAAAAAATAAAAAAAAAAAATAATAAAATCAGTCGTGATGAAGTAATAAGTTGTAAAGTAGCATGTTGTAGGATGCTGTACTGTTTATGTTAAAATTTAGTTTTACATGTAGTCAGTGAGTTCGAGTAGTATATTATTGTATAAATCTTAATAGGATATATTACTCAATTTCAGATAGTTAATATGAAGAATTAATTATTATTATATTGTCGTCATATTCGGTCAAATAAGTTTCTGTATTTCAAGTAATTGTAAATTTTGTCTATATATTGGCTCCCATCAGAGAGTAACTCAGTCATGTTGTCCGGTAAGTCATAGTTCTGTCTGAGTAAACATTCTGTCAATATGTGTTTTATTGTCAGTGGAGTGTTACATACTTCGCATGTCGGACTGTCCTGTCTCGTCATGAGATGTAAGTGTGTCAGCCGGGAATGACCTATTCTTAAGCGGCATAAGACAACTTCTTCTCTTCTAGTTTGCCTTATGCTTGAAGGCCATTCTTCGACTGTTTGTTTAATTTCTCTTAGTTTGTTGTCCGTAATCGCGTGCCAAGATTTTTGCCACTTTTCCCTGATGGTCTTTTTGGCTTCTGCTTGCATGTCTTGGTATGTAGTATTGTATACGTCCAGGTAATGTTGTCTTGTTGCATTTTTAGCAATTTTGTCAACTTTTGTATTTTGTTCTATGTCCTCATGTCCTGGGAGCCAATATATTGTTATCCGTTTATTTGTCCGGTAAATCTGTTCTAGTATTTGTATGTTAAGTGGGTTCAGGTTGTACGGGTTCTGTAGTCCTAGTATTGCGCTAAGTGAGTCAGTACAAATTGTTATCTTAGTCTGTGTTACGTCCTGTATATTGTCTAAGGCAAGCGAGATGGCATGTAGTTCCGCTGAATAGCTGCTGGTGATTCTTGGCAATTTAATACTAACAATATTAAAGTATCTAAAAATATGTTATAATTAATTCTTTAATCTTCTATAGAAAAATAGAATTCGTTCTAAATGAAATAGTTTTCTTGAAACATACTTTTCCTGAAAATGTAATATAATAATATCTTTACAATAAATATTTTTTATTCACCGCACATGCGCCGCTTTTGGCGAAGTAAGGAACGTTTTATCTTGATTTTCCTATAAAAGGTAGTGTAAGAACTTTCGTTAAGCAGACAATTTTTCATCCATCTATGTATATCAACGAATACAGTTTTAACACAATTTATCCAGACATTTTGGCGTTGTATTTACGTAATTGTTTGTGGTAAACGTTTTAGTATTACATTAATTTGTTGCATTTATTTTTTTTTTATTTGATTTGATTTCAGAGCCCGCAACAGGGCGATTTGCTCTATGAACACGTAGGGTGCTAATAAAATAAAATATCTAAAAATCCAAATTTTTAAACATTAAAAAAAAAGGCAAAAAGTATATATATATATATATATATATATATATATATATATATATATATATATATATATATATATGTGTGTGTGTGTGTGTGTGTGTGTGTGTAAAACATAAAACGTCAGCTATAAAATTATAAACAAAAAGATGGTAAATTTAATAAATTATTTTCAATAAACTAACATTCGATCTTTTCGGTCTATTTTGTAAAAAAAAATTTAATAAATGGTGAACCATATTAAAATAAGTTTTTCTAAATTTGCTCGTACATGTTTATCTGTTATAAAAAATGTAAAATAATGGATATGTGTGGGCTACCATTTGTCAAAAGTTCGTACATTTATATCATGTGGCATGTTGATGATTTCACGTTTCCTGCAGTCTGTTAGTAAGTGTTTTACTGTTAATGTCTTATTGTATTCTGTACATAGTGGTATGTCTTGTTTTTTCAACAAGTAAGAGTAGTAGTGTATGTCCTATTCTAAGTCTTGTAAGGACTACTTCTTCTCTCCGGCAGGTTCTATTGCTGGAGTTCCATTTTGCTATGAATGGCTTTATCTCCCGAAGCTTGTTTTCATTCAAAGATAACCATTCAGCCTGCTTTTTATTGAGTATGTGAGTCCTTACAACCTGTTTCATGTCGGGTTCTGTAATTTGTGAAAAGTCTTCGGTACTAGGGATATGAATGGAACCGCGCTAAGATGACGCAGTTCCTGCGAGTCGGACTTTATTGAGTATGTGAGTCCTTACAACCTGTTTCATGTCGGGTTCTGTAATTTGTGAAAAGTCTTCGGTACTAGGGATATGAATGGAACCGCGCTAAGATGACGCAGTTCCTGCGAGTCGGACTTTATTGAGTATGTGAGTCCTTACAACCTGTTTCATGTCGGGTTCTGTAATTTGTGAAAAGTCTTCGGTACTAGGGATATGAATGGAACCGCGCTAAGATGACGCAGTTCCTGCGAGTCGGACTTTATTGAGTATGTGAGTCCTTACAACCTGTTTCATGTCGGGTTCTGTAATTTGTTGCATTTAATGTACTAATGAATCGTCACTGACATGACCGATAAAGAGTTCGGAGTTACATGTTCGGGAAGTAGGGTTGCCTTTGAAAGTTAGGGGGGCTTAAAATAAATAAACCACATATTTACTAACTATAAATTATGTAGTGCTAACTTCGTAGAAGTCTACGCACTGAATACGAAAATAAAGTACTTATTATAATATACGAGATTGATATCACTCTTTCTAGGAAATATGTAATTTCGTAGGCCTTATAGTCCAAGAGCTGGTAACCGAACGTTTCATGAAATGTCTTATGCACCGTGAAATTTTGCTATAATGTACCTCTTAGATAGATAAGAAGATATATCTGTTTTGGCTAGACTTACCGTCGAACACCGTAGGTACATGTTAGGGGAAAGAAGAAAAAAAGAAAAATATTGCCTAAAAATAGTCTTATTCAGAAACCATTTTTCAAGTAAAATTAAGACAATTTTACAATGAATAATAAATAAGGTACTTGTAACCTCATTTTTCCCCATTAAAGTTCATAAATAAACACTCATTATTTAAACAAAAGTACATACATACCTATTTTTTTACCTTTGTCCTGAATCAAAGTATGCAATAACCTAATCAGTGAATTAAAAACTAAAATTATAAATTAAGGTCACTTTTGCTTAAATTAAACTAATTACCATACTAAAACGGATACTGAAACTAAAAAGAACTTTTTGTTAAGAAAATACTCCAACACATGATTAATAATTTTACAAATCTAAAACTAAAACTAATAATATAACATGAGTTTATTTTTAGTTAGAATGAATTAAGGTTAGTTTAGTGAACTAACGTTAGTTTTGCCTAACACTGCAACGGCTAAAGGCCACATTCACCCACAAACGATAAAGATATAAATAAATAGATTGACAAAAATGATAACCACCCTTTATTTTTGCATTCTCCTTAGAGGTATACTTTGGTCAACTGTCTTTCGTTCTCATAGGAGTTGTCTTGTAATTAAGGGAAATTCCGGAAATTTAAATGTATTCAAAAACAACAATCTTGAAATTTTGAAAATAATAAATACTAGTTGAAGATCAGGAAAAAAACGAAAGGAAAAACGTATGTGGAGGATAGATGAATGACATATGTTTAATCCCTAAAAAAATAAATAAATAATTTTTAAAATTTATTGTATTAGGTATCTTTCTGAAGAACGTTCATAATTATGGATTTTCCTGCAAATTTTCACATTTTCTTGGTACATTCGGTTCTGAAAGGCATAGATATTCATGTAACTGGTACCGTTGGAGGGCTTGGGAACCAGTTTCCCAAGTCAGCAGGCCACTGGGACGGAGTAATACTTTCCAAACAAACTCGTTATCAGGTATGTTTTTAATGCCTGTCACAACACACTGATAAGCACTATCAATCCATTATCCAGCTTCCAATATCGCATTTTTTTTTAATTAGTTTTTTTAATGTATTTCATCTTGATTATTAATGTTCACGATTAACCCATTACAATGAGCGGTGATACATAATTCTAAACTTACAGTAGTAAAAGGTATATTGAATAATGAAAATAATTAATAAGAATGGTCAAATATCGAACTGTCCATCACCTTGAAGATTAAGGAAAATAAGAATTTATCGGTCTTCAATGAAATAGAAAAATGCATATATATATATATATATATATATATATATATATATATATATATATATATATATATATAGAGAGAGAGAGAGAGAGAATATATATAGAAGGTTTCTTACTCTTTCTTAAAATCCATGGAAAAACCTCATCCCAAAAAGAACGCATCCCAGGCTGTATTCAAAATATAACTATATTACATCATTATTAATAATTACGCTTCCCAACCTGATTTTACTTATTGTTCGTAATTCACCCATCCTGAACTGCATTGCATTATTCATTAATAGTCTGTACGTTAATTATGAAAACATTTTGTTATAATTTTCATTATTAAATATTTTCAGTTTTTAATTCTTAAAAATTTATCGAACTAAATTATTACATGACTCAAAAAGATTGAAAAAACCTATGTATGCATGTATATAAGTAATCTTTTATATAGTTAATATTTTTTTTATATATTTAATGTAATAATTTTTTTCCAGGTATGTCGGGGATCATTATTATGGAATACCGAGTAAATGGTAAATACCACAGAATGTTGTAAGATCTTTTTTTATATTTAATATATAATAAATTTTATAAATGTAATTTAACAAGCTTCGAAAACGCACCAAATTACATCAATATAAACCATATAAAAATGGATTATTTTATAGACATTGGAATGTGAATATAATGTTCTTTAAAAAAATCTATTTAATTGTGGGTACCCTTACACCTACCCTTCTTCAATTCAATTTTTCTCCTCTATAGCCTTTCTTTAATGTCGAATCATTCCTGAGAATAATAACATTACATGTGAATATGAAAAAACGTATGCATTTCATGAGCTTAACATTAAGAAACTACCAAATTTGAGGTATAACGCCGAATAACGAGTGGAAAACCAGTTTTGTTAAAAAAGCAAGACCTGAAGGAAGTTTTTGAGGATTTTTGTTTTAGTTTCGGGGGCAAGGTTAGCTCAGTGGTAGAGCACTGGACTAATAAGCTGGAGGCCTGAGTTCAAATCCCGAGCAAGCACTAAAGATTTTTTCTTCTAGTGTCTTCGTTCACTGGTTGAATTCGGCCTCCCTGACATTGGGAGGGCCAACAACCAATGGGTACCTTGGTTGGTGCTAATGACTCTAGCAGTCGAAGCACCCAAGGGGAAAATCAGGCGGCCGGAGCATAGTACTGACCACACTATCTCCCTAGTGTGCCGTATGGTCATGAATCAGATACCTCTATAGTATCTGCCCCTCAGGGCCCTCGTGGCCTGTTACGGGACTGATTTTTTTTTTTTTTTTTTTTTTTGATTTTGGTTTCAGCACGGGATATAGTCAAAGAGTTTTTTTTTTTCTACCAATAATGATTGATAAGTTTGCTGAAGGTTATTTGAACACAAAAGTTGATATTATCAATCTAATTTTCTGACATTTCAAAGGAATTACATAATATATGTAATGATTAACGTTAAATTAAGTATTTCGTAAAAAAAAACTGTAATTATTTCATCTGAAATATTTATATAAAAATATATATTATTAATTAAGCATTATTACCTACTAATGTGTCTTTAAAGGAAATAATAATTTAATGTCCTGTGCATTTTTTTTTATATTAGAAGATAAATACAATTTACTAAAAACGCAATTTATTTATCATTTAATATTTCATGAGCTTTCATTCAATACCGGTGATTGCTGGTAAAATTTATATATAAATATATATATATATGATATATGGACAGGGTGTCCCCAAAATAAACGGCAAAACTATGCAGGATGATTCGGGATTAGGGATAGTCGGGATTCTATGCAGGATGAAAAAAGAAAGGAATAAAGCCCTTTGGCATTTTTCTCGTTTTTGCTTCGTTTTCGAGAAAAACGCAAAAAACTCAATCGTAAATAGGCCTTCTTTCATAATGCCTACATAAAAATCATTAAACGTATATGATTTATCTTCCACCTCTTCTACCACCCACCTCCGCCCAAAAAAAACAACAGAAAATCTTCTTGGTCAAAAAAATTAAACGACGTCATGTAAAGCTGCAAGTTAAACATAATTTAGCATAGCTACTTTTCTTCGGTGGAAAGTGCTAACACAAAACAAAAAAACTTTCAATTCTTAGTAAAATTGAAGTTTCAATTCTTAAAACAGTTTACCATTTAACACTGGACGCATACATAATAAAAAAAAAAACAACTTCTTCTTCTTCTAATTATTCCTGACAATCAATTCAAGAACTGTTTGGCCCCTTGCAGCATTACAGGCATGAAATCGCACATTGTCTGACTGCATGGCATTTGTGCATTGCTCTGCTGTAATCTATTCCCAAGCCCATGCGACGGATGAGGTTCAGCCCACTACGGGAGGACCGCGCGAAATTGGTTGCAGAGTAAAGATGCAAAAATGAGAAAAATGCCATTTTCGGGACACTATACATATATATATATATATATATATATGTATGTATGTATGTATGTATGTATACCCAACTTGATTCGAGCCTTCTAAAACCTATTGTCACCAGAATATTTTCGCAACCTAAACAGTGTCTTGATAACTATTGAAGGAGCACCATCAAGGAACTCTAATGTTGTGTTATCTAATAACTACCTTTCATGGGGTGAGGTCAAGAGTAGCAATTTACTGTTTATTTATGCTATTCATTCCTTTTTGGGGTTGGAAATTAGGATCAAAGCCGGGAATTTAATAACCATTTCTTAGAACCAGATTTCATTCAGTGCTAGTCGCGGATTGGTAAAAAGCGAATGATTATTCAGGAGTCGAACTACTTTGTAATTTTGGGTAACTTCGAATTTATGCAAGGCTCCTTTACATAATTTCTGTAAACACAGATTCAAAAGTGAATGTAAATTCCCAGAATACTGAGATGTTTATATTTCTGTGTTACGCTGAAATGTTATATAAATTGCTATCCCATCGATCTGATAAATAAAAAAAAAAGGTTGAAAAGAATCCGCAAGTCCGTCCCATTATATTATCCAAATCTGCCTCATAAACAAAAGCTTAGTAATCCGCATCATATACTTAATGATAAGTAGGGAACGAATGTTATTGTTTTTACTTGTTTTTTTTTTTACTCTTAAATCGTAATTGTTGATGTCATTCTGCAAGTTTTAAGTGATTTTAAAGCATTTAAACAGGTTTTTATTTTACATATGGTTACATATTTTGTCAAAAATACATAGTTTTCCATATTCTGCCATGAATACATATTTTTGCTGCATATTTTTGTTATTTTGTAATTGAAAAAAAATAAAGGGGAAACCTAGAAACAAAATACTGCTTTACCCATTGAGTCTCCCATCTCCAATGTACCCATGAATCTCACGACTTATAATTTGTGTAACCATAATTTAGTTAGCCTAATCTGAATTTTGTAATGTAGTTATTATATATTTGTAATGTAGTTTTAGAGCATAAAAGTAAAGGAGTTGAGTATTGTTTATATATATATATATATATATATATATATATATATATATATATATATATATATATAAATCACGTGTCTGTCTGTTTATACGCACCGTTTGACCGATTTTGACCAAACTTGTAGGTTTTTAAAAGATATAGTTTGGAGCATTTTTGGGTAAAATAAATATTCTTTTTATGTAAAATCTTTGAATTAGTTCTAAATCATTGTACATGTCAAATCCCAATACGTGAGCACTTATTACAGAGTTGAAAACGGTTAATTTATTGGTTACGGTTACCTTGAAGTCATTAAATAAGCGCTTCCATTAATTAAGAGCAAATTTTTCTGTCGCGCTATTTATATGTTTTTGAAAGGATAAGAGAGGTGAGAGATGAATTCCTAAATACTTATATTCTTGTACGACTTCAATTTTCTTTCCTCCCCAAATCCAAGTTTCATTTCCAGCTGGTTTCCCTCCATTCCGAAAAATTACTTTTTTTAAATTATTTATTTTAGATTTATACAAATTTATAGATAAATCCCATTTGTATGTGGGAAAGCGTTAAAACATCTTAGGCACTACGAGCGCTATATCGTCGGCATAAAGCGGTCCTTTAATTCTGGCCCTCGATAGTTACAATGGACGCAGCTATATCGCCGATACAAATGCAAAGTATCGAATGTGAAAAAACGCATTTTTCATTTTCAATCTATACTGATTGCTGTTGGACTGATGTACAAACTCTCGAATCTTAAGTTTACTCCGTGAAAGGGAAGAGAAACCACTTTAAAAGAGGTCGAATCTGCCGACTGTTTGACTGTCCAAAAGCAAAGTAATGAATTCAAGTTTTTTCACTCTGGAAAGTAGTGATTTTCACATTCGATACTTTGCATTTGTATCGACGATATGTTCATTCGTTGATTAACATTGTAGATAGAATAATTCATCGTAAACGTTTATTGAGTCTATAAGAATCGAAACGTGTAACAAAATATCTAGATTTCATTTCTAGATAAAGGCTTCTACTTTAGCAGTTATTTCATGTTACAGTTCAATGATTTCGGTTTCGACAGTTTAATTCCGTTCACCCAGTTTTTTCAGGGACGGACTATCACTAGCTCGCATATCGAAATGAATGTGAACTTCATTTAAGCCAAAACTCTATTGTTCTTCGTCGAATAGTTCATCGTTTTGAATAGTGAAGATATTATATACAGTAGAATTTGGTTAATTCGAACCCCTAGGGACCGATAAAAAAGTTCGAATTATCCAAAATTCGAATTACAAAAATTTTTGAAAATAAAGGGCTAAAAATCGAACTTCATATTTTCACATTTTTTAATTAAAAAAAAAATACATTTTATTTAAAGAAAAACAAACATTTCATAAATTGATGATTACATACATAAGTTATAAATAATTTATCAAAAAAGTAAAAATAAAAGTCTATTGTTTTGAAAAAAAAGTCATTTTCAGGTAAGTTGGTACAGTGTTTGGAGGAATTCCAAAGTCCTTGACAATTTCAGATTTTTTCTTTATTCCTTTTTCAACTTCTTTAATCGTAGTTATTCTCTCTGACAACGTTAAAGTTTTATAACTTCTAGGCTTCGACATCTTACATCAACAACTCAGTGAACTGCACTGTACACCAGAAACTCAAGGCACAAACAATACAACAGATCTAGGCACTGACTCACTTATAATTCAATAAGAAATGAAGATGGGAGGGAATTCTAAGATAAAACGACAGGATGTAACTAGAACAACCCCTGGAAGGGAGGAAGCGCGACCCACCACTTTGCAGAACTCCTGGAGTCCAAGAACTTGACTATGAGACCGCCGCGCTTCTTGTCCCGGAACCCCTACATCCGTATCTTACTATCCTTCTTACCCGAAGGAAGAATATTTTCACAAGATTTAAGATCCGGCAGCCTCTCTGACCACTTCCCAATGGAGGTACAGACTCGTAAAAAATTCGAATTATCCAAAATTTTATTCGAATTAACCACGATTTTTTTAAATTGTTTACGCCCTAAATTGTAGGGACCGAGAGAAATATTCGAATTAAAGATGATTTCGAAGTATCGAAGTTCGAATTATCCATGTTCCACTGTATTGGTTTGTTGAGGTTCTCCGTGGTAGGGTAATTAGCACAACCACCTCAAATCGAATCGAAATGGAATACGAATTTCGTAGGTAATTGTTAGTAAACGTGAAATCGATCCATATCGACGTTCGATCCATAACGAAAGTCGATCAATATCGTAAATAGATCTTCTGAGCCCATAAGATCGATCTTTTGAATCGATCTGAACTCACTGATCTTTTTTGTGGATCAATATTTTCATTCAGAAGATTGATTAATATTCGAGAATCGGCCATAACTGCCTCGTAGACGATACGATATATACTGTAGGCCATGATGACTATTATTCGTAGGTATTGTATTGATATCGTTGCTCGCATTTCGCTTTGTTGTAATATGTGCAATTGATACTATCATTTTTGTACGAAGAAATGAATGAATCTTATGAAACGTCTATACATGTTGAAACTGATGATATTACACGAAGGATGGGTTCGATATCCTGATGAGTCCTTGGTTTTTGCGGTTTATAACAGCCCGTTCTATCCTTGGAGGATCTTTATGGGAAACCTGGATTCCTGGCATTGTTACACGCCCAATTAGGTGCATATCGGGTCCGTGGTGCCCGTATCCTAGACATTTTTTTTTTCTCTACTTTTGAAACATTGATTCTAATTAAGTCACAACAATCCTGGGAAAGATAAGCTTTATCAGATTTTCACGCTTTTCAACACAAATGGCCATCAGAATTAGTGTGAAAATATCTCCTAATGCGCTTTCTAGGATTTGATGTTTTCATTTTTGTTGCAGTGTTTCCAAGGCTGAGGGAATCATAAAAATATCCTTAGAACACTTGGAGATTTTTTAGAGGTTACATTTAGCAAAAAATTAATTAGTTAAAAATAAATTATCTTTGAACAGAAACCTGTTAAAACATATTTAGAGAAATGTTTCTTGTGAAATTTCTTTTAGGACATTTCGTAGGAATGTTTCTATTGAGGACTCATCTTGACAAATAATTATATATATATATTTATTTTCATAAATATGGCAAAGGTCCAAATAATAGTACTCCAGATTCTTGCACTATTTTATTTTTGATACGCCCTACATGTTTCGTGGCCTTATGCCACCTCCTCAGGGGCCACTAAATCCTAAAAACATTTTTTACAAATTTTTAATACCTTATTTTAGTAAATTTAATAATAATTATACACCGAGTAACATTAAAATTCCTATACTAACCCCTAAACTTTATATGTAAAATATAATAATAAAAATAATATTGTTATATTGTACATACCCTATGTGTGGTCAGCTCGCCACCCATACTATGACTGAGGCTAGCTAAATACCTGTGTCGAGAGGCTTAGTAATCAGCTTATTAAGATAAGTTGTATAAAGGTTTGTACTATTGCTTTTTCCCTTGGATTGTTCGCTATTTTCTAATGTTATTGTAAAATATTTAATTTAAAAATTTAATTTCTGTTTGTTTATTTACCGAGTTCCTGTTTTTTATTATGTGGATATTTTCTTTTATTTTTCGTTTAATGTTGTTTCTGTCCTTGTCAACTATTGCTATGTCGTCCAAGTCAAATGTATGTCCGTTCTTAAATGCGTGGTCCGTTAGAGCTGTTTTATTTTATTTCTCGTCTATATTTTTGGCATGTTGCTTAATTCTATTCTTTAGTATTTGTGATGATTCGCCTATGTAGCACTTGTTACAATCTTTACATTTAACTTTATATACGTTATATTTTGAATTTATTTTATTTATTTGGTCCTTAATTTTGCTGAAATTCTTTTCTATTTTGTTATTATATTTCCAGCTAATTTTGCAAATCCCGTTACACATCCTGTTTGCTACTGCTGGGTGAAAATCTATATATATATATATATATATATATATATATATATATATATATATATATATATATATATATATGTCTGATGTCACGAAAACTCAACATGAAGATATCTTTATTTTATTAGAACAACTTTTTGAATAGAATATTTTAGAAAAAATGGATTGATAATTGCGTTTTCTGCTATTTAGCATTTCAGCAGGTCAAGTTCGTTCACCAGCAGAATCCGTCCATCGGAACGTTTTGGCATTACTTGGCTTCCAGGCCAACGGCCAACGTTGAATACACCGGTTTCCCGTTTTTCACCGAAGGGGCAACTTTGGCCAGTGCGTGAATGGTTGACCGGGGGCTGTTGGCATTATAAAGGAGTGACAACTTGCAGATAGCCCGGCGTTAATAGCCTTAGTGTTCACACGCCGTTAACAAAACGAAAAACAAATAGGCTTTTAGGTTTTAGATGTGATTTGACGTTGGGAAACTAATGAAATAATTTTCATAGTTAATGCTTTAACCACATTCTTTATCTCAAAATTGAAGTAAATGGAATCCATCAATTTGAATCTTATTAAATTTCCTACAATTAGGGTTCTTATTTAATTTTTGGCAGAGCGAATTCATTCGGATAAATTGATGCTTAAACGGAGTAATTTATGCTTAATTTCGCTTATAGAGTAAGTTTCCTGTTTGGGTGCAAGATTTTGCTATTCTTTGAGGCTTGATTTTCCATGTTTACATTTGTTTACATCTTTCACGAAAGCTTGAGTCAAAACATGAACTCTAAACGGATATGAGCTAAGATGACGCAGTTCCTGGAAGTCAGATTTTTTTCTATAGAGAAGCCACCAACCCTTGTAACGCCCTAACTCTTACGGACGTCGTGTCTACTAAAAAAATGCTAAACGTTTGTCTAGCTGAGGAAGGATTTTAGTCTACACAGTAGGGATTGGCGATAGTCGATAGTTCAGCACTATCGATAGGCCGATACTATCCGCTAAAAATATCGATAGTTATTCGATAGTGCCTTTCCATATTCCTTTCGTGCCTGTCCAATGAAGAATTTAATGATATTGAATTGGATTATCTATTACTTGCAGGATTAGTTATATTTATAAGATTGCACAAAGGTTTAAAAGAAAAAACTAATTTATTCAAATTTATAAAAAGCATTTCCAAAGAATAAAATATCAAGAGGCACAAAAAAGTACAATTGTTTTAAACTGTTTTAGTTTTTTTCCTTGATCCACATATTACCAGAAAGGAAGACCAACATTTCCACTTTTTTTTTGGCTCCGTCTGTTCCGCAGCTCAGAAACGATTTTTCCAGCGGCTGAAAATACACGTTCTAAGGCTACAGACGAGCCTGGAACACAAAGATATTTTCTGGCTACATTATGTAGTTGGTTGTATTCACCAGACGGTTATTTTTTAGTATTTAATTCACCAGACGCGTCAGTATTTAATACCACAGCCCTCCAGATGATGATGAGAACATCAATTCTAGAAAAAAAATTAAAAAAATATCGATGGTTCATGAATATCGATAGCTATTATCGATAGTCTTGAAATATTGATAGCTATTATCGATAGTCTTGAAATATCGATAGCTATTATCGATAGTCATGAACTATCGACTATCGCCCATCCCTACCACACAGTTCCTACGGAAAGCACATTTTTTTTCTTTTTAAGTATCTTAAAATTATTTGAATTTTATATTTTGGAGCATACTGTAACTGTAAATCTAAATTGATAAATGAGTTGAAGAAATAGAAGAATTTCGCTACAAGGAAGTTATAATGGGTTAATTCAAATTCCACACACCCGCCTAATCAAATCCTCAAGCTGCTTCAGTGAGTGGTGTCAGCATTGCTATGTGCTACGAGTGAAATAGCAACATGCAGACAGCTGCATGACAGCATAATTGCTAACACTGCCATGCTTACCTTTCTCTGAACTCTTAACCCCTGAAGCACGCCTAAAAATTATGGAGAAGTATCTGTCATGTTTGCTTCTTTTTTTTTTTTAGATTAAGCATTTTTACTTTCATTAAATTATGTCGGAAGTGTGGAATATATTATGAGAGCATGATTGATTCAGATTTTCTCAGGAGGTGGAACTTTATGATTAAGAACTTTGACAGGCTCCTATGTTAAATTATACAAGAAATTTACAAGACGATTTTTTTTATGAAACGTGTATATAACCATTAATGAAAGTAACATTTATTTGTTTCTCGGATAAAACTTCTTATGTTATACGATAAACGCACATCTCTCAGGAGCTGCACAACCTCAGGACATGCATCAGCATGGAAACCACAAAATTATCAGGTCATCCCATAAGTAATGTGGGTTTTTAATGGCGTGCTATAAGGTAAAGGATAAAATCGACTGTTACAACAGGATTTTCTTCTACGGTAGCCTCCCGGAGTTGGTCGTCAAGCTCTGTTGCTCGACCTGTACGAGGCTCGTCTTCAAGCTTGCGGTTGCCCGCACGAAATTGTTCAAACCACTTGTCGCTCACTAATGACATTTTCGCCAAATATTTATACAATTTTTGTATAAATTCAAGCAGCGTTTTTCCCTTTATCAAATTCTCCAAAGCATAACATGGCTTAAGAGGTGTCTTAGGACTCCACTTAAAATCACTTAAAATTTCAAATTAAATTTCAGCACACAGAATAGGGTAAATGACCCGATCGTTGACACTGCTCCTTAAGTTGACACTTCAAATTTAAATTTGAAAAATAACAATTATATTCAAGAGAATTGAATAAGTTTGCATCCAAATGAAAGAACAGTTGTTGAAGAATAATGTTGACTGACCCGATCAACTATGCGACTCCGTTAATAACATCTGCAGCCATTTTAGTATGGAAAATCCTCGAGTCAACTCCTGCTGCTCTCTTCACTTAGTGAATTTGATAAGAGATTAAGAATATTTCTTAAGAATGTTTTTTTGTAATGCATGCATTAAATTGTATTTTTGTGATTTCTATGAACTCTATGATACTTAAATTATGGACTGTAAAAGGTTTGACTCAAGTTAAATAAAAAAATCTTGAGATTATGGTAGTGTCAACATTGGGAACCCAATAAACAACCAGGGCTCCTTTTCTTGACACTAATGTCAACTTTAGGAAAACGGTTGTCAGTGATGAATACTAAAACATTTAGTTGAGATTTTCATTAGAAATTCATGTATCCTGATTTTATTAATTTCTTATGACTGGAACCTTAAGTTGACAACATGTTTTCCTAATTTCGACATTCTGTTCCTAATGTTGACAGGCAACTTTTTATAATAGTTTTCTGCAATTTGAAATGTCACACAACTTCTTAATCTATTTGTGGTACAATGGTTATAACAGGCGGTACCTCCAAATGCTTCTCACATTAACCAACCTATGGATGTATCAGGTTTCCGAACATTTAAAGAAGGTTGGAAGCTAAAATTTCATGAATGGAGCAAGTCCTGCATTAAAAAAAACACAGCTGAAATCGCCAAGAAAAAAGAGCGAGATTGAACAAAAAAGAAGAAAAATCCCTTACAATAAATAACTTTTAAATTCTTCTCGTCGGAAAAATAAGGTGAGAAACTCCATGACTGATGAAGATGGTGACTCCTCCATTCAGCCTGAAGAAGGAAGGACATCACTAGCATGAACTGTGTAGAATCAACAGGTGTAAGTAAACCATCATCAATGAGTTACACAAAAAAATAAAGAAGAGCGATTGTTCAAAAATGACCAAGGGATGAATGATGAAAATGGCTGTAATAAGCAAGTTATAAACTAAGTTAACGTTCTTAGAGTAGGTGATTAGTGTATAGTTCAAGTTGAAGGAAAAACAGCACAATTTCAATCCAATTTGATTGTTTGTTTAAAGAATGTAGTTGTATTATTTTCATTTTCCCTCACTGTCATCCTTAGGAACAGAAAAGTCAAACTTAGGCACCGACCTACTGCAGACGTGTCAACATTAGGACCAGAGTAAGGCAGCATTTAATGATTTATTTTACTTGAAATACTTAATGTATCTAAAATTGGTTTATGTGAATTTCATAGAGAATGAGCTGACGAATAATTTGATATATTCAAAGTGTATTATTTTCAAAAACTAAGCGAAGAATTATTTTAAGTTCCTAGGGTTTTAACCCTTCCTTAAAGTGTCAACTATTGGGTCGCTTACCCTAAATACGTTTCACCAACCAAAATATGATAAATATAAGTGTATTTATTCTTATAATAAACAAAAATAAACTGAAAAGGAGGGAACATAAACAGACATTACTTATCGGACACACAAAACGTTCGCATGGTTTCCTGATGTCGAAAGAAGACCCACCAAAATGTCCAAGATGTTTTGACACCTTGTCTATAAAGCACATTTTATTCCTGTGGCACCACTACAGAAAAGAATTAGAAAAATTGAAAATCCCTGAAAATATCGGCATTGCGTTGGGTAACGATAGCAAAATAAGATAAAATAATAGTCTTCTTAAAGAATCCAGTTTATAGCAAAATATATGAAAGCAAAAAAAAATAAGTAAAATTTGGATGAAAATAACTAAAAATAAAATAAATGTAGTATATTCGTGATACAAACTATCGGATTGTAATATATGTAGGGAAATGTCATAAAAAAAGGAGTGTAAAAACAGAAAAACATTGATACAATGCACAAAAAACATTAATACATTAAGAAAGGATAGGCGAAAAAATAAATAAAAAAATCGGGCAATTAAAAACTTGAGGTAGTTTGCCCTAAAACTCCAAACAAACAAATTTATAGGATGACCTGATATTATTGTTTCGTGTGTTCCTCTTCGTTGTTCATTAATATAATGGACATTATCTTGTAAACCACTTCTTTTACGAAATCAGCATCGTTTAAGTATTTAGACATAAAATCGTTGTAACTGGGTATGATTATAAGCGAAAAGTTCATCTATTCAGGATTAATAGAGACGATACAGTTTTAACATCCCGAATGACATCCAGGAACATTTAGGCAAATATAGCTACTAAATAAGCACTTTACTGATATACCTTAAAAAAAGGACGGTATAAACATATTTGATTATTATAAGCACTCCTGGAGTAAACAATTAACACTTTCGCTGCGGGTGTCTTTCCAGAAGGACACTAGCGTTCCTACCCGCTTACGAGTGTCCCTTCGGAAAGACACTCCTCCATTACTTTTCCCTTTAGACTCTAAAGGCTCGTAAATGGAGAGGATTCACTTTTAGAGCTCCAGGTTAAGACAGTTGACTTCAGTATTGTTTGGGCTTTCCAACGGTGTTTTCCGTTTTCAAATCGGCTGACTGGAAGACATTTTATGTTTTTTTTATGAAAACAAATTTTCTTGAATAATTTAAACAAAAAATGCATCCGATACAGACTATTCCCAAACAATGACAACCGCAGCCGAAGTGTTGAATACTGAATCGATGAACTCTTAGAAATATTCCTAATGCTAATGCATGTTACGAAATCTCGCTAAGATGACGCAGACATTGTGAGTCGGGCTTCTTAACTGTCGTTATTATTATTTAAATTTAAACCTCCATTATTATTAACTACGAATTTTGGGACGGGTTATCTATAGGTTACCACCCTTTTCTAGCCAGGATAGGGTTGTTGCCTTTTATTTTTTCTAAAGAAAAGTCAACACCCCATAGTGGGAATCGAACCCACGACCTTTGGCACGAAGTGTTGTGTTCACGCCTTAGCGCACTCGGCCACCGGGCCTCCACTGTCGTTATGAAGTGGAGAAGTCGTCTCCGTCCGGTGGCAATCTTCCAGGAAGGAATAATTGCACTTTTTATTGCAATAATGTAATCCATTGTTGTAATCGTACTCACGATTTTCTTCTCGTCCTCAGGTCCCTTTAACTCCTCCATTGCCTTCTTCCTTGCTACGTGACTGCCGAGTACAGCAACGTCCTCGGCAATAAACACCAGACCTCGACAACTCGTGAATGCAGAAGCCTTGCTCGAGAGCTACCCTTCAATAAAACACATTAACTCAACGAAAGATTATAACTTCAACAACATCTCTTATTGCTTCCACGCTCCACGTCTCAAGATATTCTCTAATATAAAAAGTCCGATTCAAAATAAACGCGTCATCTTAGCATTTCTCCATAATATTCCTATCGATAGTGTCATTTGGAAAGCTTGAAAAATTTAAAACCTCAATCCAACAAAATCTTGGAGAAAAACCTGTTTTGTATTGAAGAAGTTATTTTTAACGAGGATCTTACAGGGAAAGAAAAAACTTTTGATATATCTCGTTGATCGTTTTGTATTACTTTCATGAATCCGTTTCGCTTCCTAGAAATATCTGAAGACATCTCTTCTATAAATATTGTATGAGTGCGTTTAGAGTGAGTTGTTATTTCTAGTATGTCAGTATTTATGAGTGTGTAAACTATCACAATATAAACATGTAAATAGCAATTTTATGTTTAGATCTAGATGTAAAGTTGTAAACGGTATATGTTAAAGAACAACAATTTTCAATGCTAATCATGACCAAAGCAAGCGAAGCTCTTATAAAAAAAAAATACTTCTATAAAACAAATTTTGATCTTGAATAAATAAAATCCTGATTCCGCTGCGGTTTGGAGTATCCCGCGGTACCCTGTTTCGCACCGGGATTCCCGCTACTTGTTCCGCTCCCCCCGTCGAGCGCCGGTTTGAAAGAGCCTTAAAACTGAAATCACGCCCTTCCTAGGGCCTTTTCTCCGTATTCTAGTAATGTTTCCAGTTTTCCAGTAGATAGTATGTCATCTAAATCTTGCTCCTGTTTGCTCTATTATGACTAAGCTTACTAATGATAGACCGAGAGCTGGCAACGCACTTGTCATGAAGTGTTTTATGCACCCTGAAATGTTGCTATAATGTGCCTCTTCGGTAGATAAAAAGGTAAATATGTGTTTCCTGGACATACCTTGGAACACCAGGTACTGCGCATAGGGGAAAGGTGCAAAACAATATTGCCCAAAAGTAGAGTTTCATTCAGAAGCCAACTATTATTAATGAAAAAAATGGCAAATTAAGGCAATTTTAAAATTAATAATAAATAAAATGATAATAATAAAAAAAAACTAAGTACCTAGTTTTTATTTTTAATATTAAATGAAGTGCTTTATTTACGCTGCGATTTAAACAGCGTCTTCAGTAAACATAATTGAAAATAATTACAAAAGGGCAGACACTTTTGTGGGGGAAACATAAAAATAAATGTTGAATATGATAGACTGCAATACACTGCGCATAACTGTAAGAGTGAATGACAGCACCGCACAGTTGTGGTTATTCTCTGCGCTCTCATTGGTTCTTCCTCATATGATCTTGTACAGCTGTTCCGGTTTAAATGGCAGCGCGAATAAAACTCTCATTTAATGTGAGAATAAAAACAATTAATTTTTTTTTTTTTTACATGTTATACCCCTTAAAAGTGCCTGTCATATTTATTAATCATTGTAAAATTGTCTTAATTTTACATTAAAGATAGTTGGCTTCTGATTAAAACTATATTTTTCGGAAATATTGTTTTGCACCTTTCCCCTATGCGCAGTACCTGGTGTTCCAAGGTATGTCCAGGAAACAAATATTTACCTTCTTATCTACCTAAGAGGTATATTATAGCAAAATTTCAAGGTGCATAAAACACTTCATGAAAAGTGCGTTGCCAGCTCTCGGACTATGAGTAAAGAGACGAAGAGTAATACGAAATGAGCTCCACGTGAGGCGTACACCACTGGCCTAATGATTCCTCACTACCAACGCCTGAGTATTGAATCTTGCTGTCAAAAGGTTAATGGGCGCAGCTCCCACCTCCCTCTGGTTGCTCTATTGTTCATCGAACGGAAACTTATAGATTTATTTATTTATAACACTTTTGTTATTCAGTTTGTTCGTACAAGTATTTCACCTTTCATTGTGCGGTTTAATGTTCTCTTGTAAGTGTTAACTCTAAGCCACCACATAGATTCTTAAAGACTCGCCTCGAGATAAGATCTATAGGTGACACCTTTAGCTTCTTAGACACGTGCAGAGAGAGAGTTCTCGGCTTTCCTCACGAATCAGGAACCTTCTCCCGGTACTTTACGTACAATCTAGCACTCGTCAATATACACCGTAGATACAGCATGTCGACCCCAGGGGTCGCTTCTGTGTCGATCACGTCTAAGATGCAAGGAAGCCTCGGAAGGGTGTCGTAACTCCACTTGATTTACGAGATATGATAGGATTGATAAAATTTATCTAAAGACGAGCCCCATTTTTAGCTGCATTGTCCGAACAGCTCATTATGAGATCATAGGTGATGGGAGGTATCTAACTTGGTAACCCTTTATGCAAATCCATAAGCGTGAAATATTATGAGATTGGGACCCTTTGTTCTCAACAATTTATTCTAACTTGGCAGAAGATTATACATTTAAAACACCTCAACTTTTCATTAATATCCTCTTTTTTTTGGACTCTACATGTTTTACGTCACCAGAGAAAGATCTTTTTAAGTTGAGGCTTCAATGAATTGTGAATGTGAAGTTTCCCCTGAAGAGGCGTCAAGCGAAACATGTAAAACACCAAATAAATGGGTTTTTATGAAACAAAACAAAACTTTGATCCATCGTGCGGATTCTGCTGGTTACTTTGATTTATATAAAGTAACTAGCTGAATACCCGTGCTTCGTCACGGCAGATAAGTAGTTATTTTATTGCGTTAAATAATGTATCATTAAAGCTACTATGTGTTATTTATCAATTGATAAATATTCAAAGTATAATATTTCTTGACACTGGGGTGCTCTGGACTAGTGTCAACAAACAGATAACCAAGATATAACCCGTTATCTATAGATTACCAGCAACAGGAGTTTAACCAGTACAGGTTAAAATTCGTTGTCAATAATAAATGGACGTTGAAATATAAAAATTTATGTTTCCAACATGTCATTTGGAAACACCCATCTAGGCGCACGGTAGTGCGCCAGGCCAAGTTCCGGCCTAAGCATACTGTGTGTATATTACAGGCGGTCTTAGAGCTGATTTTTACCCTCTCATAACTTTCAACCAGGTAAAGATAAAGTTATGAAATTTTACACAGGTATTATTCTACTAGATGTGAGTAAAACTGGAAATTTTCATAATTCTATATCGAATAGTTTCTGAGATATAAGCGATCGAAAATCGGGATTTATAGGATTCACTCACTCACTGACTCATCAAAATTATTAGGCACTTCCCATGATGTTAGAGACTTGAAATTTTGCATGAAGATAGATATGAAGACGTTATTAAAGGAAAAAATCGTAAAATCGCGAAAAGTTGTGTTTGACTCCGCTTCCGGGGCGGGGGCGTGCCAGTTTTGTACTTCCTTCGGAAACCCATCATTCCGCCCGAAACCAATGATGTGGGGTATCAAATGAATTGTCTCGGTATGAAGAACCTATCTTTGATGTTTTAAGAAACAATTAGACGCATATAGGCTCGGTAAAAATCTTATACCAGCTGTCTGTCTGTATGTTTGTTCCTCTTACAAATCCGTACCCTTTGACCGATTTTGACCAAACTTGGGACACAGATGGGTCTTTATCCGGGTAGTGTCATAGGCTAGTCAAAATCGTCTATCAGCTGTCTGTCTGCATGTTTGTTCCTTACACAAATTCACACCATTTGACCGATTTTGACCAAACTTGGCACACAGGTAGGCCTTGGTCCGGGGAGTGCACTAGGCTAGGTAAAAAAGGTCTTTCAGCTGTCTGTCTGTATGTTTGTTCCTTATACAAATTCACACCGTTTGGCCTATTTTGACAAAACTTGGCACGCAGGTAGGTCTTGATACGGGAGTGTCATATTACCCATGACGTTTTCTACTTTTTGTTCCATCGAAATGCCATCATTCCTTCTGAAACCCATCATGTGGGGTATCAAATGAATCGTCTTGGTAAGGAGAACCTATATTTGATGTTTTAAAAAACATTTCGACGCATCTTAAGAAAAACAGTTGTGACTTCTTTCTTAAATGTAGTAAATAAAGTCGTAGGGGTTCACTGCATAATATACTTCAAAGCAGATACTAAGTTTTTCAAAGTCGAGCCATCTAAATCACAAAGTTTAGGATCACAAACCCAAAATGTATCGGCTTTGTTCTTATATTTTTCTTGAAGGCCTTCTGAACTTTCCCTATTGTGATCTTTATCCTCGGTATAAGGTTCCTGTGTATCAAGCAGTAAGGAGAACCTTATGCAGAATCCAAAGACCCTGGTTTTATATGAAGTACAAAAGCCAGTAGGTATGCGGCAACTAAATTCTATTTAATACTTAGAAAAAAGTAATGAGATCCTCAAAAAAACATAAATGTGAAATAGAGGCCAAGTTCCTGCCCCCACAAAGAAACACTCCCTTCCTCAAAAATATCCCCTCCTAAAACCCCCCCAAAACGCCTTACCATTCTACACTCCAAAAAAGTAGTATGAGTTGGTGTATTAATTCAACCAAAAATATTTGCCAATACAAGAGATGATACAAGAAAGAAATGTCCAAGTTCATTACTTGGAAGACCTCATAGTTACTTACTAAGAACAGTAAAGACACTTCAACTGACCTTTAAAAACAACAATAAAAATACTTATATCCAGTTACTAAAATATCACTTTCCTCAACCAGGTATATTCTTAAACTTGGCAATGTTTAGTTTTTCTCTAAAGATAATTTCGGCACAAAAAAAACATTGCCAAGTTTAAGAATATACCTGGTTGAGGAAAGTGATATTTTAGTAACTGGATATAAGTATTTTTATTGTTGTTTTTAAAGGTCAGTTGAAGTGTCTTTACAGTTCTTAGTAAGTAACTATGAGGTCTTCCAAGTAATGAACTTGGACATTTCTTTCTTGTATCATCTCTTGTATTGGCAAATATTTTTGGTTGAATTAATACACCAACTCATACTACTTTTTTGGAGTGTAGAATGGTAAGGCGTTTTGGGGGGGTTTTAGGAGGGGATATTTTTGAGGAAGGGAGTGTTTCTTTGTGGGGGCAGGAACTTGGCCTCTATTTCACATTTATGTTTTTTTGGGGTTATATTTACGAGCATTACCAAGGAGTTCCCTGACTGGGGATGCTGATGGGTGATGAGGCTGTGGAAGGGTTCGGGATATTATTACCTCGGATGGACCATCACCAGGTATAGCGTGAACTCTATGAGGGACAAAATCACAGTTTATTTCCAGTAATTTAAGGTCTGCCATCATAATTGAAATGGACCGCAAATAAAAATAATACTATGAAACAGATACAGAACGGTAACAGGTGACCTGTTATCGTCCTAGCTACGCATGCTGCCTAGGCTTGTCTGCTCTCTAACCAACTAAAAATTTCAAACCCCTCTAAAAATACTTAAAACATTTAATATCAAAAAATCCTTTCCTAGCTAGTGTTTACGTCCTAAAGGGAGTGTCCATGCAAAAATTCAAAATTGTCTGTCAAGTGGTTTGGGCTGGGCGATGATTGGTCAGTCAGTGAGTGAGTGGTATTTGACAAATATATAGTAGATTTTGTCCAAATTTTATATTGAACCAAATAATCTTCAAATATATAGACATTTCAAAAACCGGTCATTTTGATACCTATGGATTATGAAACGTCGTAATTTCGTCTTTATGTTATTCTCTGAACACTAAAAGATTGTTATCTCTCTTTGGGTGGGGGGGGAGGAGGAGAAAAATTATCATTGGTTCTGTACATGCGTACATTTACGATAGAGCATCTGTCATAATTTGGATTTGAACGCGCTTTTTCAACATTAACTCGTTGTTATGAGTAATGCGATTAAGATCAATGCTACGTGATACTAGGAAAAATGTGTGTAAAAACGTAATCAGTAATTTTCACACTTAAGCAGGAAGAAAAAGACAAACATCCCAAGCGACCATTAGTACAGGAACTCCCCAGACGAACGTGTTCGCCTTTTTGTAGACAATGCAGACTAGACCAGAAGAATGTTGATGAAGAGGCTTCCATCCTGCTAGAGCAGCCCCGCCTCTGTACGGACTGGTAAGTACCGAAGGGCAGCAAAACCCCTGAGCAGGTCCGAACTGGTGAAGGTTACACAAGACTAGGTTACGTACCGCTGTCCGCAGACGTTACGTCATGTGTCTCCTCCCGGCTTACGTAAGTCCAGATCATGCAGATCCGACCGGGTCACTACGGGTCAGGTTCAGGACTTTGCTCGCTTTTCGCAATCTCATACTCTATGCGAGGTTTGTCGGCTTATAGACTCGCGATTTAAATACCCGGCTCTTGGGAAACCTTTACTAAGGCGGGTTGTTAGGGTTATTCTCCTGTATGTCATTTTCGCAAAGTATTTCACTATCTCTCAGCGTCAGTGAGTTTGTGTACTGAGGGGAACGATTTCTTGAAAAGCAATGTAAGTTTGATGATTTTGTGATGCGCATTATCAGCACCAATAACAAAGTAGGCAGAAGATCATCAAACATATTTCTTTGGTCTACTAGTTTCTCGTACATTGGACGCCTCTTCAAGAGATATTCTATGTTTACTGCATGGGGCTGAGGGGGCAGCAGCCCCCCCCCCCCCCGAAACCGGTAAAAATGTGTCATAAAAACCTTAAAAATAAACTATTATTATTAAATATTAACGTCCATTGATTAATAAATACGATAAAAATATAATTAAATAATTTTAATGTCCATTTATTATTAACTACGATAAGAATAAATTAAATAAGATCACTTAGATCAGAAAAAATATATATTTTTTTTTTAGTGTAATAGCGTTTTAATTGGCTAACTATTCCACGTTCTAGATAGTTAGTATTCCATACCCCCAAATGCTCTCAGCCCCCTCCCCCGAAATTCTCCAAGCCCCTCCCGAAATTATTTTCTTTATACGCCCATGGTTTACAGTTTACCTGTAGAAGTGAATCTTCTGCTAAAAAGGCCACGTCTCGACTGAAGTCCTTCTAATATTTTGTGATTTAATGGGGAAAAAAATAATTGCGTATGTCTAATACGAGAAAATACTTTTTACTTCGGACGACAAATCGTTTTCTCGACTAATTTTGACTATCGATTTTCACAGGGCTGACTTCTTACAGCTTTTCGTTTTATATTATGCGTTTTCTTTTGTTAGTTTATTTATTTATTTTTTTACTGTACTTTCTGCGTTTCTGAAATCCTTGTTTATATTTTATTGAATGATTAGTTAGTCAGTTTTATTATCTTTATCATCTACATTTTTCACGTGCTGCTTTATTCTATTTAATGGAACTGCGGCTACTCTACAATCTGAACCATTAATTGTTTATATCTTACATTCGATGCCTATTGCAGCTATCCGGTTTATCGATCTTATGTAAACTTTTTTTTTTTTACATGATTATGTTAAGTATTCGTTTACATTAGTTTACTCTACCCACGCATCTTTAAGGATAAATGCACAGAGATAAGTATTCCAAGAAACCTATGAATGGTACTTTGTTATGTTAAAATGAAAAGAAGAAATTTTGAAATATTCATATTTTATAAACATATACTTGCCAGACTGTGATTTGACCATGGAATCTCCTGTTTAGCTTTGCCTATTACGATACCCAGGCATAATGCACAGTTTGACAAGTTAATTCGTTTAACGATCCATATAGACTTGAGAAAGACGACAAACAGTCATATTTATCAGAATGAATACCCTTATAGGAATATAAACATATATCGCTCTATAACTCACATTATGGTATACTCCACCATCTTTTGCAAAAATTAACTTGCCAGGCTAACATCTGGAGCCAGATTCGCCCGTTTCACGCTCTACAGCGTTGAAATTGTCTGGCTACAGATAAATATGCTGCATCGTCGTCGGTCTGATGATTTTGCTCAATTATATGAATAAGCCCGTCGTTGTGAGTCCCCGAAGCGTAATTCGCATCGCAGTCGAGCGTAAGACACTGGCTGTGTATATATTTTTGTAAATAATACAATCTGCAAGAAAAATTTTTAATGTCAAGTGGCATTACGGATTTCACAAGTGTTTCTACCTGTCTTATCAATAGGCACTGATGAGTAAGGCCAGAGTGGTCACTTCTAAATCACTGGAGTACAGCCCAATCCCCTTCTATTAACTCAATATCTGAATGACCAGTCTTCGATGTGCTTTAAGAGTTTGTATATTGTCGTGCGTTAGTGTTGTACAATAGTGTGTCTTCAATTCAAGAATAAATTATATTTACTTCACGGAGGTTCACTCCCGGTATAATGGCTAACGTTTGGATTCTCATGCGGGAGACGGTGTGTTCGAGTCACACCAGAGGAAGGGAATTTTCTCGGTTTAGGGTCTGTTGAGAAAATTCTCAGCTGCACTATAGATGTCGGCTCTAACGTTACAGATGTAGCTGTGAAAAAAAAATGTATATATAAGTATATGTAGGTAGGTATATATAAGTATATATACCTATTTATATATTACAGGTTATACGTATTATATGTAGGGGTGCGTTTACACCTGATAGTTATTGCAGGATATTTTCGTCAGACAGAAATTTTGACTAATGTAAACTGCGAACAATTTCTATCTGAGATATATATGTCTATCAGGAGCTATAAGTGTCGACACTTCTATACCATCAGGTGTAAACACTGTTCATAAAGAGAAGAATTTAATGTCAGAAATAAATATCTTGGCTACTAGCCATATCTGGGCTATATTGCCGCCGCTTCTGTGCCAACAGATCTAAACATAGATTGTGTACAACACAGTTCACAAATGTATGTGTGTAAACGGGCCGAACATTTATCGCAAATTTTAACAAATCCAGAACTTTCTTATACATATTCATGACATAAATGTCTATCTCGTATTTCTGTCAGTATGTAAACTTGCACATGTGATATATTTCCTGCGAGAAGTGTCAAGTGTAAACTCACCCTCAACATACCTTTCGAAAAAAAAACTCCTTTCCATAACGGTATGAGGGGCGAGGTTAGCTCAGTGGTAGAGCACTCGACTAATGAACTGGAGGACCAGTTTCAAAACCCGAGCACGCACCAAAGATTTTTTTCTTCTAGTGCTGTCGTTCGGGGGTTGGATTTGGGGTCCCAGATCGTCCCTAGGCTCACCCAGCCTTTAATTAATTTAATTAATGATGGGTACCTTGGGTGCTAATGACTCTAGCAGTCGAAGCAGCCAAGGGGAAAATCAGGCGGCCGGAGCATAGTATTGACCACACTATCTCCCTAGTGTGCCGTGTGGTGAAGAATCAGATACCTATACAGTATCTGCCCCTCTAGGCCCTTGTGGCCTGTTACGGGACTGATTTTTTTTTCTTTTCCATAACGGTATGAAAGAAGGGAATGTATATGTATATACACACATATAATTCATCATTTAAATATAAATATAAATAATGTGAGTTAGCTTTCTATTTTTGTTTCCTTATATTAATGATTTTTTTTTTTTTTTATAATTAAATATAGAAATGCATACAACTGAATGTAAATACCTTGCTTTTGCCACACCTTCCTAAAAGTGGGTCTCAAACTAGAAAAAAACCCGATGTACTACACAAGATAAATGCTTTAGAAAAAGGGCATTGCATTGCTCCCAGAACGCTTACCCCTAACTTACTTGCTCCCAGTTCTCTTTTTATCTTGATCGACTCGGGGACAATGTTTTTATGCTGTCAATAGAAAAACACACTATACAAACCTATGGAGACATGGACCTCATTAACTGAACCTGTATGAGATTCTTGTCTGACATTCTGGTGATATGGCATTTGTTAAAGTAGCTTATTAGAACTAATATGTAAATGTAAGTAAAAAAGTACCTATAGAAGTATGCTTGCGGTCACATAGCAAACGTAAGGTTTTTTTGTTTTTTTTAATTATATGTGCTCCGACTGCCAGGGTCATTAGCACCAGAAAAAAGTCCGTCACGCAGGAGCTGCATAACTAAGCACTTTCCTCAGAATTTGGGTAGTGTAGACTGCTTTCCAGAACAATTTGCTTAAAATATCCTACATAAATAAAATAAAAACATGAATAGTTCTCTTTTAAATTTGTAATGAGTAACTAATCAATTAATTTGCTTCCAGAGTTATGTTTACACATGGTACCTATTACACTACGTAATAAATACAAAAAACCTCATATTATCGTATTTTGATCTAACGCAGGAACAGGATACAGTCACTCTAGTGGTAGAAAGCGCTCCTTGCGGCGGCTTTGTGAACCTACGTCTGTCGGGCTTTTCTATTGAAAAATATTACAAATTAAACCCCCGCTTTCCGATTGACCGATTGAGCTCATTTTTACAACACTTCTTTCTCATGAGTTACCCACGACGTATACCGCGTTGTTTCGTTACAATACAGCAGAAATTACGACCGGTATGAGTATATTACGAATTTGGGTCCGGAGTAAACCCCCCCCCCTTCTAATGAACCGATTTAGTTTATTTTTACAACACATATTTACCTGTAGATTACCCACTACGAATACCGAGTTTCGTCAAAATATACCAAAAATCACGGCTGGTAGTGGCGAATTGGTATTGTGGGTCCGGAGTAAACCCCCCCTCCTAACGAACCGATTTAGTTTATTTTTACAACACATATTTACCTGTAGATTACCACTACGAATACCGAGTTTCGTCGAAATATACCAAAAATCACGGCTGGTAGTGGCGAATTGGTATTGTGGGTCCGGAGTAAACCCCCCCTTCTAATGAACCGATTTAGTTCATTTTTATATCTCACTTTTCTCTCTATATTACCACTACGAATACCAAGTTTCGTTGAAATATAACAAATATTACGGCTGACATTGTCAAATTAGTGTTTTGGATTCGGGGTAAACCCCCCCTTCCGGTGAACCGACTTTGATGGTTAACGAACTCGTTCAAACGTTTGCTAATTGAATGCTATATACCAAGTTTCGTGACGAAAAAACAAAAACTCTGGCCGCTATCGTGTTAACAGACACATATATATATATATGCATATATATATATATATATATATATATATATATATATATATATATATATATATATAGATATATATAAATTTTAACGGGGGTCATTTTCGGTGTCTACTAGGTAGGATCGATAAAGATTTGAAGAAATTTTTCAAAAATTCCGTCATGAGTCCAACCTCAATAGCTACTTTCCTTCGGAGGAAAGTGCTAAAAACATAAAGCTATGTTTTTTTCTTATCAAAGATATATTTTAAGGAGAGATGTTTCAGAAGCCCAATCTGATGTTTTAAAGTGATGAAAACAAATAATTGTGAAATGCAATTGTTTTTGCACAAAACTGATACGGCTGGTAAATAAAAAATAGTATATTAATGAAAATATATTTGTTATATCCATTTCTATTTCCTCACAAATCTGTGTCACACTCCGTTATAAGACAATAAGATAATGAGATGTTGTAGTCGAAGGATTTCAGGATGCTGTCATTGTCATTTTCAAAACATATTTTGCTTTTATTTCTGTTTAACGCGAATATTGTATAATATTATGTGCATAAAAAAAATAAGTATTTTTCTAATTGCGCCAAACAGTAATAATACGCTCGGGAAAAATAGTGGTTTATACAATTTTCGAGTTAATATATATATATATATATATATATATATATATATATATATATATATATATATATATTTAGATGGAATGGCATTTTTCTCCTGCGGTGGTACTCCTCCTCACTTCTTCCTGGAATATTTCGATGGATTCATCTCCATCTTCTTCAGCCAGGTACTTGTTTCTTCCTCGGTGGCAGCCATTCCCTTGGCTACCACCGAGGAAGAAACAAGTACCTGGCTGAAGAAGATGGAGATGAATCCATCGAAATATTCCAGGAAGAAGTGAGGAGGAGTACCACCGCAGGAGAAAAATGCCGTTCCATCTAAAAATACTATCCCAGCGACGAAAAATAACATCAAACATATATATATATATATATATATATATATATATATATATATATATATATATATATATATATTTATAAACTGTATATAAATTGTGCTTGAGTTTTCTTCACTGTGGTGTATCTTTGTTAATTTTTTTTTTCGTACAAAGGAAGCGGAGGTTTATTGAGGCATACATTGGACGTTCGGCTCTCTTTTATCAAAAAAATGTGGAATGGAGTTTTGTTACTTTCAAAGATCTTGTGTAAAGCATAAAATAAAAAGTAACTGAAAGAACTTGATGGAAAAGTTTTTCAAAACATTTCATGATAATTCAATAATTGGAATCCAAACTTTACATAGAATTAAAAAAATAAAAAATAAATAAACATATTGAGGGAGGATAAATTTTGCTCTGGATTTTGTGGGGAGACAATTTACACGGGATGGTATATTTAACAGCCCCAATTCGCATACTTGGTCTCATGTTAATCCTTATGCCCTGTGAAGATCACACAATCAGTATCAATTCAAAGTTAACGTGTGGTGTGGAATTTCGGACGAATATCTTCTTCAGCCTTTCATGATTTCTGACCAGTTTGATTCAACTGTCTTTTTTAACCTCCTTCAAGACGATCGCAGAATTGCACTTAAAGACGTTCCGCTTGCACATATGATAGAATCATGGTTCCAGATGGATTGCTGTCCTGCACACAGCAGAGGATGGGTCCACTACGCGAGTTACAAAAGTCCAATTGCAATTACGGCAAATTCCAAATTGTCAACTATATTATTAAATTGTTTAGCGTGCTCTAAAGAATGCCAACTACATCACCGAAAAGATAGAACTATGAAAATTTCTAAAACGCAAATTGTAACATATCTCTCAAATGAGAAACTTTTCCAACAATTTCTTGCTGTTACTTTTTATTTCTTCTGTACTAGACTCTGAATTCCCACAGTTTGGGAAATAAAAAATGAGTAATCGATAATTTCTTCACACAAGATATTTGAAAGAAACAAAACTCCATTCCAATTTTTTTGACAATCGTTCAAGCTATCACTCAATAAACTTCCACGGAAATATGATATCTTTCACTCACGGTTATAGTGTTCATTTGTATTGTCTGGTCTTTCTGGAAGTTCATTTAAAGATTGAGTCAAAGAGTCACCATGAAAAAATTAATTTATGGGGAATTAATTTTTATTCTCTTTTTACACAACAATGTAATGTAGTCCTCATGTGTTGATATGAATGAAAACAGACTAAAAATGTTGGAAAATTCGTGAAACCTATTCGTTGGAAAGATGTGGAAATGTGTTGATTATAAGAACTACGGTATGCGCGTCGACCCGGGACTGGAGTATGGCGTGCGGTAAATTGCACTAAAATCAGGCTATGGTCTTGAACAGCAGTCTCCTTAATTATACACTCTCCTATCTCTTGCTTCATTGTCATCCTTACAGTTAGCGTTAGAGCGCTATTTCATATATACCCAACTGTATAGAAGGAAACACGCTCCATTCCAGGAAAGTGGCTTACGGCTCCCTTGAACATCTTTGCTTGTTTTGTCCAAACAGGTAGGGTGGGAAGCTTCTAATACCGCCAATCCGGTTGTACAGGACTGAAAATGTAGAAAATTCTCAGAAAAAAATATCGGTCAATCTAATCGAATAGCTAGATGGCTAAAAAAAAATATAAAGATGATCCCCGAATAATAGATTAAACTCAATTTAGTCAGGACTGCTTGTCAATTTAGAAAAGCTTGTCTATGAGCTAGAAGTGGAAATCCTACTTAGACCTTTGAAGGCAGGCAACTGAAAGAGAGGTTGCTATCTCAAGCTACAATCCTATTTAGACCTTTGAAGGCAGGCAACTGAAAGAGAGGTTGCTATCTCAAGCTACAATCCTATTTAGACCTTTGAAGGCAGGCAACTGAAAGAGAGGTTGCTATCTCAAGCTACAATCCTATTTAGACCTTTGAAGGCAGGCAACTGAAAGAGAGGTTGCTATCTCAAGCTACAATCCTATTTAGACCTTTGAAGGCAGGCAACTGAAAGAGAGGTTGCTATCTCAAGCTACAATCCTATTTAGACCTTTGAAGGCAGGCAACTGAAAGAGAGGTTGCTATCTCAAGCTACAATCCTATTTAGACCTTTGAAGGCAGGCAACTGAAAGAGAGGTTACGCTCAAGCTAAAATTAAATATCAAACCAACAGACCATAATGCGAGCAGAAAATTTCACATTTTCAAAAATATGTCAATCAATAAAACCGTCAATTGAAGTAGATAGATATCTCCTTACAAATTCTTTACAGTAAAACACCTACCTACCTACGGAATGCAGGACACGACAACAACTACATATTCCCCATTGATGAACGAATTGTAGAAAGACACAAGTCTCAGCACATAGACACAATATTCCCTTACTTGCAGAACACTAAACTATACAATCTCATTTGAAGACATCTTCTGAATAACCATTAGCTTTCAAGCAGACTACAGAAATTTTCAAATATCTGTTTATTGGACAAAGGGAATCAAATTTTTGATCAAAATGGTGGTCCATTAATTCATACAAATACCATCTTCAAGGAGCGCAATCGCCGTAGTACCCTACCACAAAAAAAAACGCATTTTTACATTTATAAAAGAAACTAAGGCTTAAACATTTCTCTCTCTCGTCATCTACTTTCCACTTCGCATCTCCACATTGGAAAACGAACTTAAACAAAATAATACACCCTAGAAGAACTTGAAATTGGTGATCTTGAGGCTCCTGATGATGAAATCCTTGAGGAAATGGAATCCTAACTAACATAGACCCCTAATTTAGACCATCATTTAGGTTTGACCTCTTTCTCCGAGACCAAACCTCGTCTAATTACCTGTGTTCTATATAATTCGTAGAATCTGATTTCTTACGTTGCCTCTTCGACAGCTGAAAAATAACTAAATCAGGATTAGCTCATAATAATCTTTTGTAATATTCTGTTTTGGTTTAATATTCCCATGTGTCAAAACATGATCCAATTTCCGTAATTTGGCATAATGATGTTATGATGTGTATGGAAATTATGTTCTTGGAGCGATCGAAACACACTTATTAATACGAATGTTGTTGCTAATAAATCATTTGATTACTAAAGAGACAAAACTATACTACGAAACTTAGTATAATATGGAATCTAATGACATAAATACAGATACAGTAATAGGTCAAATCTGCCTTATTTAGGTCTAGTATTTGCTAATGAAGGTTGTTTTCCATATGATTATAGGATGTTTCAACATCCAAAATTAACAAAATCTCGTGCAACAAGGACACCAAGAAAGCACCAAAAAATTAATAAAACAAGAAAACGAAATAATGACGTTTTTAATATTAAAGAACACTAAACTATAAATCTCCTTTGAAGATATCTGCTGAGTAACCAGTGGCCTTCAATCATATTACAGACATGTTATGATTTCGTCAATTAAAGAACGACTTGCATCTTATTTCAGAACTTCTATACTCTACTCATATTGGGGAAATTGGTAAAGCATGAAATAGAATTTCATAATAATTTGCCTATAATAAAACCGAAAATTCCCAAAATCTTAACGGTGTGTTTTTCCGACTGAAGAAGTCAAAATTTAAACCTTTAACTAATTTATTGGCAAAATATTATTCTTTTGAATGATCACCCTCCACATGCCACGATTTTGCAACCGTTATCAAGATATTTAGGATAATCTATGAAATCATCAAAGCTGTCTTTTTTTTTTCCTCACGGTGCATCGACATCTCGGCCATTGGCGCCAATATTCTGGTGCAGCTAGGAATTTTCTCAAAGAGGCGTGAAATGAGAATATTCCGATTAATTCAATAATGACTGTAGAACTTGTGAATTAATTTTTAGTCAGCACGATCTTCCTGAGTGCCGTCGCCAAAAATATTTTGGTCGGATTTCTCTTAATACGATTAAAGCTGCTGCCTGGAAACTTTGTTTATTTGAAAAATACACATCTCTGTAACTATCTGCTTTTTTCCAAGGTGTACACTGATCTAAAGGTTATTTAGAAAAAGAAACGCGTTTTCGTATGAACGTTTCTCTGCTTGTACACATTATTCTACTTTTGTTGTGAAATTAGCATAAAACTTTCTCTAAGGCTATAAGACATTCAATGTTCACAAATATCTTTTTCAAACCGAATACTTGTTCAAAAAGTTTATAATAATAAAAAAAAACCACCTGTCTGTCTGTGTGTATGTTTGTTCCTTATACAAAACCACACTGTTTGACCGATTTTGATCAATCTTAGCACAGAGGTAGGTGTTGATACGAGGAGTGTCATAGGCTAGGTTAAAATCGTCTAGGACTAATAGTTCCGAGGTCACGGGTTCGAAACTTTGAACTCGTACAGTTACAGATTTGTGCTATTAGATTTTAATTTTTTTTTTTTTTTTTTTTTTTTTTTTTTTTATAACAGCTAGTATATATATAAAAATTAAAAACGAAAAATAGAAAGCAAATAAATAAACTTAGTATATTTAATAAGTTTTGAAAAAAAAAAAAACTGAAAATACCTTAATATATTATTCAGTTTAGACACTAAAAAATATACTATAGAAATAACTTATGACCCATTTCTATAAGGCCGAAAGAATAAATTCTGCTTTAGTCATTTCAACATCTCCAGCCTACTGAGAATATTTATCAAAATACATTATTACAATACCTTGTAATGATTGTGCGTGATAAAACTAGTCACGAATAGCCGTAATAACAATATGGCAGAGATAAATTTTGAAAATTCATTCCCGAAGCGGACAAATTGGATGGAAATTATAGCTTAGAACGCTTTTGAGATATACGTGGAAATGTATGAGATTTAGAGCAGCCAGGTGGAAATGCGAGTGCATTGCCCGGGGGTATCTTGAGCTTGGTGTTGTCTTGAATTGGGTCAAAAACACTAGTGTGCTTTTTTGTAACTAAATATAATTAACTTTAGATACGGTTGATACAGTTGTAATTAGTGTTACGTATTTCACACAAATGGAGGGTAACAATCAAAAATTTAGATTACAATAAAAGAGGAAACCTGCAGAACCTTTACGCCCCTTTTAAATATTTCAACAGATTACACCAGCGTTTATTAAATAACACGAAATTCTCCGTAAATAAGCAGACAGAAAATATGTGTTGCCTTAATTTATTGGATAATTAATAGATATTTTCACGAATTCAGCTCATTTACAATATTTTTTAAAACTGACTGAAAACCTCCCTGAACAGAAGAATCAATAATTATTGACTCGCTGAGCATAATAAGCCAACATAAATATACACTTTATAGGACATCAATCCTGCGTGTTTTATATATATATAGTAAACCTGAATCCACCAAGAGTTGCCTATTTTTGAATCCAACGAGCGCCGCACAGTGGTGGAATGATTCAATTTTCAAAAGTGCTGATTTCGATTATTTAGTTATTGATTCTCACTCTATATTAGCTACAGATTCTAGGAACAGCATAATTTTGCTCCTGTTTCAAGGATATTATCCTTGAAAGTCAGAATAATGGAAGTTTGGCCAAATTACACCGTACTATATATAATTAATATATAATTCAGAAAAAAAAATCAAATGGTCAAATAAGCCACACATGAGTCAAACTGGCCAAAAAAAAATTCAAAGTGCATTACAATGCGATTTGACTGCTTGTAGGATGGTACAATCTTCGACGCATTCCTTAAAAAAATCACCCTGAATTACTTTAAATATACACTAAAAATACTTGTTGCATTTTGTTTTGATGAGTTCAACCTATTCCGTAAATCTCAAAACTTTTTAACGCCCCAATAGGCTTTCGTTTTTCCAGTAGCTCTTCAATTGACTTCAAAATTCAATTCAGTTGAAGTTGATGTATTGTTTTGTCCTGAGTCGAATGAGACCATCCTCAGGTTTCTAGGTCAATCTGTTCCCGAAATATTGAATGTTTTCCGCTTTTTGAACATTGGGCACTACTGCTCGCCGTTCCCTAAATTGTTATATTTTTTAGATGAACTATTTTTTTTTCACATCCAGATGCCTAAAAATCAAACAAAAACATTGAAAACAAAATAGACGACCGTAAAGGAAAGTTGGTCACCCTATTTAATTATTTCATTTAAATGAAGCTTCTTCTTATTCTTCTAGACTATCAAAAAATATATGAGCAAATCACCTTGTTTTTGTGCAGCTCCGTATAAATAACAGAGAGCAAATGTTGTTTGTCATCTCGTTCTGTTCAGTACATTATTATTCGTTATGTAGTCTGTCCGATGACGAAACAATCATTCGATTCATATGGGCATACGGACTTGAACTCTGGGGATCTGAAAAAATATCCAACATCAACAAAATAAAGACATTCCAGTCCAAAGTTCTCCGAACAATCGTCAACGCACCCTTCTATGTATCCAATAAAACCCTACACAATGACGTTAACATCCCATTTGTCCTTGACCTTGCTAAAACCTTTTCCCAAACGTTCCACTCCAAATTGTCTTACCATCCTAATCCTGAAGGTCTATCCTTATCTTCCCAATCCCATCCAGACAATCCTCCCAGGCGGCTCAAGAGACAGTGGTCCCGGGATAATTTACTCACCTGATCCCTCTGGAATCATTGAAATATTCAGTTAAACAACAAGTGAAGTGCCAGCAATTGTTGGCTTCTTCCATATTTTTTTTTTATTTAACATATTTTATTTTTTTCCGTTTTAATTAATTTTTACATAATCTGTATCAAATTCTTAATCACTGTAAACTATATAATTTTTACAGATTTCAAAAACCAAATGTAGTCTGTCCAAAGTATCTGCAGAATTCTTGTGCACCTCTTCAAGACCTAAGCTGTTTTGGCTCATGGATTGTCCAACTTTTCATACCATACTGGAGTGCCTGATGGATTTAATAGTTTACTATTCGTTTTGCAAAATCTAAACGTGGTGAGCAGGATAATTCAAATCCGCAGAAAGGTTCCTATGGTTTCTTCCTTAATAACTGAATATTAGAAACCGCCCTGTCAAAACAACTAAGACTATACTTTAAGCCCGACGCTAGATGACAGAAGCTGCTACTACTAAAGCCCCTACTAACTACCACTAAAGACTAGATGACAAGACAGGACTAGGAGCTGACACTGGCCCTGAAGGAAGGGAAAGCTGTACTCTAAAGGAGTGATAATTGGTGGGCTTCGGCAACCATGCTTGGCCAATCTACCTATTGTCTTCTCTCTCTGAGGTGTGTCTCTCCTCCTTCATCTCTCTCTCTCTCTCTCTCTCTCTCACTCTCTCTCTCTCTCTCTCTCTCTCTCTCACACACACACACACACACACACACACACACTCTTCCCCTCTCTTACATTTCAGTAGCAGTTATACTCAGCTCGTTGAAAAATACATCTCGGCATACGGCCTAAATGTCTTGTCCACAAAACCTGTCTCCCTGAAAAATGATAAATATATAATAAGATGCAAATAGCTGTCCAGTTGATAAGAATCCACGGAGCAGATGGGTTTCGTCTAGGAAAAACGGTCAGACATTCCAAACCTGTAATTTGGACTTTTCAAAAAGATCTTTCGGAGCCTTCTCCAGCAATAAATTCCTACAATTTTGCAGAAAAAACAAAGTGTGACCATAATGTATTGAGACATTTTTTTTAAAATTTATTTATTTGAAATCTGTATAAATTGTTATAAGTACAACGATCAAGGTTGTTGATATTTTATGCATAAATTGAACAAAATGGTACCAGTAAAATAAAATAAAAACCATACAAAATTTGGAAGAAGCCAACCATTGTTGGCACTTCCTTGACAGTCTAAACAACTATTTCAATGATCAAGATAAGGCCAGGTGAGTAAATTACCTCGGGGCCACTGTCTCTTAAGCCGCCTGAGAGGAATGTCCGGATGGGATTGGGAAGATAAGGACAGACCTTCAGGATTAGGATGGTGGAACAGTTTGGAGTGGAACATTTGGAAACGGATTTTAGCAAGGTCAAGGACAAATGGGATGTTAAGATCATTGTGATACGTAGAAAGGGCCATTAACAATTTTTCGGAGAACTTTGGACTGTAATGCCTGTATTCTGTTGATGTTGGATGGTTTTGCGGATCCCCAGAATTCAAGTCCGTATCTCCATATGGATCAAAAGATTGTTTTGTATATCGTTAGTTTGTTCTGTATTGATAATTTAGATGAGGGTCCAAGGAGTCGTCTAAGTAGTCCGTATCCTTTTTTCAGTTCTTGTCTTTTCAGTCTCGTGTGAGGGTTCCATGTCAGTCTGATATGAAGGTATAATCCTAGATAGCGATCCTCGCTGGATGCTGGTAGTGGAGTGTTTTTGAGTTATACAGAAGGGCATCATCTCCGGTTGAGAGTGAATGTTTACATTTTTCCGGTTAGATTTTTATTTTCCATCTTTCACGCGGTAAGATGTTCCTGCCATCCATAAATTGGAGAAAATTACTTTGATTTTGATCAATTAAGTATTAAGGGAACAATGAATACCTGAATGCTACACTAATTTTATTTTATTAATAGTTTATCACAACAGAAGATATTAAACTGCGACAATATTAATAATGTATACGAAAGAACAAGTCCATGTAAATAGTCAGAAACGGTCATTAGTAAAGTATGTAAGTATGTATTGCGTGCGATGAAATCAAGTTAATTCTGTTTATAGATTTTAGTGTTTTACTCAATAATATTTTTTTCTATATTTACTCTAGATTTGTTAGATTTTGTCAAAATATTTTGTATTTTTGAGTTGGAATATGTCTTTAATATATTTGCTGTCGTCGAAAAGTATTTCGTTCATATTTGCGGTATGTTACTGTTTTCTTTGATTATGCAGTCTGTCAGTAAGAGTTTAACAGTAAGTGCGGTATTACAGAACTGGTACAATGGTCTATCTTGTCCCGTCATAAGCTATGAGTGAGTCAGTCGGGAATGGCCTATCCTCAGCCGGCAGAGGACTACTTCTTTTCGACTGTTAGACCTGCTGCTTGAAGGCCAATCTCGAACTGTATCCTTAATCTCTTTTAATTTATTTTCTCTTGTGCTAAACCAGGTTTCTTCCATATTTTCGTTATTCCTTGCTTGGCTGCAGCCTGTAAGACTTGGTACGTGAAGTTGTTAATGTCCAGTTGCTCTTTACTTACTGCAAACTTTGGTTTTATGTCTAGGTCCGATGTCTTCGTGGCCTGATAGACAATACAGAGTGAGTGTCTGGTTCAGCAATGAAATTTTATAAATATAAGTATACTACACTACTTATATATAATATAATATATATATATATATATATATATATATATATATATATATATATATATATATATTGTGATGGTGTTGATCGCTTTACCGCTGCCACCAAATGTGATGGAGATTCGGGGGCTCTGAATGAAAGGCAGCTTGTAAGCAGTAGCGAGTATTGGTAGGACAACTGGCCTGGACGGGATGAGTGATAGAGTGGAGTGTGTCGAGCGTGAGGTCTGGTAGAGAGTGAGTGAGAGTAGAGAGTGAGCTAGGATTTAGCCCTGCCTAAATAAACAGGTAGAATTGGGGAATCGTGGGAATTATAGAGCAATGCAGGTCTCTAGCTGCTGATGTTCTATATTGCTGACTGGTGTCTGCGTTCCTTCCTTCCCCATGCTTTTCCTCACGATATATATATATATATATATATATATATATATATATATATATATATATATACACTTATATATTCGGTAATTGTGTGGCGTTACACCAGTACTTTACTTAGATGTAAGGCTATTCTAACCTAACTTATACCATCAGGAAGTTTCTCATTTCAACCGTATCCTGTTCTAATGGTCAGTAATCGTAGAAGGCATTGAGCGTCGTGCATTTCCACATACCGTCCACCCGCCGTTTGCTCTAGAAGTCTGGTCCTCGCCTTTAAGGCAGTGTTGCATTGCATCACGTACATCACTCGCTCTCACCGCCGGACAGCTGATATTCAACAACGTAGAATGTCGCCTACGGTTACGATATAGCGGAGAAGACGTCTTATCTACGCGCATCGCAGTACACACTCTTGTTGTGTATGATTTTAATTGCTCCAGTTTGTAGGAGAGCTTTGCCAATCGTCATTACGTAAGTAACTTGCTTTGTAAGATCCTGATTTAACTACAGGTCGTATTACCTTCTTAATTATGTTTAGTTTTTACATGTTTTATACAAATGCGAATTACCCACGTTCGTATAACAAATGAGTCCTTAATCATGAAGCCAAATTTGTCTTGGGGAAGACAAACTTAAGGAAGAATTATTTTGTGAAACCATTAACATTTTTATTACACAGTAATATAAATATCTGAATTTAATAAACCTGAGGGACACCTTGGATTCTCATGCGGGAGACGGTGGGTTCGAGTCTATTTGGCTATTTGCCCAGATTTCGGTGCGTTGTAAAAAAAAAAAAAAAAAAAAAAAAAAAAAAAAAAAAAAAAAAAAAAAAAAAAAAAAAAAAAAAAAAATCCTTAAAATATTCAAAAAATATATATTTTTTTTTTTTGCTACATGAATTCCTAATTATTTTGAGGGATATCTGTATAAAATGTGTTTACGCTTCAAAAAAGAAGTACCTATATAAAGCAAAAATATTATAGTATCTAACATGTGCAGATCTAAGATTAAACGTTTTAGAAGTTATCTATTTAGAAGTATAATCAATTTTCAACAATAGACACTTTAATAGGAGAAGCAAAGTAAATTTTATTATTTACAGATACAAATAATAGGCACCTACTTAAGATATTTACAATAAATTTACTTAAGCTTGGATACAATCCGTATCAATATACATTAAAATAAAATAACAATATCAGAGATTTGAAATTATATTTAAATATATGATGTTCAGCAAGTACTTGATTCATTCCATTGAAGGCGAAATGTTTGGTCTTTCTTCTCCCAGTTTTTCAAATCATAGCGTTTATAAGGTAACACGCCAAGATGACGCAGTTCCTGTGAGTCGGTGTTTTTATTAAAAGCTGCTGTACACAGCTTGCGAGAAGGTGCTGGTGTCTACTTGAAATTATGGGCAACAATTTCTTTATAATAGCCATGAGGTTGAACCACCAACGATAGTGGTTAAAGTACTATATTTACTAAGGCATACACTTGTGGTTTGCTGCATCCTTTATTTCAATTACAAACCAGCACTTTAATGCGTTTTGCTAAATGGACTGTGAAAGTATAAAAGGTTTATGGAATCTAGCTGTTCGAAATTTGAGGTGGCTTTCACTCTATATTTGTATCATTTAATAAATAATGTTCCGTTCTATTTTAAAAAAAACTTTTTGTGGTAATTGGAAAGTTTTTTTTAAAAAGTAATATAAAACATAAATGAGGGTGGTAAACTATAGATAGTCCAAACTAAAAACCGTTCGTATTTAAATCAAAATCGTATAAATCAACATTGAATTTAAATAAATAAAATAAAATCAATTTTTATTTAGTTTTCCTTATTTTTTTCAAAATATTATGTATGTCACGCGCGTTTTGTAGTTGCGCTGCCACATTTTCATGTGCTCTTCCTTCACGCTTCACCTTACAATTATGTTTGAACTGAAGCTAAGAAACATAAAGAAAGAAGAAAGACCTGTGTTTATTTTCATAAACTAATTTGAAATATATACATGTATTGTGTAATCAAATAGACGTATATGTAGGGTATCCACAAAAAAAAAAAAAAAAAAAAAAAAAAAAAAAATCGGGAATCTATGCAGGATGAAAAAAAAAAGCAAAAAAATACCTTTGGCACATCACTTGTTTTTGCTTCGTTTTCAAGAAAAACAAAAAAAAACTAAAAACAATTATGGAAAGACAGTTTTTTATAAGGTCTATATAAAAATCATTAAAAGTTTATGTTTTGTCCCGAGACTTTACTAATGTGACCCAATTTTACTGTACGGTAGTTATATCTCAATTGAGAAAGATCAAAAACTTTCTCTAAAGAGCATTAACAGCAGTAATATATGAGAAATGGTCATTGTGCTAATTTAAAAATACTTGAAATTTACGTGTACAACAATACCATTTATGAAGATAAGGGTTAATAATATAGGACCCACACGTTTAATAATCTATATGTATAAATTCACGTGTCTGTCTGTTTTTCTGTTTGTCTGTTTGTTTGTTCCTTATACAAATCCACACCGTTTGACAGTTTTTGACCAAACTTGGAATAATGGTAGGTCTTGATACGAGAAATCTCCTAGGCTAGGTCAAAAAAATCTACCAGCTATCTGTCTGTATGTTTGTTCTTTATACAAACCCACACCGTTTGATGGATTTTGATCAAACTGGGCACACAGGTTGGTCTTGATCAGGGGATTGTCATAGGCCAGGTCAAAAACGTCTACCAGTTGCTGTATGTATGTTGTTGTTTTTTTTTAATAAAAATCCACACCGTTAGACCGATTTTTACCAAACTTGGCATACATGTATGTCTTGATACGGGGGGTGTTATAGGTTATGTCAAAGTCGTCTAGGACTCAGAGTTGGGAGGTCACAGTTTCGAAACAGTTACAGATTCGTGTTATTAGATTTTAATAATACTTATTTGGTTTCTAATTTATTTAGGCTTTCCTATATGTAAAAAGTAGGTGTAGCGTAGCACTCCGGGTAACAGCTAGTAGCTGATTAAATGTATTGTTCCGTTGAACTGTGTACTGTCCACCACCTACTGCCATTATCATTCTTCATTTGCTGATTAATAAAGAATCTATAAACATTAAAATAATGAAAAATGTCCTAAATAATGGCTTTATTCCGTTGCTAACATGATTCTAAACTGTCGCGGCTCTGCGCAACTTTTAATAATTCTTTTTTTGTTCCATAAAAATATATCCACATAAATATTCCAACTTCCAACATAAACTTTCCAAAAAAACAAAACAAAAAAAAACATTTGTGACCCCAAGCTCAGATAAGATTTTGAGTCCTGTACTTGTGAGCCATGTTATCAACGCAACTTTCACTCAAGATGTTCCAAAAAGATTCTGAAGAGGCATCGTCACGTTTCCGATGAAACCCATAATTTCTACGGCAAGTCAAAGACCAATTTTCCCCCCAAAAAGTCAAAATGTGTTTGGTATCAGGTGTAAAAGTGGGAAATAGGTAGAAAGGTGTTCTACCTATATGGGAGAGTCTACTATACTGCCTATAACACCCACCATGGTATTACCTTCCGACGTAAAGGAAAGTACGAATTTTCTTTACTAAAACATCAAGCCACATCCCTTGCAGTGTAATGGTCTAATTATTCTAGGGGAAAATTACTGTTCCTATTCTCTTCTATAAAAATTAATTTTAGCGCGGTTCCTACCTTCCTCTATATGGATGAACCCCGCTTATGAGGGTGACCTGATGACGGAATCCGGAAGCACCGACAAGAAAATTTCAGGATTCAGAACCCGTAGATCTCGAAAATAACAAATAATAATAATAAATAGTCCGATTTTTATGAATTTTTATTTGGCTCAAAAATCGTACATCTAATTACGTTTTCGAGTTTATATGGCTTGCTGGTGCTCGTTTTATAGGTTCCTTAACGTACAAAAACGAGTGAATATTTTAAATGGATGTCTAACTGTTTACGAGACAAATTGATGCGTCTAATCTTCCAAACTAATTTTGTAGAATAGGAAAAGATGCTATTAGCTAATGACGCGGAGCATCATCATCTCCCAATAAATAAATACATATTTTAGATTGGGTGCTCAGAGCAAGATTGGTTGAGTTGAAACTTGTTCCAGACGTTTGACATTCATCTAATCTAAAATATTTAAGTTTTTGTTGCGTATGGAGGCAAGGAAGTATTACAAAAAAAAAAATGTATTTATGGACATAAAATCTTTTCAGATATTGGTATATTTTCTAGAATATCTCGAGAACGGTTGGGAAATCGTGGTAAATGGTGGGTAACCATTCGAAAGCTTGCTAAATTCTCTACAAAAAAATGTTCTAATATAATTTTCTATGAGGCGATGTCAATCGGAGAAATACGTGCATGAAACATCTAAGGTGTTAGTTTTGTTCTTTTGAATGGGGATTTAGCTCTGTTTACGTAAAGTTTTAATTATTTGTTGTTGTTTTGTTTTTGTTTCTTTTTTCGTTGCATTTAAAAGTAAAGTGAGTATTTTAGTATAAAAAGGCAAGAAAACGAGAAACGTATTGGTAATCGCGTTCAAGTTGAGGAGTCATTTCCGCTAGGATACTGCCAGTTTCCTGTTGTGGCACCTTCAAAACTTGACAATAACTGCTTCTTGCTCCTGTACTAATGGCTCGAGAGATTTGACCAGAAACCCACTAAGATGACGCAGTTCCTGCGAATTGGGCTTCCCGGTTTTATTAATGGATGCATAGAATACAATTCATCAACTTAAGAAGACATCTCGAATGTGATTTGACTCTCAGCTTTGATTCTAAAAACCTGACTTTATATAATTTCACTTTTGACTTAAGTCCTTACATAATTCAAAGAAATAAAAAATCTTAAAATTTTTAAGATTCCTTATATGAAATTTAATTTAATTAGGCAGCCATTAAATCATTATATTTTCTGAAATAGAAATATTTTCATAACTAGTATCTTAGGCCCTCGACTGCTTGGTGTAAAATTAACGTTTACCTTTTTGGTATATTTTTATCACTCAAATAATAAGGAGAAATTCGAATCAACTCGTCAGGACACATTTGATTAAGGAAACACCTAAATGAGGATACTCATAATAAAAACGAAATCGGGTTAATAGCTACACCGAAATCCAGCGTATTAGCAAATACAAGCTCAAAATATCGCAACACATATCAAGCGATGTTATCAAATGATCTGACATTAGTTATTTCTTCTCTAGTGCATTATATTTGTAATTTATTAACAAAAACGTTCTAATTGTTCAGCATTCTTCTCTAGTTTATTGGTAGTTGTCAAATCATGTTAGATATCTTATCAGGGCCAAAAAATATGAACTTTACAACACTCTAGCTAGCACGCTGGATTCTCATGCGGGAGATTTGGGTACAAGTCCCACATGTGGCAGGCTCACTTTTCTCGGCGATGGGCTCGGTGAAAATAAGCACGATGATTTGTAAATTAAAGTTTGGCCAAGACAAATAAAATTAAAAAATTCAGGCTCGCAGGTACTGCGTCATCTTAACGCGATTTCTTTGTTATCCCTTGTTACATTTGTAAAGGAATAGAAACAGTTGAAACGGTTATTTTGATATTTCGTGAAAAGCGTATCTTGAATAGAAGCAATATTTTAGGTGCCAACCCTCAACTAACGGGTGGTATGGTCATGTCCAGGGTAAAAAACTCACAGGACAGAGAATAGAGAAAGAAGAAACTCAGAGAATAGTATAGCTAAGAAACTCATTTAACTGTTCAATGCGTTTCAATAAAGCAACCAATAAAAAAATTGGGGGGGGGGGAATATTCTAAAGAACGACACCAACAGCAGAACAGTAGTACAAAATATTCACAAGGCGTCTTCGAATCCCTCCCGGAAAGCTCTATTTCTAACTATAATTTTGTTTTCATATTCTACTTATCCTGTTTTATAGACAAGGATATTATCCTATAATAATATAATACAAAATAATAAAAAAAAAACAGACAAAAAGAACCGTTCAAATAAACGAAACCAATTACTTCAAAGTTTTAAGCACTTATTTCTTCGATTGACATTGCCTAATCAAAACCTTCTTCAGAACCTTTTCTGTAGGGCATTTAGTAAGCTTTCGAATGACAACCTTTCGCTTACCAAATTCTCAACCGTTTTCGAGATATAAAGGAAAATATAGGAAGTTCCCAAAACTTTTCATGTATGTTAATAAAATATTTTATTCTAATCCTTCCTTAACTCCTTCCTTAAACAAAATTTAAATATTTTAGTTAGGATGAAATTCGAACATTCAGAAAATGTCTTAATTGAATCCCATGATTTGTTATTGTGACCCAAACCAAAAACTTAATTCAACAACTATTTTTCCAATTTTCTCGGGAAAGTGTACAGGTATCGCCTTAAAAATGGTTTTATTCGTTTTCCAAGTGAAGAAACCTATAAAACTAGTACTTGTAAGCACATGAAGTAAAGGTAACGATATTGTTCGCGCGGATTCTGCTGGTTCCGAACTTGACCTTTCATGTTAGGCGAAAGATTTTTGTACCAAATTACCTCAAAATCAAACAATTTTTGTTTCATGAGGTCCACCTCATTGGCGGGGTTCCTCCCTATGGAGGGAAGGAGGAACCGCGCTAAAAGACTCAGTTATACTCCAAAATGTAACTATTAAGTTTTATCCCTTTGAAGTTTTTTTTCGGTCTAATTGTTATTCTATTAATTTTTCTTTCTTTCTTTTTTTTTTTTTTTTCTATTTCATATTTAACGTCGACAGTCGTTTAAAGAGTTTGTTGCCCGAGTTGCGGACCTCTATAAATAAATACATTTTTCATGAATTTAGATACATAATGTGTCAAGTAAAAGTAGCAAGACATTGATAAACATATTAAGACTTCTAGGCTAAGATGAAGCAGTTCGTATCAGAAACATCATAAGCTGGTCGAGGTCATAGATCACTGTTGATTGGTTCTGAAGAAGAACAAATGGGGTCATGAACAGCTGTTACATTCAAACTACTTCCTAGAAATAATGTAAAAACATCTCGACACGAATGCTGCTTATTACAAGCCGCCATTCATAACATTCACGCTATAAGGGCTCAGACGTTTTTTTCCACCAAGATGTTCCTGGAATATTGAACAGGAATTTAAGTAATGAACACTCTCCTGGTTGACATACCAAATTTATGCTAATTTTATCATCGTAATTGCTCTGGTGTGCGCAGGTCCAGAAATACATCCCGATTAAATCAATGGGAAATGTCTCAAATCTAGACGTGAATTTACTTCTGAAATGTCTAAAAAATTCCAGCCAGGTCTTGGAAGATGGTTGAAATGTTACTATAGGACAAAATTTGGTATCATTATGTAGATAATGCTTATACCCACACATAAATACATATATATATATATATATATATATATATATATATATATATATATATATATATATATATATATTATGAGCACGGTCACCCATTCAGGTACTGTCCACGCCGACGTTGCTCAACTTCGGTGAACAACGGGAACCAGGGTATTCAACGTGGCAATGGCCGTTGGTTGGTTTCTTATTTTTACTAAGTAAGATTAAAACTAAAGTCTCTGTTAACCCAAGAATTAAAGATAAAAAAGAAATAATAAAATAAAACGAACACTATAATACAGGGAAGCTTTTTGCATAAAACGAAGATGAATTAATGCTAATGCACTCTACAGGACGATGAACTAATTAACTTTTAAATAAGCTCGTTAAATAACAATTAATGAATAATTCATTTATATTCGTGTATCGGCTTTCTAATTCTGGTATCGGGAAATGTAGGATGTGGTGTAAACAGGGACGAAGAGCATCGGAACGGGCAGTGTAGACCACTTGTAGCCAACCTACTCAACATTTCTGGCGGGAGTACTAGCTGTCAAACGAGATTCAGGCGTTCCTCAAGGGGCTGTTCTGGGTCCTATCTTTTTCATCGTTCATTACGGTACATTGTACATGGGTATTTTACTATCTTCCTCTTGGTGTTATTCAGAAAGTCTGTTTGTATCTAGCGAAAGTAACAAATATGTTTGTTGCCTCAGGTAACCAGACATCTTCTGATAAAATGTACCAGTTTGTTGATCAGAGTAAATTTTGTGACCCCTCCATGGTTTAGTGGATAGCACGCTGGATTATCGTGTGAGAGAAGCGGGTTCGAGTCAAGCCTGTGGAAGATTGACGTTTTTTTTAGCGATAGGCTCGCAATAACGATTTCCTTCCACGCTACGGATATTTCTAAAGTGGTGGGAACCTAAGGCTCGGACATAATGGAATCAGATGCGTCGTAAGAGAAAAGGAAAAGAATAGGAATAAAAAATTTTACTGTATTCTACAGAAATATTGTCGCTACAAAAGTTTTGTGAATGAATCTCGGTATGCTTGGCCATAAGCAAAATCGTCCCGAAACCCCACAGCATAGACCAACTTATTAATGAACCCTAGTGTCCGCAATTCTTATTTAATATCGTCCAAACACGCTATATAACATCCAGAACTAATAAGAAGAATGTATATACAACGCCCTTCCTAGAAAAATAAAAGAAATAGAAGAATACGCTAAATACGTATACCAATGTAAATACATTATTTCGGAAATAAATGTTTATACGATAAGGGATTTTTTTAATATGTAGTCCAAAGAACTTATTTGTATTGGGTTGGCAAGTAAGTCCTTTTGGTTTTCATATTATTTTTTTTATTTTTTTTTTGAAAAAAAAATAAAAAAAAAAAAAAATAAAAAAAAATATGAAAACCGAAAGGACTTACTTGCCAACCCAATATATAATTTTATTTTAATGTATATCATTTTATTTTAATTTATGATTTACTAGTGTCATATTTTAATTTTTATGTTATTTATTATATTAGTGATATATAATTTGTTTTTATTTTAAAATAGGGCTATATGCTATGTTATTTATTATAATCTTAAGGTAATAAGTTAGGATATCAAGGCATTACCAAGAAATGTTTTATAAGTTCAAGTTGTGTAAGAGCCTTTAAATGTTATATCTGTGAACCTTAGCAGCCAGATTTGAAATTGTATTGTTGTTTTGTTTTTGATTTTTGCTTTTTTGACTTGGCCAATTGCCAAATATTTGGATTGCTGGAAATATATCTATCTATCTGTCTATTATGAATACAAGTAAAAATGGTCCATTTATGTAACCTAAAAATATCAGGAAAGAAAATAATTATTAATCTCTTTATTTTTTTTTTATTTCATCAGATTGCGTCAAATATAAAAACCAAAACGTCAGTTTTCTCCACTACAATTATTTATTAAATTTTCAAAGCACACTTTCAGAGTCAGCTACTTTATCTTCAGTGCGTCTAGTAGGTTACAATAGGCTAGGTCACTACCGTATCTAGTGAACCGCCCACAGAAACGTACTGAAGATGGAAATGAGCTTTAAAAACTGAACAAATAATTTCAGTGTTTTGGTCCATCTGGAGCTGATGTTTTCTATTTCCTATTTTTCTTTGTTTCTTTTGTTAATATGCTGTTTCTTTAGCACATTCCAGTATAACGTAGTTAAAATTGAAAAAATGACAGAAAATATAGAGGTTTACTTCGACATCAAATTATTGAAATATTTTGGAGTTCCTTGATGAATACCTATCCTTATTAAGCTTTACTGTGAAAATTACACAAATGCGTCCATGAAGAGGTGAGCTTGCAGCGAACCAAAATATTGGGGTACCCTAGGTTCGGTAATTTTTTAATTTCTTGACAAGTTACTTGCTATATAGCAATTGAAATTGGCGAATAAAATGAATACTTAAAATCAGAAAAATGTCGTTGTCGTTGCCTTCCTGAAGAAATTTCTTGCTTTATGCAGCTCCCGCTGATTTTATTGTTTGTTCATATTGGTTTCTGTTCGTTATAATTCTTTAAATCAGAGCCATAAATAATCAAAAGGTGACTAGAAGCATTTATATTGCAAAAATCGAACTAAAATTAGCCTAGAAACGTTACAAAATGAATGATCATGCAGTTTCTCAACATTGGAATTAGTTCCCCAAGACCCTTAAGACAGGTGGAATTAAAGCACACTTCACTTAGTCAATATATATCTACTCTATGTCAATCAGAGCAGACATTTCAAAAGTTTGAGCACTAGGGCGGAGTAATTTAAAACTACATATAATCTAAGAGAGAGGTCGGTGTGTTGCAATGCTCTTCAGTTTCATGTTAACTCGAGGGAGTGGGTTGTGTCTGCCAATCCTATACTACCAGTTATATCATGCTTCAAGGGACATTAACATTGATAGAAAAGATTATTTCAGGTTCATAATGGCCAATACATGAAATCATATATATATATATATATATATATATATATATATATATATATATATATATATATATATATTATTGAAGTAACTGGCAGGAGTTTAAAAAAAAAATTGCTAACAAAAGACTCTATATAAAGTTTTATGAAGATTCGACTGTTAATTACAAAACTGCCCGCGTCAATATTGTCACAAATTATAATTCAATTATCAAAAGATTAAAACTTTAAATTTTAGTTACAACATAAAATTATTATACAGCTTATTTACTCAACAAATCATGGTAAAATTATCTTTTACGTTTTCTCTTATTAATCAGGCTTTAATGTCACCACCAGTTGCTCGGGAATTGTCGAGATTCGGTTAAGAAAAAAAAATCAAATGTTTGGAAAAATCTGAAATTTTGGCATGCTCTTTAGCAGCCCTCTTTAGAAATAAATGCCTAGGAGATGTAGGAAAACCAATGATATCGGTACGGTGGCCAAGTGTTAACATTTAAACCATGGTCAACATACCGGTAGTTTCGATCTTCCTCCACCCCTTAGGCATTTATTGCTTAAGACGGCTGCCAAAGAGCACGTTGAACCATTCAAACTACAGTCAACTTGTGATAACTATCAGTTGGAATTTGTAAATACCTATATTTTAACGTTTCGGCTTGCTCCTTGAAAGTTAAAAAAAATACCATATACCATCTATTTCTTGACTTCTTGTGAGCTGGTTGTTCTTCTTAGCCGAATACCATCTATTTCATGACTTCTTATGAGCTGGTTGTTCTTCTTAGCAGAATATCATCTATTTCTTTACTTCTTGTGAGCTGGTTGTTCTTCTTAGCAGAATACCATCTATTTCTTTACTTCTTGTGGGGTCTCCCGTGGTCTAATGGCTAGCGCCTTGGATTCATAAGCGGGAGATGGTGGGTTCGATTCCCAACCTCCGGCAGGAATTTTATCATCCAACGGCTCGCTGGTGAAATTCCTCGCTACACCCTGGATGTCGGCGCTAATGACCTAGACCTTTACTTCTTGTGAGCTAGTTGTTGTTCTTAGTCGAATACCATCTATTTCTTGACTTCTTGTGAGCTGGTTGTTGTTCTTAGCCGAATACCATCTATTTCTTGACTTCTTGTGAGCTGGTTGTTGTTCTTAGCCGAATACCATCTATTTCTTGACTTCTTGTGAGCTGGTTGTTCTTCTTAGCCGAATACCATCTATTTCATGACTTCTTACGAGCTGGTTGTTCTTCTTAGCAGAATACCATCTATTTCTTTACTTCTTGTGAGCTAGTTGTTGTTCTTAGCCGAATACCATCTATTTCTTGACTTCTTGTGAGCTGGTTGTTGTTCATAGCCGAATACCATCTATTTCTTTACTTCCTGTGAGCTAGTTGTTGTTCTTAGCCGAATACCGTCTATTTCTTGACTTCTTGTGAGCTGGTTGTTGTTCATAGCCGAATACCATCTATTTCTTTACTTCTTGTGAGCTGGTTGTTGTTCATAGACGAATACCATCTATTTCTTGACTTCTTGTGAGCTGGTTGTTGTTAATTGCCGAATACCATATATTTCTTTACTTCTTGTGAGCTAGTTGTTGTTCTTAGCCGAATACCATGTATTTCTTGACTTCTTGTGAGCTGGTTGTTGTTCATAGCCGAATACCATCTATTTCTTTACTTCTTGTGAGCTGGTTGTTGTTCATAGCCGAATACCATCTATTTCTTGACTTCTTGTGAGCTGGTTGTTGCTCATAGCCTTATGAGATGGTTGTTGTTCATAGCCGAATATCATTATTTTATTGACTTCTTATCACCTCGACGGCTTATCTCATTGCAGATTTTTTGTAGATTGTAGATTTTTCCGAAAATCTGACTTTTTATGGGCCGAACCCAATTATGTCTTGACTTCTTACCTCAAATGGCTCTTCTATTAATCCAATATTGCAGCTGAAAGAGAATGTAGATACAGGTTGTAAGTACATAAAAAATCTGTTTAAACAAGCTCAAAACTTACTTAAACGAAAAGGAAGTTTGAATAATCCAAGAGAAATTGTGTAATGTTACTGGGTATTGCTCCTTATCCATATTCCTTTCGAATATCTCGTGACTGGTTACATCTCTGCATCTTCCCAGTATTTCCTAGGTAGCTGAATGGATCCCGTTTCCTGAAACATATCCATGGACCTTTCTCCAACATACATTATGGATGCTCACCTTTGCCTCCCCTAAAAGAAGGATAGTTGGATAACTCTTCAAAAATATAAGATATTCCAATATTTGACAGACAGAAATGTGCAGTGAATACAATATTAAGTAATTATCAACAAATTACACATAATATGTTTGTGATTGTCCAATATATACAGGCGATTTTTAACATGATATACCGATTTTTTGGTTCGATCTCCAAGGGCCGATCTATAAAAGAATCGATCTATCTAGAATCGTTTCTTACTTTAATGAGCCTTTACACAGAAAAAAAAACAGCTCGCCAGCTAAGTAAAAACTATAAAATTAATAATTTAATTCGAACAAATATTTAATAATTATTTTCTATAAATGATGTGTGACTTATGTTTTTCATCCCGTAAAATGAATTATATTTTTATTTCATATATTCATATACTTAAGGTCGATTCACCGGGCTTACTTAAGGTCGGTGACGGGCAGGGGGTACAGAATTATAAAATGCTGTATATATATTTATACACATACATATATTGTATATTTATGAGTAGTACACACTCTATTTGTATGGGATACATTCCCAAAAACAAATATATTATTTGATTTGATTTGTCTAGTAACAGACTTTCAATACACCTGAAATATTGTACAACGACTCAATACCTTCCATTGCTTAAACTACAGGGAAGTAGGTAACGCAATAAAAATAAGGTTTCAAACTGTGCTCCTAATTTTTATAACCATTTTTCTCTCTATTAAAATGTTATTCTAATTTTTTTTTGTCTCATTTGGTATTCATATATATGTAATAATACCCATATATTTTAATATGATTTAACAGTAGTAGTTTCATCATATGGGTGATTCTACAGAAAAGTAGCACTTTTGGTGAAAACGTTTTTATTTATTTTTTCATTTTCTTTTATGATTTTTACCTCAGAGATAATAAAGCATGTCTAACTTAATATTATCAAAGCATTGGTCAATTAGTTTTCATGGCCTAAGTGGCCAAAAAGCAGCCATTTTGTTTTTGGGTTGCAGGGGAATGAGAATAAGAATAAAAAACAATATGTGTTAGCAGTAGTTTCTAACTGGCATTCTGAAGAGACAGCATGGTATATTAAACTGGGGAAATGGCAAAAGCCTTGACAAAAACACTTTTTGGGAAAGTATAACTAAACAATATTTTTTGTACTGACAGGGAAGTGAACAAAATTTAATCCTGACTTCCCTGTTGAGATAACGTGAAAAAAAGCACATTTGTGTCAATTATTTTTATTTAATAAATTAACAGAACAAAAGCTAATACTACTAGGTCAAAGGTTTTAGTTTGAATTCCCAAACTAAGTCTTGCTTTTGAATATCAATTTCGTCCTTCGCCTCAGTGTTGTACTATAATTGAAAGCGGAGTGAGAAACTGGGCAGGGATAATTTTGAGGTTTGGATCACCTGTAGCACACCCTGTTTATAATGAAAACCTTTTAATGACAGCTAAATAAAGTGTTTTGGGGTACTTATCAAACAATGTTATCAAATCACAAAAATAAAAATCAACTGATTTTTTATGAAGAGCATGGGAGTGATAAACAATTTTTACAACTCGTCATTTTACTTGAAAAAAAAACTTTCAAAACAGATCCTCTCTTTCCAGAAATCAAAATCAAGCTGAGATAATTTGTTTTTGTGTACATTGAGATTCTAAATTAGCTGACTGAAAAATAAAAAAAACACGTTTACGCTTCACAAATGTTGTGTTTTCATTGTGACAGGTGAGTGATAAAATTTTGTGTGACAGGCATTAGTGAAGCTTTTGTCATCCTTTAGGATAATATTTTTTAGTTTTTTCTCTTCCAGCTACATTCGTGAGGGCATAATGAAAAAAAAAATACTCTAACAAAAAACTTCCTCCAAGTTACTGTAGGCCTAAAAAAATCAACGAAAGTTACAAATCCGAGTAGTGTACAGGGCAGGGGAGTGAGAATTAGGGCTTTGCAAAGCTCCAGCTCCAGATCAAAGGTTGCTACAGATCATCCAGTGCTAGGTATGATTCAAAATAGTTTTGTACCATCTTACTAAAAAGGAAAAACATTAATATTTTCAATACGGACTGAATAATTGAAAAAAAAGCAAAAAGTGCTACTTTTCTGTAGAATCACCCATATATTATTTTTGTGAAAAATAGTCTTACATTTTTATACTTTTAGGTTACAGATATATTCTTCATATTACCAAGTATTCAATCGACTTATTTAGGTCGATTCATAGTACTTATGGGTGATTCTGGAATTTCAATCGATTCGAATCGAAACAAAATACGAATTTTGTAGGTAATTGTGAAATCGATTCATATTGAAGATTGATCCATATCGCAGGCGGTTCTTCTGAGCCTAGAAGATCGATCTTTTGAATCAATCTAAATTCTCCGATCTATTTATTTCGATTCGAATCGATTCATATCGAAGATTGATCCACATCGCAGATCGTTCCTCTGAGCCTAGAAGATCGATCTTTTGAATCAATCTAAATTCTCCGATCTTTTTATTTCGATTCGAATCGATTTAAAAGAACTATTCTTATTCGAGAATCGCCAGTCACTAATACAAGGCGTCCCTATGTTCTAACTTTAGAAATATCCGTACACTAATATCGGTCGGCTCGTCATGTAAATTGTATGTTTTCATGATTGCTTCAATGTAAAGAAATTAATGAAATATCAGACAGCTTTGTGCAGGGTAGGATGTAAGGCAGTGTTCATTAAGAGAAGGATGGCTCGCTTGGGGGCACAGTTCTGTGTCGAAACACCAAAGGACAGCCAGTGTGTCGTCCAAATGTCACACCTACATCAATGCCTCTCCCAAAAATTAGCCTCGTTTTGTCATATTTGTTTTTTAATCACGGAGTAAAACAAGTTTGAGAATATCCCAAAACAAGAAATCACGGGCTCGTCCTGTTTAATAGGCCAGGAGAATACCCGTTTTGTTGGGAGTTTTATGTTTATGATGTGTATAAAACCCTTGTTCAAAAATGATAATTTTGTCAACATTTTTGTAGAACTAATGTCTTAATTTTTCATAGATAGCCAACAGTGTATAGTTTATTATACTAGTCTGCACCATATATTATTATAGAATTAAATTTTTATTTGTTTGAATTCTTGCACCATTTCTTCTTCACCTGTTTTTGCTAAGTATGTCAAGGTGACACTATTTTGATCGGAGGCTGATCTAGAGGAATTGTTTACCATAAATTGGATTGAATAATTAAGGATAGCTTTAACTATTCGTTTACGACTCCTCAAACGCCAAGGCCAAAAGCAGTAAGCGGTTTACTAATTACAAACGTTTCTAGATGTTTACATTGAACCGGGAGGTATGTCATAGGGTCCATTTGTAGAAGAAATCCACCTGCTTTAAGCTGGACTCGAAACATCGCCTACGCAATGTCGGAATGTATTACTCTAGATTAGTCATGAGCCATTTTCGAGTCTTTTAGCGCGGTTACTCCCGATCTCCATAGGGAGAACCCGCTTATGAGGTTGACCTCATACGCAATCCAGAAGTGCCGACTAGAAACTTTCTCGTTTCAGACCCCATAGATCACGAAAATACAGGTGGTTCAAATTTATATATATATATATATGCTTGTCTGTTCGCGCTCTAGCAAGCTCAAAAATGGTGCGATTTCGATGAAATTTGGTACAAAAATCTGTCGTCTAATTTGAAAGGTCAAGTTCGTTAACCAGCAGAATCCGCCCACTGGAAGATAGTGTTTGGGCGAAATTCGCGTAAAAAAATCGTAACGCATACTTTTTTGAGTTTATATGCTTGCATGTACTTGTTTTGTAGGTTTCTTAGCATAGGAAAACGAATGAAACAATTTTCAAGGCGATACCTGTAACCGTTTTTGAGAAAAGTGGAATCAATGTTTTTGTAAGTCATTATTTTTTTATGGGTACTTAGAATCGCGGGATTTAATTGAAATATTTTCTACATCTTAGAAATTAATCCAAACTAAGATGTTTAAATTTTGGTTATATTTGGAGTTCAGGAAAAATGCGAAAAAAATTATTTTATTAATAGACATGAAAAGTTTTCGGATATTCATGCATTTTTCGTAAATATCTCGATAACGGTTGGAAAATCGTGGTAAGTGGAAGGTGACCATTCGAATGCTTGCTAAATTCTCTATAAAAAAGGTTCTGAAGCAATATTCGATAGGGCTACGTCAATCAGAGATATAAGCGCTGATGATTTGTGATGCTAATCTATTTCATTTCTTCGAGATGTACGTAACCGCGCTAAGATGACGCAGTTCCTGCGAGTCGGACTTTTTTACTTTACCCACGCCAGTTACTTTTATTACTAAAACAGTTATTTATCGTATCATTGAGTTAATAGTTATGAAGAACAGATGTTTAAACTAAGAGTTAATTTAAATAAATTATTTATTCAACAAATGCAAACCAAAAAAAAATTGAAAATACGCTACTTCTTCCGATTTTAACACGCGACTCAGTTTAATCAAATTCATTATTTGACAACTTCAACACAGCACAACAAACACAACTTCAACGTGTCTTATAAACTATAACCTCTTTCATGTATAAACTTTATGTAGCCTAGCAACACCTGTTACAATATTGTAACAAAATATTATGACGTTATTCTAAAAAGTAACTGGCGTGGGTAAAGTAAAAAAAGACCCCCATTTTCGAATATGAATCGATTTTTATTTGTTAAATCGATTCGAATCTAAATTAAAAGGTCGATCGACTAAAAAGTTCGAAGAGTTCAGATCTATCTTCTAGGCTTAGAAGATCGATCTACGATATGGATCGATTTCACGATTACTTACAATAACCTACGAAATTCGCATTTCATTTCGATTCGAATCGAATCACATTCGACAATCTTCCGTCATTACTACGAATCGACCTTAATAAGACGATTTGAATACTTAATAACATGAATGTCAAAAATATGTCTGTAGCCTCAAAGTAGACAAATTTAACGCTATTTTACATCTAAAATAATATATAATTAAACTACTGCTGTTACATCATAGAAATACGTGTGGGTATTATTACATGATTTAGTAATACCCATATATATATATATATACATATATATATATATATATATATATATATATATATATATATATATATATATATAAATATTTACATATGTTAGGGGGGAGAAGAACATACATTAATATGTAATTTACATATATATGTTTATCAAATGAGGGGGAAAAAATAATAATAATAATACAGAAAAATGGTTATGTAAATGAAGAGTACAGTTTGAAACCTTATTTTAGCACTTTCCTCCGAAGGAAAGTAGCTATTGAGGTTGGACTCATGACGGAATTTTTGAAAAAGTTCTTTTTTTTTTTTTTTTCTTTTTTTTTTTTTCTTTTTTTTTACGGCGCATCTACTTCTAGGTCATTAGCGCCGACATCCAGGGTGCAGCGAGGAATTTTCCCAGCGAGCCTTGAGATGAGAAAATTCCTGCCGGAGGTGGGAATCGAACCCACCATCTCCCGCTTATGAATCCAGCGTGCTAGCCACTAGACTACGGGAGACCCCCTGAAAAAGTTCTTCTAATCTTTATCGATCCTACCTAGTAGACACCGAAAATGACCCCCGTTAAAATTTATATATATATATATATATATATATATATATATATATATATATATATATATATGTCTGTTAACACGATAGCGGCCAGAGTTTTTGTTTTTTCGTCACGAAACTTGGTATATAGCATTCAATTGATTGAACGAGTTCGTTAACCACCAAAGTCGGTCCACCGGAAGGGGGGGGGGGTTTACCCCGAACCCATAACACTAATTTGACTATGTCAGCCGTAATATTTGTTATATTTCAACGAAACTTGGAATTCGTAGTGGTAATATAGAGAGAAAAATGAGATATAAAAATGAACTAAATCGGTTCATTAGAAGGGGGGGTTTACTCCGGACCCACAATACCAATTCGCCACTACCAGCCGTGATTTTTGGTATATTTCGACGAAACTCGGTATTCGTAGTGGTAATCCACAGGTAAATATGTGTTGAAAAATAAATTAAATCGGTTCATTAGGAGGGGGGGGGGGGGTTTACACCGGACCCACAATACCAATTCGCCACTACCAGCCGTGATTTTTGGTATATTTCGACGAAACTCGGTATTCGTAGTGGTAATCCACAGGTAAATATGTGTTGTAAAAAAAACTAAATCGGTTCATTAGAAGGGGGGGGGGTTTACTCCGGACCCAAATTCCTAATATACTCATACCGGTCGTAATTTCTGCTGTATTGTAACGAAACGCGGTATACGTCGTGGATAATTCATGAGAAAGAAGTGTTGTAAAAATGAGCTGAATCGGTCAATCGGAAAGCGGGGGTTTAATTTATAATATATTTCAATAGAAAAGCCCGCCAGACGTAGGTTCACAAAGCCGCCGCAAGGAGCGCTTTCTACCAGAGAGTGACTGTATCCTGTTCCTGCGTTAGATCAAAATACGATAATATGAGGTTTTTTGTATTTATTACGTAGTGTAATAGGTACCATGTGTAAACATAACTCTGGAAGCAAATTAATAATTGATCAGTTACTCATTACAAATTTAAAAGAGAACTATTCATGCTTTTATTTTATTTATGTAGGATATTTTAAGCAAATTGTTCTGGAAAGCAGTCTACACTACCCAAATTCTGAGGAAAGTGCTTAGTTATGCAGCTCCTGCGTGACGGACTTTTTACTATTTTACCTTGTTCCCTCTAGTTGTAGAAACCGAAGGTATTGAATCGTTGTATATTGTAAGAATATAGGACATAGCATATGTCCTATATTCTTACAATATACAATTGTCCTATGTCACATAGGACACTGTTCTATTTTCTTCGTCAGTTGAATAATAGAAATGAGATTGAACAATAAGAGTTGAGATAAAATATTTGAATATTTTAAATTAAAAAAAAAAAAAAACACTTTCTTTTACGGTATTCTAGATAGATCGATTCCTTAAAAGATCACGTTCGATTTTTCCGAAAATCTGACTGTTTTTATGGGCCGAACCCAACTTTGCCTTGACTTTTTACCGTTCTCAAATGGTTCTTCTATTAATTCAATATTGCAGCTGTAAGAGAGTGTAGATACAGGTTGTAAGTACATAAAAAAATGTGTTTTCATAGTTTTCGGTATTCTACATAGATCGATTACTTAAAAGATAGGCTCTTGAAGATCGATTCAAGAAATTGATACATCATGTTTGAAATCGTTACTAAATCGGGACACTGACTGTTCCGTGAATTAAGAGTCGGTTTTACCTGGTTTTAAATGACTTATGAGAGTGTCTGGAAATACCTTAATAAATAAATAAATAGAATAAAAAAATAAAAAAGTGCTGTGAAAAATATAAATGAACAAGGTTCGTTCAAGAATGATCACGAAGGTAATAAATAAATTATATTAATTTATAAAAATACATTTTCTAATAATTATGCAATTTTGATTCATGCCTGTAATTTTTTTTAAATTTATTTCAAAACAGTAAATTACTTAGGGAAATAATTTAAGCCTCCTAGTAATATCAGACGGAGACCAGTGGATCATTATTCAGAGAATGTAGGAGCACAGGTGAAAGGTGGATGTTTGATTGGTCCGCCAGCTATCGGGATAAAAGGGACCGCTTGCTTTAATGTCGCCGATATAAACTGGACCCGGAGATTCTGGTTAAGGAGCTCCAGACTTCTTATCAGTGGATTATTTATTCATATATAAAGGGCAGGCTTGCATTCGGCTCTTCTTATTGCTTGGAAATTAGTGTTATGTGCACTTGGTTGTGGAGCGTTTAGTTTTGGACTTGTTTAACCAAACAGGACCAACCAAGCAACCAACCTACCAACTAGACGTAGCAACTAGACCTTGTTGCTATAGTTGAGATACCAACGTCGTTGTAAACCACGATAGATATATTACAAACAAAATATAATATTTATAGGCTGGAATGTAGGGATTGTGATGCAACATATATTGGAGAAACAAGCAAATTTTAAAGAAAAGATTAGTACAACACATAAAAAGTATATACGACCAGCGCCAAATAAAAAGAGCTTTGTCAAATCATACAACTCAGAATAAACATAATTTTAAATTTGACGTGGTATAAATATTGGATAAAGAAATAAATGGACCAAAAAGGAAAGTGAAAGAAAAGTATTTAAGAAGATTCTAGAGCTATAAATACAAAAAAAAACAGTAAACATTTTAGTGGAGTATTTCATAGTTTAATGCAAAATTAGTTGGATGCACGATAGCGAAATAAGAAAAATAAGGGATAGATATTGGAGAAAGGGAAAAACAATAATACTTTCTTATCGGTATTGCCCTAAGCTTGTACTAACTGATTCTCTTTTGTACGAGACCAGCCATGGATGGGGATTGTTTCATTAAGTTTTTAAAGTTTCTCCTTAAGTTTTCATTCACTAAAAAACGACTTATACGAGGGGTGATCAAAAAGTTCCAGGACTGTTTAGATTGCGCGGCAATGGAGTGTCATAGAGCAGTGCGGTTGGCAGCATTGTTTATCGTGACTCTTCCTGAACTCAGCTGTTTATTCAGATTGTTGATAACCTTCTTCATTGTAAAGTTACTGCTGTGTTCGTAAAAAAAGTTTTTTGTGTTCGGCGATTTCTTGAAATGAATGAAAAGGAAGAGCAACGCGTTTGCGTAAAGTTTTGTGTGAAGTTGGGTAAAACGTTTACTGAAACTTTTCAAATGTTGCAAGTGGCTTTCGGTGATGAATGTCTGAGTCGGTCAAGGTGTCATGAGTGGTACAAAAGGTTCAAGGAAGGCCGGACATCGTGTGAAGATGATTCTCGTTCAGGGCGCCCATCAACTTCGACTGATGACGATCATGTTGCAAGATTGAACAGTCTCGTGCGTTCTAATCGTCGACTAACCATTCGTGAGATGGCTGAAGAATTGAACATTTCATTTGGTTCGTGTCAACAAATTTTAACAGAAAATTTGCGGAGCGGTGAGTGGTTCCTGCATCATGACAATGCGCCTGTTCATTCCGCACTGCTCATTCGCGACTACTGCACCAAAAATGGAATGACGATCATTCCCCACCCTCCATATTCACCTGACCTTGCCCCTGCAGACTTTTTCTTGTTTCCAAAACTCAAGAGACCCATGAAGGGAAAGAGATTTGAGTCCGTAGATGACATTCAAGAAAAATCGCTGGAGCAGCTAAACACCATTTCACAAGATGATTTCTCAAAGTCCTTCACGCAGTGGAAACATCGTTGGGAAAAATGTATAGCTTCCCAAGGAGAGTACTTTGAAGGGGACGACGTCCAATAGCCTGTAGATTTTTTAAATAAATTAATAAAAAATCAGTCCTGGAACTTTTTGATCACCCCACGTATACAATACCGTACTCCGACCAATATGGACCTATAGACTAGAACTATGGGGTTCCACTAAACCTACCAATTCCTACAGAATACAAACAATGCAATCCAAAATCCTTCGAAAAATATCCAATGCTCCTTACTACGTCTCCAACCTAACCCTGCATGACTTCAATATCCCCTTTATCCAATCCCTGGCCAAATCAGTCTATCAGAAGTTTCATTCCAATCTCCCCGGCCATCCTAATCCTTTGATAAACTCTCTATCCTCCTTCCATAATCCACAAAATCCTCATAGAAGATTAAAGCGGCGGTGGCCTAGAGACAACTTGTTATAACATGCCATCTACAATGCTCAAAATTTATTAATCTAGTGGGTTGTGTAATTGTACATACCTATTCCCATATCATGTCTCACAAAGCTATTGTTCAATAACCAGCAAAATTACTGGAAATATGTACAGCATATTGTTGTAATTATCAATAAAGGTTTAAAAAAAAAGAAAAAAAAAAGTTTTTAAAAAAACTTTAATTTTTTTTTTTTTTTTTTGACTAATTTATTAGATGACGACTACTATATATATAAGGTATTTTAAATATAATTTATACTATTGAATATTTTAATAATTCAAAATTGTAATGTTTTAAAAAAAAAATTTTAGAAAAGTATGTCTGTGAAGAAAGGCCAAGATTGCCAGAAACTAGTCGACATAAATGAAATGGTTTGAATGAAGTTTGAAGCAATTTGGTGACCTATATGGCCTCTATTAAAAGAAGAGGACAAACATATATGTGGAAGGGGTCAAGTTACGAGAGTGTATATATATATATATATATATATATATATATATATATATATATATAAATTATTTTTATGTATTTAATTTTCGTCCTACATAACTGAGGCGATTCGCTCGTTAATTACAAATCTGTTCTTATTAACAAAAAGTTATTATTCTTATTAACATTACGAAACAAAATACATGACAAAACAAACTAAAAGATAGCAAACATACTTTGTCATACTCATGTCGTTTAAAAGTTGGGCATACTTTACTCGCACACTCGTTTTAGCACTTTCCTCCGAAGGAAAGTAGCTCATGACGGAATTTTTGAAAAATTTCTTCAAATCTTTATCGATCCTACCTAGTAGACACCGAAAATGACCCCCGTTAAAATTTATATATATATATATATATATATATATATATATATATATATATATTTTATTTATCGCACCGCATCTATGGCGAAGTGCATTTTTTCGGTCTTTTCAGTAGAGGGCGATGTAAAGTAGGTTTAGTCGAGCATATTTCTAAAACATTTTCTTATATAATAATTTTAAAATATTTTAACCAGATATTTTGACTTGGTATTTACTTAGATGTTGTTGTAAATATTTATGTCCTTTAAATGTTTGAGTATTGTATCAATGTGGTGGCTGTCATCTCCGAGGAGTTCTGTCAGGTCAATAGGTACATCAAGGTTCTGTCTTAAATAGCAGTTAGTCAGTATATGCTTGATTGTCAGTTCTGAGTTACATGTTCGGCATGTCGGTTTGTCCTTGTTAGTCATTAGGTACTCGTGAGTCACACGACTGTGGCCGATACGTAGTCTGGCTAATATGACTTCTTCGCGTCGTGATTTTCTGTGTGACGAAGGCCATTCTTTTACCGTAAACTTCACCGTCCTCAGTTTGTTCTCTGTTGTGTTAGTCCAATCCAGTTGCCAGTAGTGTAATATTGTTAGGTCAGTGTAACGTATTACGTCTTCATAGTACGAGTCGAGTGGTTCGTAGGTTTGTTCTTCTGTTGCAAGTTTGGCTTGTCGGTCAGCAATTGTGTTTAGTCCTAAGTTTTCATGTCCCGGTAGCCACCACAGAGTTACGTGTTTACCAGAAGCATGTAGGTTGTGTATTTCGTCCTTTATTTCTATACATGTGGGATGTGTCGTCTATATATTTTGTAAACATTGCAGTGAACTCAAAGAGTCACTACAAATGATGATGTGTGTTTGTTGCGTTGATGGCAGACTCTTCAACGCGAGGAGAATGGCTTGCAGTTCTGCTCCAAGGATGCTAACATTTGGTGGAAGTTTTTTGCTGTACACATCATCTTGCAAGATTGCAGCTGCTCCTACACCGTGTTTTGTTATTGAGCCATCCGTGTAAAGAATTAGGGAGTTTTTGTATTCTGAAGTGAATTTTGTGAAGTACTGTTTGTATAGTAAATTTGAAGCTGGGTTTGTCTTTTTGAATTTGGCGAGTGTCATGTCTATGTTAAAATTACGTATTGTCCATGGAGGTGTTCTTGAATGTATGTGTGTTTTTATATAAGGAATTACCAAGCCAAAAGTATCTTCGATTTCCTTACATCTTATAAGAAATGGCCGGATATGATTTCTTTTTTGTTCATAATCCTCGATATACGCAGACTGGTTAGGATTCAAAGAATACATAACAGACAAACTAAAAAACCAGTACATACACAATATACAAGACTTTAACGAACTCGTCACTCAAGCAGCCGAATCTTGCATACCTAAAACTAAAATAGTAAGGAATCAGATCCCTGTCTCTTGGTGGAATGAACGATGCAAACAAGCAGTTAAAGAAAAACGCTTTGCTCTTAACAGCTTCAGGCGAAATCCTAGCACTGAGTTCTTAATTAAGTATAAAAAGGCAAAAGCTATCTGCAGACATGTAATAATAGAGAGTAAGAGACAAAGCTGGATAGACTTCTTAACAACAATAAACTCACAAACAACGACTAAAACGATGTGGGATAATCTTAATAAAATTAATAAAAAAAAGTATAGAAGACCCATATCAGGACTGAAAATCCATAACACAATACTAACTGACTCTACTGACATCACGAATACTCTCGGCAGACACTTCAGTGACATATCGAAGGCTCCAGAAAACAACGACGCTTATGAAGAATACATGCTACGTAATACATTTACCTTCGAAAATACTAACAATGAAATGAACTGTCTTAACGATCCATTCTGCCTTCAGGAACTCCAGCAAGCACTAAAACACACTAAAGACAGCTCACCAGGACCCGACAATATAACATACTCAATGCTCAAACATCTACCCAATAACTGTCTCTCTCAATTATTACATGTTATGAACTCAATATATGCCTCAGGAAAAGTCCCTGAAAGCTGGACTAATAGCATCGTTATTCCGATACTCAAACCAAATAAAGACAAATCTGCTTTTACAAGCTTCAGACCAATTTCTCTAACCAGCTGTGTCTGCAAAGTATTTGAAAAAATGTTAAATAAAAGATTGCTTTGGATACTGGAAAGAGAAGACCTACTGTCCCCATATCAGTGTGGTTTTAGAAAATCTCACTCAACCACAGACCATCTAGTCCGACTAGAATCTTCTATTGTGGACTCTTTCTTGAACAAGAAATCAACGATGGCGATCTCATTTGACATACAAAAGGCGTTTGACACAGTATGGCAGAGAATAATTATTTCAAAGCTCTATGAATGGGGTGTTCGAGGAAATGCGCTTATATATATATATATATATATATATATATATATATGTAAATTGTTCTGGAAAGCAGTCTACACTACCCAAATTCTGAGGAAAGTGCTTAGTTATGCAGCTCCTGCGTGACGGACTTTTTAATGATTAAAATTGTTTGAATGGAACACAAGAATCAGGCTCAAGCCATATTCTTAACAAGCCTTTTCTGCAATGCGATTAGACGATCTTATTTCAGGTGACAATTTGAATTATAATGGAAACCGAGGAACTATTGACATAATTTTAGGCGTTAATGACGAAAGCTTACAAGATCAACAAGGCATTAGGATTAGGAATTTAATTGGAGAAATCACTCCTTAGAAATGGATTTCAAGCCGACCGTCGAGGATTTCATAGGAACTGGAGGAAGTTGGCTCAAGAAAACCACTAATTGTGGCTTTTAGAGGTATTGTTAAATAACAAAAAAATATATATATATATATATTGTATAAACCTCATAAGTGATGTTGATATCTAATTGAAACCAATAAATTTATTTTGTTATCATAGGGTTGGGTTGATTAGGGGCTTAAGGGCAAAAACTATTATAGTCCGCCCGCAAACAAAAGAACAAGGTATTGCAATCGAGCTGCCTTTAGCACTTGTGGTGGAAGGCCTAGCTCCCCTCCGGCCACGCCCCTTCTGCTTCTTCTGTTTGCGGCCGGACTATAGGCCCTTACACTACAGAGAACTCGTGTAAAGTGTAATGTGGTTGAACAGAGTTTGCAATTGTGTTTAAGAAAATTTTGCTTTGGAGAACAAAATTTACACCATAGATGCAAGGACCAAACGTGTACATAGTTGCTTTGGGGAAAAAACTGACCATAAAAAAACCATTTTGGGGAAAATATCAGACAATATTGCTTTGTAAATTACTACCAATAGATACAAAAAATAAGAACCAAAAATGAACATCCATACAATGCCACCTGCCCATTTATGTTAATATATTTATTTTTAATATAATTAATTTTTTAAATGTTTATTCATTCTTTTTTTTTTAATGTATGTAGTTTTTTTGTATTATTTATTTATATCGCCATAGGATTCTAATGTTTTCTTATTATTTTAGACTGATAGTTCATGGGGTCTGTTATTTATTAATATGGTGATATATTTATTTTAGCACGTTTTCTCCCTCCCTTCACATTGAGAACCCCCGTTTTTGAGGTGTCGACTAGAAAATTCCAAGTTTCAAAACCCATAAGTTTTTTAAATGGATAATAATCATAATATTTAATTGAAATGGTCTCTAATCTGACAGATTTCCAATTAACATTTATTAAACAATTAAAACATTCTTAAGAAAGGTATATATTGATTTCCTTCTCTTAAATAAGCTTTCAAAAGATAAATATCTGAAAATGTCTACTGGTTAAAAAGTAAGCGAGATATATTCGAGCTGTGGGCGACAAGTGACACAAACATATTACAAGCCCGCTTCCACATGCACATAGACCATTTTCTGTAATCCTGTTTTTCCGAATCAGGAGTCCCCTATTCACTCCTTCCAGGAGTAAATATTTCAAAAGTTTTAATTAAATCAATACTTTCTCCATTTGCTTTACCTAAGGGGGAAGAGAAAGCTAAAAACCAGGAGACACTTAATTCTTGCTTTTCAAAAACTATTTAATTTCAGTTTCTCCATCTACATATAAATGAAGAAAATAGATTGTATAGGATCGAATGGATGGGTTATTTATTTATTTAAAAATTGCTAGATTATCTGGATTATAGACTTATGGCATTATACTGAATGAAATATCTATATATATATATATATATATATATATATATATATATATATATATATATATATATAAAATCACGTGTCTGTCTGTTTTTCTGTTTGTCTGTTTGTTTGTTCCTTATACAAATCCACACCGTTTGACCGATTTGGACCAAACTTGGCAGACAGGTAGGTCTTGATACGGGAAATCTCCTAGGCTAGGTCAAAAAAATCTACCAGCTGTCTGTCTGTATGTTTGTGCCTTATACAAATCCGCACCGTTCGTCCGATTTTGAATAAACTCGATACCGTCTCCACACCGTTCGTCCGATTTTGACTAAACTCGGTACACATGTAGATCTTAATCTGGGGAGTGTCGTAGGCTAAGTCGAAAACGTCTACCAGCTGTCTTTCAGTAAGTTTGTACCTCATACAAATCCACGTCGTTCGTCCGATTTTGACTAAACTCGGTACACAGGTAGATCCTAATCTGGAGAGTGCCGTAAGCTAGGTCAAAAACCTCTACCAGCTGTCTGTCTGTATGTTTGTTCCCTATAAAATCAAAACCGTTCAATAGGTTTTGATCAAACTGGGCACACAGGTTGGTCTTGATCAGGGGATTGTCATAGGCCAAGTCAAAAAAGTCTACCAGCTGCAATCTGTATGTTTTTTTTTTTTGTTTTTTTTTGTTGTTTTTTTTTGTTTTTTTGTTTTTTTATAAAAATCCACTCTGTTAGACCGATTTTCACCAAACTTGGCATACATGTATGTCTAGATACGGGGGGTGTTATAGGTTAGGTCAAAGTCGTCTAGGACTCAAAGTTGGGAGGTCACGGGTTCGAAACAGTTACAGGTTCGTGTTATTAGATTTTAATAATACTTATTTGGTTTCAAATTTATTTAGGCTTTTCTATACGCAGAAAGTAGGTGTAGCATGGCACGCCGGGTAACAGCTAGTTAAGAATATATTCTGCCGAATACTAAAAGCTATACATTCCATACATGGACAGAAACCTGTGACAAGAAATAACATGTAATGCACTTGCCTGACCATCGAGTTATAGGTAATTATGAGGCTTATAATAAGACATTTACTCTCACGATACGTCATCAAAACGTTTGCAATATCTGTATTACTACGGTAACAATAAAATACATACTGACAGACTACATGGATAGACGTAACTTTTACGTTGCATAACTTACTGACTGAAGGTAGCCCTTACATAGACACGGTATTGAAATATACACAAAACAGAATACATTAATATCAAACGAGTCTCCCCGTGGTCTAGTGGCTAACGCCTTGGATTCTTATGCGGGAGATGGGGGTTCGAGTCCCACCTGCAGGAGGAATTATTCTCATTTTAGGGCCCATTGAAAAAATTCCTAGCTGCTCCAAGGATGTACCAAACATGTTAAAGGCCCAAATGTCATGCACTAAAAAAAAAAAAAAAGAAAAAAAAAAAAAAAAAGAAGAAAAAAAAAACACCTAATATGGAAATGACGTGGAGTTAACCATTTTCAACGTTATATATTCAACCATTTTGGCATTCAAATTTTTCTAATTAAGTCGGAAATTGGTTTCGTTTTATTGACCACTTTTTTCCACTTATTTTAAGTGAATTCATCAGATAAATAGGCATATCAAACGAGAATGATTTTTGTGTGTGTGTGTGTGTGTGTGTGTGTGTGTGTGTTTGCTAACACTCGGGAAGGCGCAATCAAAATGTAACGGCGACACGCGCCTCCCCCTGTGAGGCCCAACTACCTTTTTTCGTTGTGATAGTAGAAATCCTACGTTACCACCGGATTGGTACACTCTTTTTATGCTAGTTCTGAGTATTCAAGCTTGCACTGGTCATTTGTCGCATAAAAAGTGCTGGCACTAAAATTCTTCATGTCCGTTCTTTCTGCAACAATTCATTTCTTGAAACATAATGAATATATTATAACGAAAAAATAAATATTAAATAACATTATTTATGAATAAACTTGTAACATGAGTCATCACCAGCATAGTTCTCCACGCTATGTTAGGTTTAAATAACTTTTGCTTTCTGCTAATGGCTAAATTAGGTTCGTTTTAGAAAAATGTCAAGCGTTTCTTTCGTTAAAATGCTAGGATAAATTTGTTAATATAATGTAATGTTTACAGCAAAAATCAAAAGTTTGAAAACAATATATGAAACATTACTATTCTTATATGTAGCAATCACAGCAGGAATAATGATTCCATAGAAACACGCTCAGATTATGTTACAGCGAGTGAGACTTTTTATATTCGTTACTAAATTAAAAGACGGGGTGGGGGGGGTGAATAAATAAAATATAATATAAAAAATAGCTAAGAGGTTGCATTTAAATGCTTTAAAATTCCCAAATCCACATAAGGAAGATTTAACACTATAATTTTCCTTTAATCCATTCTTGAATCCAACATTAAGAAGAATGGTCGCACAACATTGCCTTCGGAGAAAGAAAGCATGGAAATCAAGCAATGCAGCTGGGTCGAGGTCAATGCTGCTTGAATTTCAAATGCTTTGTTTTCCATAACAGCATTGAATTGGAAGTACTTATGTTTAATTTAAAGAACAATGACGTCTAAATCAGTCTAGAGAAAGGGGAGTGTAATGAATTTTTAAATTTATCAATGTAACCGTATACCGATTGTATTTATGTTTATTATATTGCTGTATAATAAATCAGGACGCTATACGCCGCTAGTTATTTTATTTTCTTAGTATCTTTATTTTTTAATAAAAAATGTATGGCAAAAACCAATTTCGCCAGGTTGGGTAAATGAATACAGAATCTGCCGTTTAACGCTCGGATGCAATACCAGATAAAATGATTACCAACCAAAAAGTTCATTTGAAGTATGGTCCGATTCCGAAAAGAAAAGAAGCTATGTCCAATTTTCTGTTTTTTTAACGTAGTCATGTTTTTTATAGAATAAGAAAGGTTTTCTCAAAATCTATTCAAGATTATTAAATTCTAATTATGCCATCATAAAATAGACAAAATGTTTTCCTTTAAGAAAACAGTAATTCACTTCACTATAACTATTATTAAAAGATACTTTCTGGACGTCCAATAACGCAATTCTGTTTTTATCAATGAATTAGAGTTTTTTCGCGATTTTTTTCCTCAGCCCCCAAACGGACTGCAGATTCAATACTTACAACTTTTTTTCTTTTTTTTTTCTCATAGTATCCCTTTCAAGAGTGCATTTATTTTGAACACATTTGCCATTGCTTTATTTGGCATATTACATGTAGTGATTATGTGTTTTGTTACATATTTTATATGGAGATATAGACTTCGATAAGATGATTTTAAACTTCTACGTTTAGTAAGCATTAAATCCATGCAAATGAAGTGGAGGTTTATTGAGGGAGAAATTGAACGATTGGCTCCCTTTTGTCATAAAAATGTGGAATATAGTTTTGTTACTTTCAAATGCCTTGTGTGAAGAAATTAATAATTGTTCATATTTTATTGACTAAACTGAGGGAATCCATTGCCCAGCCCGAAAGCAATAAAAGTAACTGAAAGAAACGATTGGAAAAGTTGTTCATTTGAGAGATATGTCACATTTCGTGTTTTCCAATTTGTTATTGATTTATCTTTTACGTAATGTATTTAGCGCCCAGTTTTGACTAGAAATTTTGAGCGGAGAATTCAAAAAGATTTCATGGTAGTTGAATAATTTTAATACAAAATTTACGCGTAATTTGAAATGTTTTCAAATAAAATTTGAAATAAAACTAAAAATTGTGCAAAACATTGCGGGAGGAAAAATGTTAACCTTCAATAATATTCAACTGACCCTTTTGTTGATATTCGTATTTTCGTGCTAGGCGGAAGGTCAAATTCCAGGGTGAAACAGTCTGGTGAAGTTTTTATTATTTGACCTTCCGCCTACCACGTAAATACGAATGTTAATCTTCAGTTCGGCCGCAACATTTTGTGGACAGACAAAGCCACGGAATGGAATATTTAACAGTCCCAATTCGCATACTTGGTCTCATGTTAATCCTTATGCCCTGCGAAGATCACACAATCAGTATCAGCTCCAAGTTAACACGTAGTGCAGAATTCAGGAGGAATATCTTCTCCAGCTAATCCTGATTCCCGATAGGTTCGATTCGACATATTTTCAAACCTACACTCGAATTAAACACGGTCAACCTATTGCATTGGAAGACGTTCCGCTGGCACATAGATCCATGGTTCCTGATGGATTCCTGTCCGCCACACAGCAGCAGTTCTGTTAGCCAGTGGATGGATCCTCAGTCCAAGTTCATAAAGGTCCAATTGCAAATTCGGCACATTTTCAAATATTTTAGTGCCAACTACGTCATGTAAAAGATAAATCAATGCAAATTTGTTAAATACAAAATGTAACATATCTCCCAAATGAAAAACATTTCCAATCATTTCTTTCAGTTACTTTCATTGCTTCCGGACTGGACAATGGATTCCCACAGTTTGGTCAATAAAAAAATGAATAATTATTAATTTCTTCACACATGGTATTTGAAAGTAACAAAACTACATTCCACATTTTTTTGACGAAAGGGAGCCAATCGTTCAATTTATTCCTTAATAAACCGCCACTTCATTTTCATAGATTTAATGCTTACTAAATGTAGAAGCTTTCGTGTAAGTAGTGACTCTGTAGTCCGTTAGGGAGCTGAGGAAAAAAATCGCGAAAAAAAACTGTAATTCATTGATAAAAACGGAAGTGCGTTATTGGAGGTCCAGAAAGTATCTTTTAATAATAGTTATAGTGAATTAAATTACTGTTTTCTTAGAGGAAATTTTGTCTATTTTATGATGGCATAATTAGAATTTAATTATCTTGTATAGTTTTTGAACAATCCTTTCTTATTCATTAATAAACACGACTTTTCCTTTCGGAATCGGACCATACTTCAAATGAACTTTTTTGTTGGAAATTATGTCTCCAATCACCTCCTAGAGTTTGGCTACTTAGACCTGAATCACCCAGTATATGCTATTTTACGCAAATTATTCAGGAATGCTGTGTACCCTCAATATGCTTAGTTATGCAGCTCCTGCGTGACAAACTTTTAATCACTGAATCACATATATAGTACAAATATATCCAACAAAACATTTCATATTTATTATTATCTTTATATTGCTGAGGAATGCTTTGCACTTCTTCGGTATGAAGTATTCAGTTACTTTCCGTCCACTTTTCTGATCAGACCCACTTGACGCGAGTGGTACTCCACAACAGAACCCCACCACAGCTGCAATGATTGACAGCCCGGTGTACGAGAAGTGCGAGATGGAAGCCTGGAAGTGTATGGTAATAGGTACGATCCTTGACCGATTTTCGGGGTGGCCTTTAGCTGTGTCTAATCTACGCCAACACCCAGAGTACCAACCAGCCGGCGTACTTTCGACTGGCGAGTATTGAACCAGTGATCCGGATAAAATATGCAATAGACATTCCGTTCCAGCAAAGAGCTCAAAAGTGTACGTTTGATGTATACGTTAATAGAATATAGCATGCAGAACGACTCACAGGGACGACATCAACTTTGTGGGTCTCCGTAAAATTATGTCCAAATAGTTGAACAAAAACCGCTCGTTGATATAAATAAATGGCCGATTTTCCTCTAAAAGAATAACATTTTGATAATAAAAAAGTAATTTGGGAATAAAGAAAAATCAGTTATTCATTCCTTGTAATACATTATACAGTTATTTCATACATATATTAATTTGCACTACTCTTTGACATGGTAAAAATCAGTTCCCACCAAATTACGATTTACATTCCCGCCAAAATCAATTTCCGGTCACGAGACCAATGATGTTTGCATTTGAAGACACCTGGTCACATTCATTCTTCAGGTCAATAAAAAACTAGTGTCAATATTATTTTTACATTCTTTAATACAAAAAAAAAACACTAGTAATAACACATTGCAGAGCCAATGGCCATACTACTTTGTCCCAACCTCAGACAATTACAATGTTATCAAATTTCAAAAATATGACTACATATATTTTCAATTTTTTTTTAATATTTGAAAGCTACCGAGACAACAGACGAGAAGGAATTGTACTTGCTCGACTCCGAATTGGCCACGCAAGACTAACACACGAATACCTCATGACAACTTTACTGTAAAACACCTACTTGCAGAGTGCGGAAGACGACAAACCCTAAATATCCCACACGACATGTACGAATTGTTGAGGGACAGCAGCCAGTACATAAACACAATACTTTCTTACTTGCAGGGCACTAAACTATACACTCGCATTTGAAGACATCTCCTGAATAACCAGAGGCTTCCAGGCATATAACAGACATTTCCAATCCTCTGGAAATAATTGAATTAAATATTCATCTTAATGCTGGTTCTTTAGACCATACAGGTACAACCTAAAGGAGTAAAATCGCAGTAGATGCGAATCAATTATAAATAAATAAATAATATTTGAAAATATAGTTTTTGTTGTGATTTTCACAAGTCCTCCAAAATTTACAACGTGTATTTTTTTTTTGTTTTGTTTTTTAAATGGGCAGAAGGTTAATCAATAAAATAAAAACTCTATTACTAACTAGTCCTTTTACGAAAACTGCTTTACAAGTTTCTTTTCCACGGGAACTAATAGTAATTAGCAGTCGTTTTATAAAACGTATCTTGTTTAATAAGATCAGTTGAAACGTAATTATACAATCTTACCATACGAAGGCCGAACCACGCAGGATTTTAGGGTCAGTTTTAATATAATTACTAGTAAATAAAACCTTTATTATTTTATTCTTTTGTATTCGGTCTATATTATACTTTTTTATTGTATATCATTTTACTTTCCTTCGTTTTCTTTATTCTATGAATGAACTATTTAATTTAACTGATCCTTTGCTTCTGTTAGCCGTAGTCCTAGTACTCAGCTGAAGAAAAAAAAAGTCCATCACGCAGGAGCTGCATAACTAAGCACTTTCCTCAGAATTTGGGTAGTGTAGACTGCTTTCCAGAACAATTTGCTTAAAATATCCTACATAAATAAAATAAAAACATGAATAGTTCTCTTTTAATTTTGTAATGAGTAACTGATAAATTATTAATTTGCTTCCAGATTTATGTTTACACATGGTACCTACTACACTACGTAATAAATACAAAAAAAACCTCATATTATCGTATTTTGATCTAACGCAGGAACCGGATACAGTCATTCTAGTGGTAGAAAGCGCTCCTTGCGGCGCCTTTGTGAACCTATGTCTGGCTGGCTTTTCTATTGAAATATATTACAAAGTAAACCCCCCTTTCCGATTGACCGATTCAGCTCATTTTTACAACACTTATTTCTCATGAGTTACCCACGACGTATACCGCGTTTCGTTACAATACAGCAGAAATTACGACCGGTATGAGTACATTAGTAATTTGGGTCCGGAGTAAACCCCCCCCCCTCCTAATGAACCGATTTAGTTTATTTTTACAACACATATTTACCTGTAGATTACCACTACGAATACCGAGTTTCGTCGAAATATACCAAAAATTACGGCTGGTAGTGGCGAATTGGTATTGTGGGTCCGGAGTAAACCCCCCCTCCTAATGAACCGATTTAGTTTATTTTTACAACACATATTTACCTGTAGATTACCACTACGAATACCGAGTTTCGTCGAAATATACCAAAAATCACGGTTGGCAGTGGCGAATTGGTATTGTGGGTCTGGAGCAAACCCCCCCTCCTAATGAACCGATTTAGTTTATTTTTACAACACATATTTACCTGTAGAATACCACTACGAATACCGAGTTTCGTCGAAATATACCAAAAATTACGGCTGGTAGTGGCGAATTGGTATTGTGGGTCCGGAGTAAACCCCCCCTCCTAATGAACCGATTTAGTTTATTTTTACAACACATATTTACCTGTAGATTACCACTACGAATACCGAGTTTCGTCGAAATATACCAAAAATCACGGTTGGTAGTGGCGAATTGGTATTGTGGGTCTGGAGCAAACCCCCCCTCCTAATGAACCGATTTAGTTTATTTTTACAACACATATTTACCTGTAGATTACCACTATGAATACCGAGTTTCGTCGAAATATACCTAAAATCACGGCTGGTAGTGGCGAATTGTTATTGTCGGTCCGGAGTAAACCCCCCCCCCCCCCCTCCTTATGAACCAATTTAGTTCATTTTTATATCTCACTTTTCTCTCTATATTACCAATTTTTCAAAAATTCCGTCATGAGTCCAACCTCAATAGCTACTTTCCTTCGGAGGAAAGTGCTAAAATGATATGGTGACATAACATCAGAATTCAGCTTTCATGGTATTGCAGCTTTTCCATTAAAAATTGATGTTGTCATTGATTTTAGAGAATTATTTCTTTATGTATATCTGAAAAAAAGAAGGAATGAAAGTGTGAACTCTGTTGACAAATGGAAGAAAGCTATTAAGCGGTCGCATGCTCCATATTTAGTAAGAAACTGCTTCTTTTGGTTCCTGTGTCTGCTGTCCTTATGCAGATGGTTGTTCCTTGTCTGGGGACCTTCTTTAGAAACTCAGTTCCTTAGTTTGAGATCTCCAGATGTCTAGTTGTCTATCCTAAAATCAATCAAGAAAAATCTCGATTAGGAACTTGGTATTACAATTGTATAAATTGACATAAGATGAATGCACAGCCAATGGCCGAAACACGTTGATTGAATCTGTTTCCGCTCGATCACCAAAGTTGAACAGAATTAAAACTATATGCACTAACATAAATGTGAATTTTTTAACATACTTTGTTTAGGTTTATTTACAATCATAGATCTAGTAAAACTAAAAATATATTTCAAAGGACCCTCCCCCAAGTCGTAGCTCATGCTATGTGCTGCTTGCTATAAAACACTTCTGGAAGAATTCCAGGGCTTATGAGTATCTGAAAGAGCCACCTGAACAAAAACTATCAGATTCCTTAGATTAAATTCCAGTAGATCATACCTATCAAGTGGAAAGACTTTTTAAAGGCCTTCAAGTTAATTAATAAAAATGCATTGAACCTTATACCAAAATTTAATTGGACCTATTAATAAAATCTAGCTGAACGCTGAATTTAATGATGGTCCTAATTATTATGTAATTAGATGAAAATAGTCAGCCGTTGAGGCTGCCGAAATAAGGATTTTTTTGAAAAGTTGGGATTTTCTCTTTACCGAATCCCAACCGTTCCTTGTCTCTCTAATTATTTTTGTTTTCCGAAAATCGTTGCCCACGACATTCCCTTCAAAAACTGCACAACATGCAAAGCAAGATTTAATATAATATATTACATTAAATCTTGCATTGCATTCCGGTCTAAAGGGTTATTTGCCATCGTCGCGGAACTCTCAACAATACATAAATAAATCAAGTCAAAGTTAAATGTGAAATAAATAATATTAAGAAATGGGCAATCAAACAAATGTAAAAAAGTTTTTTTTTTTTTTTTGTTTTTTTTTTCTGCCTCTATCCATGAGGGTACATAGAGGCTTTATATTTGTTTATATATTTTAGTGTCCTTTAGAAATTTAATCAAATTTTGAACGGTTGATTCATTATCTTGTGAAGTTCTTGGAATGTTATGAAGAGCTCGTTAAAGCGTTAATGGCATACATAATATTATTATGTATGCTATTAACACACATAATTACACAAAGTTCTCACACTCGTATTATTAAATAAATAAATAACATAGGAACCCCATAAAAAAAAAAAATAGTTCTTAATAAATGTAACAAATCGTTAAATTTATTGACAATGCTATGCAATACTAAATGGTTAAATCACTGTCTCAATGATAATTAATAAGAACTTCCTCATAGATTGGTGGCTCTAAAAATCTTCAAGGTGCTTGGAAATTCTTGGACGTTGCTTCTTTTCGGTGTTTACCGGAATAAAGGCTAGAAAGAAACGTACAGAGCTTATTTACACGATGTATTGAAGAGAGTTAAAAACAATGGTGAACACTTGATGTATCTTCGAATGAATCTTTCTTTCTGCTATTGTTCATTTTTTCCCTTTCTTCTGCTGGCCAGCTGGGCCAGGGCCCCTTGGCACATGTAGCTCTTCCTTAGGACTTGCACAACCTCCTTCACGTCATATCCATGTTAGATGAACTACTTCGTGTCCTCCGGCCAGTGAAAAAACTTGTGGTGTTTCGCCCAAAACACAAAGAAACTTCTTGTCCTGTTGAGTAAAAATGGGTACATTACGTCAACGATTTGCTAATCTTCCTAGCAGTAAAGCCCCTTTATATCATTTAACGAAAATTATGTCAACAATTATCTATGCATTTCATTCAAATACATTGAATTTAACACATTTTAAATAACGCAGTAAATATTGTAGGTATCACATAATAGAGCAATTACCATTTTAATAATATTGGTACGGGATAGATTATTTTTCATCATTGCTTTATTCAGTTTATATGAAAACTAGCTGAAGATAAGTAGTTATTTTATTGTGTTAAATGATGTAGGTGTATTCAAAATTAACGCTACTCTTTAATTTTGTGTAGTTATTGCACGGTTCCCGTCATACTATATGTTTTTCATCAATTGATAAGTAATCAAAGTATAAGGTTTCTTGATACTGGGGCGCTCCGGACCAGTGTCAACAAAGATATAACTTAGAGATACCCCGTTATCTATAGGTTACCAGCATGAGAAGTTTAACCCGTAACGGTAGAAGTTCATTTTCAATAATAAATTGACGCTAAAATTTAAATATTTATGTTTCTAAGATGTCATTTGGAAACACATATAGGTGAGGAGGCACCCAGGAAACACCCATTATATTTGCGAGCATTATCGAGAAGTGTTCTGATTGGGGATGCTGATGGGTGAGGAGGCTGTGCAAGGATTCGGGATATCATTACCTCGGATGGACCATCACCAGGTATAGCGTACACTCTATGAGGGAAAAAATCATATTTTATTTCTTGTAATTCAAGGTCTGCCATCATAGTTGAAATTAGCCTCAATTAAAAATAATATTATGAAATAGATACGGTAACAGCTGTTCTGTTATCGTCCTAGCAACGCATGCTGCCTAGGCGTGCGTGCTCTAACAATCTAAAACTTTAAACCCCTCTAAAAATACTTAAAAATTCGAATATCAAACAATCCTTTCTCTCACCCTTCCTACCTATACGTTCTATAGAGAGTGCACATTCAAAATTTCAAATTTTTCTGTCGAGTGGTTTGGGCTGGGCGATGATAGGTCAGTGAGTGAGTGAGTGAGTGAGTGAGTGGTATTTGACAAATATATAGTAGATTTGAAACAATCAGAAAAAACAGAAATTAAAAGGAAAAATACCTACTTCCTAAGAAAATATTATTGACTGTAATTGACTCGTAATGATTTGACAAAAGAGAGATAATAGGAATTTCCTTTTTTAAAAAAACAACAACAAAAATCTGTTTATTTTTATATTTAATCAGAGATACAAGTAATGTGAGATAAAGCCTGTATTAATGCCTGAATTAACGAAAACGGCCCTATTATGAGGTTCACGTTTTGATCTCAGTCTGTTGAGATATTAACCTGGCCTCTACCGGGATTCTAAGTGGTTTTATATCGGGATAGTATTGCATACCTAATCACTTTTAGTATGTTGCTTTCAGTTTTTTTTTTTTTTTTTTTTTTTTTTTTTTTTCAAGAAACCAATTAGTAAAATTCAATCTCTTGACGCTGATATAGTTTTCGTGTAAGGTTTCTTAATGCTTTAGAAGCGGTGCTGATTCACAAATAGAAGAGTGCTTAATCGACGAGCCTTTTTGTTAACTTGTAATAGACTTCGAGACTAGGTATTTCTTACTTCATAATGAAGGTAACCAATTTCAGGCAGCATTAAGAGCAGATCGTCGGTGAAGAAATTTAGTCCAACACCTGCATTAGGAATATCGCAAAGGGTAATATGACGAACGGGGGCGAGGTTAGCTCAGTGGTAGAGCACTGGACTAATAAGTTGGAGGACCTGAGTTCAAATCCCGAGCAAGCACTAAAGATTTTTCTTCTAATGTCTTCGTTCATGGGTTGAATTCGGCCTCCCTGACCGTCCCTAGGCCAACCCAGCCTTTAATTAATACGTACCCGCAAAGGGAAAAAATACGCGCCAACCCAGCCTTTAATAAATTTATCAATGGGTACCTTGGGTGTTAATGACTCTAGCAGTCGAAGCAGCCAAGGGTAAAATCAGGCGGCCGGAGCATACTACTGACCACAATATCTCCCTAGTGTGCCTTATGGTCATGAATCAATTACCTCTACAGTATCTGCCCCTCAGGGCCCTCGTGGTCTGTTACGGGACTGATTTTTTTTTTTTTTTTTTTTTTTTTTTCAATATCACGAACTTTGAAAGGTTATAATCGCCACCCGTACCATCTTCAAATATTGCAGAATATATTACTTCAAATTATGCAAAGATATTGAATTTTATTAATTTGTTTTTTCTTTTGGGGAACCTTGAAGCAGGAAGTTAATTCAGTGTCAATCGACTCAACAGAGAGCAATTAAGTGACCGAATCATAGATGAAGTGCACCAAAAATCATCAGAACAGGGTTTAGCTATAATTTATCAAGTCTGTGCTAGATGTAATGACTATGTTTCTGCAAGAAGGCAACATTTAATAACTGAACTAAATAGATGATAACATAAAAAAGTAAATAAATAAAATTACTCGTTGTCTATTAAAAGTTAACAAAAAGACTCGTCGATTAAGCACTCTTCTATTTGCGAATCGGCGCGCATACTCTCGCGCCGCTTCTAAAGCATTACCATTGCAGAAACCATTCACGAGAACTATATCAGCATCAAGAGATTGAATTTTAGTAATTGGTTTCTTAAAATAATTCGGAATGACAATTTTTTTTCACTAAAAATTTAAATAAGTAAGTAAAAAAATGAAAACTTGTATCGTTTCTTGTTTTACGATTTTATTCAAAACGAAGCAAAAACGAGCAAATCACTAAAGGACTTTTTAGCACTTTCCTCCGAAGGAAAGTAGCTATTGAGGTTGGACTCATGACGGAATTTTTGAAAAATTTCTTAAAATCTTTATCGATCCTACCTAGTAGACACCGAAAATGACCCCCGTTAAAATTTATATATATCTATATATATATATATATATCTATATATATATATATATATATATATATATATATATATATATATATATATATATATGTGTGTGTCTGTTAACACGATAGCGGCCAGAGTTTTTGTTTTTTCGTCACGAAACTTGGTATATAGCATTCAATTAGCAAACGATTGAACGAGTTCGTTAACCACCAAAATCGGTCCACCGGAAGGGGGGGGTTTACCCCGAACCCAAAACACTAATTTGACCATTTCAGCCGTAATATTTGTTATATTACAACGAAACTTGATATTCGTACTGGTAATATAGAGAGAAAAGTGAGACATAAAAATAAACTAAATCGGTTCATACGGAGGGGGGGTTTACTCCGGACCGACAATACCAATTCGCCACTACCAGCCGTGATTTTAGGTATATTTCGACGAAACTCGGTATTCGTAGTGGTAATCCACAGGTAAATATGTGTTGTAAAAATAAACTAAATCGGTTCATTAGGAGGGGGGGTTTACTCCAGACCCACAATACCAATTCGCCACTACCAACCGTGATTTTTGGTATATTTCGACGAAACTCGGTATTCGTAGTGGTAATCTACAGGTAAATATGTGTTGTAAAAATAAACTAAATCGGTTCATTAAAAGGGGGGGGTTTACTCCGGACCCAAATTCCTAATATACTCATACCAGTCGTAATTTCTGCTGTATTGTAACGAAACGCGGTATACGTCGTGGGTAACTCATGAGAAAGAAGTGTTGTAAAAATGAGCTGAATCGGTCAATCGGAAAGGGGGGTTTACTTTGTAATATACTTCAATAGAAAAGCCAGCCAGACATAGTTTCACAAAGGCGCCGCAAGGAGCGCTAGAGGGCCTGTATCCGGTTCCTGCGTTAGATCAAAATACGATAATATGAGGATTTTGTATTTATTACGTAGTGTAGTAGGTACCATGTGTAAACATAACTCTGGAAGCAAATTAATAATTTATCAGTTACTCATTACAAAATTAAAAGAGAACTATTCATGTTTTTATTTTATTTATGTTGGATATTTTAAGCAAATTGTTCTGGAAAGCAGTCTACACTACCCAAATTCTGAGGAAAGTGCTTAGTTATGCAGCTCCTGCGTGACGGACTTTTGTCTTATTTTTTTTGGTCCCCTACACGCTCCTGAAGTTTTGCCATTTAAAATCGGGGCACCCTATATATATATATAAACACACGCTAGAGCTTTAATAAAGTTACAATTGATAGATATTTATATATGTACAGCCAAGGTACTATGTTCCCACTCCTTACTACTCTAGGTGGCAATCTTTCAACATAGCTATTGCGCCACAAATATGACCCATTTAATAAAATTAAGGCCGTAAAATTGAAATTAGCCAGGAGCATTATGACCACATCGGAAAGTATGCTGGTGCTAATGTAGACCGCTGGCTGGATTTTTATGACCTTTGACTCGACACCGGTGCCAATTGATGCGTATCGAATTCATAAAACAAATAGCAATTCAGCCTAACAATTTAATCATAAATTAAGATAACAAGGGTCCATATTGTCAGGCAATTATTTAATAATATATGGTCATATGACTAGGTGAAGTATAACACATGTGAGTTATGACTTTTTCAATGTACTGTTGTTTATGCATTCAAAGAACACATACCCTACTTAATGAAGAGTGAAAGTATGTCTCGTTACTTTTGTAGTACACAAACGTTTCTGCATGTCAATAAATAGTTGTAAAAAAAACAATCGGTCGACACAGAAGCTGCGAAAAATGGAAATATTTGTCATCAAAACAAGGGCTATATTTATTTATTTAACATGCTATTCACCAATGATGCGGAGCATCGCAAAAATAAAATAATAATAATAATATTTATTTAAATGTTAACAAACTTTTTTGCATAACGCAGATTTTTGGGAGAGGTTAACTACAGGTTTCACACCTTTTCTAGCCAGAAAGCGGCTTATACATTTTGTTAAAGAAATGGCACCACTCAAAATTTTGCTCTTCTGAATTTCTATTATTCATTGGCTTATTTAGCTAGTTTCAAGGATTTATGTTTCGAATCTTATAAACGTAATTTCGTTGTTAAAAAACAAAAATTACGGAGGTAACCGCCTAATAGACAAATTTTGGCTTCGCGTATGGTATAACGTTGTATTTTTTTTCTTGGCTCATCGACTGCTATGGTCATTAGCACTCTTGTATTGTATTGCGGTTTGTCAATTTTTCTGCAAAATCTATTGCGGAAGCTGCTGTCTCCTTTGACACGAAAGAGGACAGCTATTTATAACGTTGTAATGTAATAAAAATTACGTTCGCTAAGAGCATTTAATTCGTTTTCAGCAGACACTTCTGTCATCAGATTCTATTGTTTCAGTACGAATTTTTAAAGTAATATTCTTCGCAAGTTAGGGTTACACTGTACATATCGCACTGGTATTTCTAAAGTGACACAACTGAAAAAAAAAAAAACTCAACTGTAGATGTGTCACTCTTGTCTATGTAGGGGGAATAGCATTAAGTCAGGAAAACTGACACAAGTGTCCTTTGGTGTACAAGCTCTGAATCTAGGTACATACAGTGTTGATGATTGATAAAGAGATATTTACCATGTCTTTCATAGTCATAACTGATAAACGCCGATTTTTAACTTCTGTCACTTTAGAAATACTAGTGCGATATGTTGGTGAGGAATCACTTATTTAAAAAATCTTGCAAAATTACTTACTTGAAAATACATAAAGAGAAGAATAATTGAAAAAACCTCCTTTCTGCGTGTCCCTAAGAAAATACAGGTTAGAAAATAATTAATTTATAAAATAAAAAGTCAATTACTAATTTCTTTTAGAACAAAAATAGTTTCACCATTTTCTGAAAGAATATGGCTTTTGACTTTGCACACAAGGAAGAATTTTTGAAAAATGTCTTCAAATAGCATTACCCATCCAAGTCTGGATAAGGGATTTTCTCCATAACCAACTTATTTATGTACCTGTAACTGTCGAAAGTTTTGGTCCATTCCTACAAAACTCGTCACACGTCGCGCGCATCTGAAGAGATGTTTTGTAAAAATAAACTCATTCGGATTGGGGTTTTACTACGAAGCGAAATTATAAATTTGTGCGTAAAAGCTGCTGTTCTCACTTCATTGCACCGAAACTCGGTAGACATAACGCTCAACAAATAAGGAACAAATCTTGTAACAATGAGCAAATAAGGTCTATCAGAAGTGTGGTTGTACTACTCCACAACATAATTAAATAATAAATGTATAATTGAGTTTATTATTCCAATTATAAAAGAGCAAAACTATTTTTGCATTAATATAGGTTAGTTTGCCCATATTCTTGATAAATGCGGCTTAAACTAACCACCTGGCCCAGAAATGTGCTTGTTTTGCTGCGCCTGTATGACGGACGTTTTATTAAATTATGTGTTTTCCTTGTAAATTTAATTCTTTCATAATAGACTAAGTGACTTAATTAAGTAATGGAATTTCAAGAAAGTTGCTTGAAATAATTCTCCCCAGAAATGGCTTCCTCCCGCTGAGGTATGCCCCTATTGCCTAAGATTTCTCGATTACTAGCTCCAATAGTGAGTATGTAAATACAGAAATATCGGTAACGCTATGCTAGTTAAATCATTATTTTTGCGTATAATTAGCGACCGGAGAGAAATCGTCGTCAGGCTCTGTGCCTTTTTTGGTGCAACCCGGCGAAGAAAGGGTCGCAATTAGGGCGTTGCCAATCAATAATTTTCTAGAATTATTTCTGTTTTTTTTTTCGACGAAATAATTTTCATTAATTGCTCCTTTCATTTAATTATATTTACATAAGTTGAGTATTTTCGACTTCCCCGATAAAAATATTCACTAATACTCTACGGAAGTAAGCTAAAAGATAAACATTACCTGCGTAACGTAACGTGTTTTGGACGATATATTACCGTAAATCAATCAGTAAACATATTTCTTAGTTTTACGTGATATATATTTAACTATTGTATTGATATCCTAGAGTGAGACGCTATAAAGATTACTTATATAATATTTTTAAAAACAATGGAACAAAAAATAATAATAAGAATTAAGAAAGTTATGTCAATGAGAAAAAAAGAAAGTAATTAATAAATAGCATAAAAGAATGACAATTATATACAAAATTAATTTGAATTAAGAAAACAAATACCATTTTTAGGGTCTCCCCGTGGTCTAGTGGTTAACGGATCTTCTGGTTTGAGTCCCAAGTGCACCAAGAATTTGTCTCATTCCCAGCTGCACCATGGATGCCTGTTCTAATGGCATAGAAAAAATAAATAAAAAAAAAAGATTCCTCTTTTCACCCAATATTTTAAACATTGGGTATAAAAAAAATAACAGACACATTAAAAATTCTTGACAAATTCTACCCCTCCCCCTTTATAAATTATATAAAATAATAGACTAAACGATATTATTTCTGTATCACTAATTGCGTTTGTCGGTAATCGCATGCAATGGGAAATTTGGACACCAAATGTTTTACGATAACCCTATCTGTTTAATATTAAAAAAAAATCAAATAAAAAAAATGGAGGTCCAGTGAGAAGGTGCATTCATCAATTTATTGGCCAAATAATTCGAGGGTAAGGCCTCATTTGTATGTGAATTTTAATAATTTTAGCGCGGTTCCTCCCTCCCCCATAGGGAGGAACCCCGCTTATAAGGTTGATACAATGAAACAATCCGGAAGTGCCGACAAGAAAATTTCGCGTTTCAGAACCCCTAGAGACCGAAAATAACGGTGGTTCAAATTTGTATATATTTATATATATATATATATATATATATGTATATATATATATATATATATATATTTGTCTGTTCGCTCATTTCTGGCTTCCCTGATGGTCCGATTGTGATGAAATTTGGTACAAAAATCTGTCGTCCAATTTGAAAGGTCAAGTTCGTTAACCAGCAAAATCCGCCCACTGGAAGATGGCGTTTGGGGCGAAATTCGCGCAAAAAAAATCGTAACGCTTACGTTTTTGAGTTCATAAGCTTGTAAGTACTCTTTTTATAAGCTTCTTGAGCCAGGAAAACGAATGGAACCATTTCCAAGGCGATAGCTTTAACCGTTTTCGAGAAAACGGAAAAAATAATTTTTGAATGCCGTTTTTGGTTTGGGTACTTAGAATCATGGGATTCAGTTGAAACATTTACTGCATGTTCTACTTTCATTAAAACTAATATGTTGAAATTTTGGTTGCGTTTGGAGTTAAGGAAGGGTTAGAATAAAATATTTTATTAACAGACAAAAAAGTTTTGGTAACTTTGTATACTTTCCTTAATATCTCGAAAAAGCTTGAGAATTTTGGAAACGGAAGAATACCATTAGAAAGCTCACTAAATGCTCTACAAATAAGGTTCTAATGAAAGTTTTGATTAGGCGATGTCAATCGGAGAAATAAGTGCTTAAAACTTTAAAGTGATTGATTTCGCTTATTCGAACTGTTCTTTTTGTCTTTGATTTTGATACTTAAAATTATGGGATTCAGTTGAAACATTTTCTGCATGTTTGAATTTAATCAACACTAATATGTTAAAATTTTGGTTACGTTTGGAGCTAAGGAAGGATTAGAATAAAATATTTTATTAACAGACATGAAATGTTTTGGGAACTTCGTATACATTCCCTAATATCTCGAAGACGGTTAGGAATATTGGTAAACGGAGGGTTACCATGCGAAAGCTTACTAAATGTTCTACAAAAAAGATTCTGAAACAATTTTTGATTAGGCTATGTCAATCGAAGAAATAAGTGCTTAAACTTTGAAGTAATTGATTTCGTTTATTCGAACGGTTCTTTTTGTTTGTTTTTATTCCTTGTTATTTTTTAACTGCTTAAAGTTGGATAATGTATTTGACAATAAAACAGATTAATTAAAATAAGAAAAACAATTCATTGTTAAAAATATATCAGGCTGTACCGTATGAAATGTCAGTTTTGGATTTGTCGATTTCCTTCAAATGTCTTGAAACTGTCGAGGCTCCAACTCCGAGTTCTTTAGCATATTCCCTAGTGTTTTTAATTGCTTATATTAGTCAAATGTATTTGTCAATAAAACAGGATACGTATAATTAGAATCAATATTTTGTTTGTTAGAATTCGAAGATGCCGTATGAATATCTAGATTACAGTACTGGTGTTGATTTCGTTCTTTAGAATTATTCTTGGTATTCCCTATTTTCATCTGTTACCCATAGTTTTTTATTGTTAGTAGGTTTTTCTTATTGATTATAGAATATAAATCTATTTGGCTATAAAACAGGATACGTAAAATTAGTGACAATATTTCGGAGATTTCTGAGCGAAATACTTTTAAGATTTTCGACCACCACGAACGGCTTTTTTCCTCTATTTTTATCCACTAGATAGGCTTTATTTTGCATATTATTCTATATAAGTTTTATTCAGTAGGGGATTCTGATGAAATGTCGTGTTTTTGCTGTGGATTTTAAATACGATGTATCTAAGATTGGATAACATTAGCGAGTCTACATAGTTAAGAACCGACGACGGAGGATTACTTCTTGCTATGATTTAGTCTACATATGTATATTAAGTCCTAAATCCAAAAAATAAACTTCACAACGGTTAGATACTATGAGCGAATATGGCGGTTCAATGCCCGTAGAAACAAGGGGGCCGCAGGAAATTTACCTGCTAAGAGTTAATCCTCAAGAGCTGTAAATATACCCCAGGTATCTGCCGACACAAATACAAAGCCTAGGCGGAGAGCACCCCAAAAACTCAGATCCAAACATAAGGTTATATACTAAATATTCATAAAGACTAAAAAAAAAAAAAACAATATTCCACAAGACCTTTTTTTTGGTCCATTTGTGTCTACTCCATAGACTTAATTAGGTATATTATTCTATTGTAGTTGGGCAACAAAACTTTGTTTTATTTTTTTAAATAAAGTTTTTTTCTTGACTTGTTATTCGTCAAGACTTTTATTTGTCCTTGTGTATTTACTAGATAGGTTTTATTCGGCATATTATTCTATATATGCTATATTAGGCAGGGTATTCTACTCAATCTTGTATACTTCTTCTTGATCCTTCTGTACATGGGCGTATATAAAAACAATTTCGGGGGGGGGGCTGAGACCATTTCCAGGGTATGGAATACTAAATATTTAGAGCTTGGAATAGTTTTAGGCAACTAAAACGCTATTACACGTAAAATAAAATATGTTTTATGAAATAAGTGATCTTATTTAATTTATTTTTAAGGGTTTTACGAGAAGTTTTTATCATCAATTCAAAATTTCGGGAGGGGCTGCAGCCCCTCAGCCCCCCCCCTCATATACGCCCATGCTTCTGTATCCTCTAGAAAGGCTTTATTAGGCATATTTTGTATTGATTTATAGAGCTTTGCTTTAGAATAAGAGCCAGATTCAGTAATTTCCGCTTCTGTGTAAAAGTTAGCTACTGTCGGTGTCCCTGACGCCTTAATATCACTTTTATTCGAGATGTTCGAGAGGATTTTGACAATTTTACGAGATATAGAAAAACAAATAAGTTTATTTCTTTTCTAAGCTTATCAAATGGCACTAGGGACATGAACGGAACCGCGCTAAGATGCTGCAGTTCCTGCGAGTCGGACTTTTATTCTTTTTCGCCACAATGTAGTATTTTGTTCACATGATCTTGGCTGAACTGAAACAATAGTTTACTGCATCGTTCTTCTTGTAGAAGGGTGGAAGGATACGGGGGTTTCTAGTCCCCTTCAAAAAAGATTGATTTTTTTATCTTTCGGCTCGTTAAAAAATTCTCTGTTCCACCAGGGTCGTTTAAGAAGCGTTGCAACCTATAAATAGTCCGACACTAATGGTCTAGATGTCGACTAAATAAAGTACTGTACTGCAATATCATTTTTGAAATTATTATTTGGTATATAGTAAGCTTAAGCATATTCTAGATTTAATAAATTTATTGTTATTAACTGTTTTTTCTTTTTTTCCAGAGAGCAGTATCTCTTCAACGTGTTTGAAGTGATTGTCTCAACATTGGAGACGAAACTACAGAGGATAGAGAACTTGGATCGTGCCGTTGAACATCTCATGAGGCGGGTCGAACAGCTTGACTCCAGAATGAATGATAACATTGATAAAACTGAATCTATTATCACGAAACTGAGATCATTAGATTCCAAGATACCGATGCAGGCTGCAACAACTCTCGACAAGAGGCTGGTCGCTCTTGATCAGAAAGTCAGCGACATTGATAGCAAGTTAATTGGATTGAAGAATCAGCTTGATACAAATTTCCTGCCTTCTGATGACATAAATGCTGAAGCTAGTGAGAAAAAGCCTATCACAACCCTGGATATGTCAAAGGTCATAACTAGTGAACTCGAAGCTTTGAGAGGAAGTACGTCCAATATCGACAGGAAAATTCAGTTCCATATCAACGTTGTTTCAGAAAGTTTAGGAAAAATGTTGAACATGATGACTGATATTCATGAAGCCGTTGTTGAGCCCGTGATTGTGTCATCAGGACAGCCACAGCCATTCAGGAATCGTACGACGACACCACCAACAACTATAATCAAGAACTCCAAACTCGATAAACTCGTCAGACAGATGCACCCAATGCTTAGCGTATCCAACAAAATGGACGAAGTTTGGAACGTAGTCGTCGGTACGAAAGTGTCCGTTGATGATCTAGTACCGAAATCGGACGAACTTCTCACTCAGACCCAAAGACAGGAAAGGGCTATAAGTGACATCCACGCCGACCTAAGAGCAAACACCAACAAGATCATCGCGAACTTGGGAATGGTCGAAAAGAGGCTGAAGAAACAAGAAGAAGAAGTTGTAACTCTTTCTCAACAACAGCAGAACCAGAGGAGCGAACGGCAACCGACTAGTGAGAGGCATCCGGCCGGCGAACTTCTGCTGGACCCGACGATCGAAAAGTTCGTCGACTTCGAACAGAACAGGTACATCGAAGAGAGCACAGAACCCGTGACGTTCACAACACCAGCGGGAAGTACCGTACCCACAAGCAGTGCAACCAGCATGCCGACAGCAGCACCCAGAGGGCAAGGCAGGAACAGGGGTTTCATCTTTCCCAGTGTCAAGAACAAGCCATCGCCCGCCAACACCACTAGCACCTTCGTCACCGATCAGCTGGTCCCGCAAATCAAGGAAGTCAAGGTAAGTAAATATTTATTCTTTATTAGTAGTCATAATCTCAGTCATAGCATCATATTCTCAGTCATAGAATCATACTCTCAGTCATAGCATCATATTCTCAGCCATAGAATCATATACTCAGTCATAGGATCATATTCTCATGCATGGAATCATATTCTCAGTCATAGCATCATTTTTAATTCCACTGTCAGTGAAGATCTTAAATGAACATCAGGTTGGAAATAATAAATATCACAAAAGAAGAGACGTTCATTTTGATAGCCAAGGGAAAACACTATATAAACGTTGAGCAGAGATTTTCAACAAAACAATTTCAGTTGCAAATAACGGTAACTGAAATACAATATTAATTATCTAATTCCCCCCAACTTACTCCACCTTCCTATGCATTAATTCCTTTTTTTATTTTTTATTATTTTCAAAGTGCCCCTGTAATAGTGATATTTTACTATTTAAAACATCACCAGAAATAAAATGACTGAAGAAATAATTAATACATTTAATTATTTCTTTATTATTAATCTCTTGAATAAGAAAAGGTTGCCTGAAGTCGCTAGATAAGCAACCACAGGCAAGCCTTTATGATAATGAGACATTCTAGAATTGCGTGTAATTCAAGAATATTTGCAATTATGTGCATATGATATCGGTGTATAGTGGAAAGGAGATATTGCATTTCGTTGCAATACATAGTTTTTTTGCTGTGTTCGTTTATTACAAAGTCGCTCTCCATTCATTATCGTTAGCAGGGTCGTGAGGAGGCATGGTGGTTACAGTCATGGACTCTGGACTCAGGACACTTTGGACAAGGTATTCATTTTATCTAGGGCGTGAATATCAATATGAGTTTTAAAATGTTGGCAACCAGAGAATAGCCTCCTGCTAATGACTTTGTCAATACATTTTAAAAAACTCGCTGGAACTGCGTCATCTTAGCGTCTTCCAGAACGTTCTTATCCCTACTGCCATATGGAAAGATTGGAGCAGATATCGTTAATAATTTGTGAACAATTTGAACACCTACTCTAATGGGGTTCGAGTCTCTCCGGCAGTAATGATTTTTTCTCATTTCAGGGCCCGTTGAGGCACCATGGATGTCGGCGCTAATAGCTTAGTTGATGGTGCGGCGAAAAAAAAAAGAAAAGCAGAAGCCATCTTCGACTGCCGCTCGGAAAGCTAAACAACCAAACCATCTTGTTTTACTGCTAAAAACAACAAGCAATAAAAAAACTAAGGGAAACTGACACAAAGAACCGTTCAAACCAACGAAACAAAAATTTTTCGATGATCGAGTTATTTCTCCGCCTGATAACGCACTAACGAAAATTACTTCAGAGCGCACTTTGTAGAAAATCTTCGCAGCTTTCGAATGGGCACTGTCTACTTACCACGATTTCCCATCCGTTTTCGAGATATTTAAGAAAATATTATGAAAATCCTTATACTCAGCCTGTTAATATTTTTTTTGTCTAAACCATATTCCAGATTTCTTTATACTTTAAAAAATAATTGTATATTAAGAATCTAATTTTATATTAAATTATTTATTATGTAATAAAAAAAAATATGCCAGGAAGCTCCTGTGCGGCGGGCTTTCATTAATTTTCTTTTGATGATGAACTTTAACGGAGCGGTTTAGTTTTCTACAATCTTGAATTCTTGGGATGACATATTAATAAATACGACTGTTGAAAAAGAATGTCGACATTTTATTATCAGTTCTTCACATCTTGTTTTTATGTCACAACGGCCCTTCTGAAATTCCTTGACCTATCTGAAGCATCAAAACGTGTCTTTAATTAGGGAGATCATGAAATTGGCGAAACCCTCAAATGTTAAGTTTTGAAGGTTAAAATTTATTAAATACTCCTACCTAATTTGGCCAGTTTATTGAAAAAAAAAAAAAAAAAAAAAACATTAATGATGTGTTGATTGTTGAATTCTTCATTTTCCCTAATACCTGTGAGAAATCTCTGAAGATAAGAACACAAAGAAACAAAATGTGCACATCAGGCGGTGGCTATTTTGGGCTGCAGGCTATTTAGCCAGGATACCACATCGACTTATATTCTTACACAAATTAATATACAGTGACGAGGGTTAAAACACAACTTGAAAAACCTTCTTCGGCGGAGAAACAAGCCGTGAATCAGGAAAAGTGGTCCATGTAAACAGCCTTTTTGGTAACAGATTGGTTGACTTTTTACTAGTGAACAACTCTATACTGTACTAAGAGCACAGTATAGTGTGTGAAACTAAGAGCATCAACCCCGACCTTTAGTAGCAAAACTATCTTCCTAAACTATATGATCCAATAATTGCTTACGCCTACCCTTTGTGCCATGAAACCAGGCGGAGTACAAAGTTAACAGAACCAAGTCCCCCGTTTTACCACCTACACACAGTGGTAACCGTAGGGAAAAAACCGGAAACCGATTTAATACCGTTTGAACTAACATTTTTTTTATACCTAATTACTTGTAGAATACTGCCCTAATATTGGTTTTTCATTTTCTAGGTCTGATCCCAAAAAACCTTTTTTGGGGTGTTTTCCTACCGTGTAGAAATCTTACAATTTTTGGTGAAAAGCAAAACAATATTTTATACCACTTATTTTGTTCCTGATTTTTTTTTTATTTTTTTTTTACCCAAGAAGTTTCATATATATTTGTAGGCTTTAAAAGAAATAGTTGGTTTGCCAAAATGTACCATTTTGGCACCAGTTGATACATTCAGGTTGTGGAAATATTTGTACACCGGTCAGGCAGGTCAGTCAGTTAAGCCTGAACAGTCCGCCTGAAAGCCGGTCGCCTGAACGTGTCAGTTAAGACTGTTCGGAATATATACACGTTCAGGCGACCGGCTTTCAGGCGGACTGTTCAGGGCTAAATGACAGACCTGCCTGAATCGCGTGTAGCCTGCTTAACAGTATTACATTGGTTTTTAATTTATTCGACTCATTATTATTATCGAATGATTATTCTACCGAATTGGCAGTGGCCCCAATCGACTCAGCACAAAAAAGTACTTCAAAATTACATCAAAATCAGAATGATTCAAGTATCTATAGTTTTTATCCCGAAATCGGGCGTTTGGCGCCACTGCGCGGCACCACCTGATTCATACACCGCATTAGTCCCTTGAGAACCTCGAGACGAACCAGGCGCATTTTACGTTGATATTTTTTACCATTAAAAGAATGTAATAAGAGATATGTTTACAATCAAACACCAAATATCGGGCGTGTTTCAACTTCACATCGCTGCGTGAACATGTTTTAATTGAAAATAATTTTATACATATGCGAATATAAACAAACACGCAAGTATGTATGTCCTCGTTTTTTTTCTTCGTGTGCTCTTCGGATCCTCTTCAGGAGGATTATGTTATCATGATTTGACCTTGGCCAGCCATTTATGGACACCGGTCCATGTTGTCGACCCCGCGTTATGTGCATGTTTGATTCCTATTTTGGTAATGCCCTAAAAATATATGATATGTTTATCCGATTCTTCACAGCCCTATACAGGTGTCAACGCCCAAGAAAACAGCCATTAAAGCAGAGATATGAGCATATAAACCATACTCTCGCGATCCGATCCTAAAGAAGTGCAGGTCTAAGCCGGACAACCGCCCTGTTGTAACAGGCTCTTGCACCAATAACCAGTCCGCTTTTGGAATGGATTGCACAAGATGGCTTGCTGAGTACCTTTCTCCCGGCTCCCAGCTATGTCCTTTAGGCTTTTTATGCCATAAACAATCTATATTCATTAGTTGGACTGTAGTAGCCAGGAGGGCGTTCGAACTCCGCGGCTAGGCCTAAAATGGCATACGCCCTTCTCTATCAAGGAGGCGTCCAATCAAGGATAAAAGAATGCAGAAATGTATTTCGAAATGGGCGAATATTTTATCTAGTACACAAGGGTGGATATAGAAATACTTCTTAAATTGGAGAGCTAGGGCGCCCCAACAACTGTGACTACCATATCTGTTTTCTACGGGCACAAAGCCAAATGGGTCAAGCGAGACTTCATGCCGTACATAAGTCCATTTTTCGATATCTGGAGCAAAAAGGCTTGGAATTGCACTCAAAGCTGAAAGCAGTGGAGAACGGTAAAAAAATTAAAGCTGTGCCTGCAGATCGCCAAAGAGCAATAACACACAACATAGATGATGTGCAGTGATACTAGGAGCGTGATAGGTTTGGTAATTTTGCATCATGGTTTTATTCTGATTATATGATGAAAGACTCAAAAAATAATCATATATTTCTCTCTATAGGGAGGGAACCCGCCTATGACTTGAGCCGAATGGCGCAAACCAGACGTTCCAATGAGAAATGGTCACGTTTCAGTCTACATAGGTTACGAAAATACTGGTGGCTCAAATTTGTATACATATACAGGGTGGCCCCGAAGGAAATCGCCATACTTGAGAGGTGTACACAACTGAAGTGTAGTTGAATGCCATCAAGGAGAAATTTTACTTGCATTATTTCCCTAGATACAGGCGTTTCCGTGTTTTTGTCTGAATCCTAGTTTCTGACCATGTTTGCGCTATTTGTCGTTCACGAAATAGAGAAAAAAAACGATTAAAATTTTCAAAATCTGCATTAAATTTCCTAATTATTCATTATTAATGTTCCACGCACCGAACAAACATTTGTTTGGTTAGGTAGATGGGAATCTCAGAAAAGTTCGATTATTTCATTACCACGGCTAATTTGTTAGAAAGTGTCGAAGGCCAAAAAAGGATGCTTTGCATTGGTAAATTGTGGTCAATTAAAAAAAAAAAATAATAAGCAAAACCTGTTGGATTTTAGTGATTAACGTAATTAAATAACGCAACGTTTTTGGGAGTACCTAACCGAAAAAATGTTCATGCGGTCCGTGGAACATTAAAAATGAAACATCATTATTTGTGATCTGTTATTTGTTTGGGTGGCTGCTATGAATTTGGTTTGACAACTTTTTCCACACGGTACGTGAGATCATTGAATATGATGAAGATTTTGAAAATGTTATCAAAATTAAATTTTATCTATTGCATGAACGACAGATAGCGTAAAAAATGGTCAAAAACTAGCGCTTAGAAAAAAAAAATGAAAAACACGGAAACGCCTATATCTAGGGAAATAATGCAAGTAAAAATTTTGGTGGCATTCAACTACGCTCTATTTGGCGTACACACCCCTCAAGAGTATGGCCATTTCCTTCCGGACCACCCTGTATATATATTATACACACACGCTCACATCTTTCGTGATCATAAGCGGGTTTCCTCCCTGTAGAGAGAGGGAAGGAACGCACTAATTTATTAGTAGCTGAGTACTATCTAGGAGTACTATAGAAATGAGGTCATATTACAGGAGAATATATATTCCAGAAAGTAAAAGGTCATAATATCAATTAGTTAGCCTTTTGTAGTTCGGTCGTAGAGGTAGTCTTTCGGTAAACTCACATCGGTTTCTCAACGCTCATGGACAATGACCAAAAGAGCCGCGTTGTACGTTTTTTTTTTTTTTTTTAGTTCAATCATGCCGCATTATCCACAACATGGAATCAATGGATGTATATTAATAAACTACATGGAGATAGCACCAACAGAAATGTTTTTTGGACATCATTAGATTAATCCACCTTCCTTCCAGAGGATGCGAAACAGGATTCACTCCTCTGCAAAGAAGAATTTACTATAAACATTATAATAAACATAGATAGGCTTGATTTTTTAAGATTTTAATTTGTAAGAAGTTGTTTATAACGTCGAAGTAATCTTTGTTACGTATAAGTTTAAGTTAACATTTAAATAAATTACATCTGTAATACAGCTGACTCAATAATTATTTTTTATTTAGTTTTGTTGTGGAGTAAGCCCCAACTTCTAAAGCAAGCCATTCACGTTCCGATTTGCAGTACGACTTGTGGTCCAACTTCCGAAGATGGACAAGTCAGAACATTTAGAGGGACGACTCGAAGGTTCGACATCCGACTGGCGACGGAGTTGGAGCGTGACTGGGGGAGTCGGATCCAAGTCGTCCAAATAGTTCAGTTAGTGCTTGACCTTCCGGCAACTTCGGTTTGCACTCAATACATTTGTCGGCTCGATTTTCACGCCCTTTCATCTCGTACAACCCTTACTTCAATTGGTGCTCTAAACTTCTCCACACCTCTCTCTCTCTTCCTCAAAATTTCCGCGATCCACCAGATTCAGAAATCATTGCACATCCGTGAGGCAGAGTTCTCCTTCTTCTCATCGGTAAGCGTATTTTCATCCTGTACTTATTCGGATCGGGTCGAGACCAATGTAGGCACCCACGTCGGCCGTTGTCGGTCCAACGAAATCGGATTGGATCGGATCGGCTCAGGAGAAATACTCCTCCAATAGTAGAAATACGGGTCCAATGTAGGTACAGCCTAAATCTACCTTTGCATTACCAACGTTCAAGGAGTTTTTTTAAGGTTTACACAATAATATGAAAAAGGGAGATTTCTCTATTTTGACATGTCTCGTTTTTGTTTTTCGTGTTGTTGTTTTTTTTTTGTTTTTTTTCATCACTATCTCCAGAATCCGGGTTTTACCAAGAACACTATTCATCAGTTTTAAATTTCATTGTAATATTTCGCCTTTTGTCCTAGTATTTCTCAAAGAGGCTCATGAATTTTCAACGATTCAAAGATAATACTTGTACACATAAAGTATGTCATTGTTTTCAAAACATTCAAATTTCTAAAGAAATCGTTCCTTGAAATCTTTTTAAGTTCATATTACACTAAACAATCAGCTCATTAACATATGAAACGCCCATAGGAGATAACTGTCCCATTATTTTCATCTAAAATCGTTTCAAATAAAATTCTACATCTGCTCTTTCGAGCTGTGAACACTTAAAAAAAGATATCAACTTTTTTGAAAAAAAATTTAAGTTGTAAATTGACCTTATTAGATTCCATCTTATTCAAAAGGGGCAAACACTTTTTTTCTTGTTACGCTATTTTCATACTGTTTTGTATGTTTCAAGCTATCCACTGTATATTTGTCAAGTACCCACTGACATCATCGCCCAGCCCAAACCACTTGACAGAAAAATTTGAAATTTTTGTACACTCCGTTTAGGATGTAAACACTCGCTAAGAAAGATTTTTTTGATATTCAAATTGTTAAGTATTTTTAGAGGGGTTTGAATTTTTAGTTGGTTTTAAAGAGAGCATGCATGCCTAGGCACCATGCGTTGCTAGGACGATAATAGATTAGCTGTTACCGTACTATATCTATTTTTTTTTTAATTTTAACGTCCATTTATTATTAACTACGACTTTTAGGACGGGTTATCTATAGGTGACCGCCTTTTTCTAGCAAGAATAGGGGTGATGCCTTTTTTTTTCGTAAGAAAAGCCACCCCCCTTAGTGGGAATCGAATCCACGGCCTTTGGCGCGGAGTGTTAAGTTCTCGCGCCTTAACCCTCACGGCCATCGGTGAGGTTATCTATTTTTTACTATTATCCTTATTTGCGGTTCATTTCAACTATGATGGCTGACTTTGAATTACTAGAAATAAACTTTGATTTTGTCCCTCATAGAGTTTACGCTATACCTGGTTATCGTCCATCCAAGGTAATAATATCCCGAACCCTTGCGCAGCCTCCTCGCCCATCAGCATCCCCAGTCAGAACACTTCTTGGTAATGCCCGCAAATATAATGGGTGTTTCCAAATGACATCTTGGAAACAGAAATTTTTAAATTTTAACGTACATTTATTATTGACAACGAATTTTAACCTGTACTGGTTAAACTGATGTTACTGATAAGCTAAAGATAACGTGTTATCTCTAGGTTATCTGTTTATTGACTCTGGTCCGTAGCGCCCAAGTTTCAAGAAACATTATACTTTGATTAATTATCAATTGATGAATATATCGTATAGTATGACAGGAACCGTGCTGTAATAAACTGCACAAAATGATATAGTAGCATTAATTTTGATGATATTTATTTGACGCAATAAAATAAACACTTATCTGCCGTGACGAAGCATGGGTATTCAAGGGTTCGGGATATTTACGCTATACCTCAGATGGATCATCACCAGTTATAGCATAAACCCTATGAGGGACAAAATCACAGTTTATTTCTAAAAGTCAAGGTCTGCCATCATAACCGCAAATAAAAATAATACTATTAAATAGATACAGGCTTGCCACCTCAAACAACTGAAACTTCTAATCCCTCTAAAAATACTTAATAATTTGAATATCAAGAAAACTTTTCATAGCGAGTGTTTTCATCCTAAAGGGTGTGTCCATGCAAAATTTCAAATTTTTCTGTCAAGTGGTTTGGGCTGGGCGACGATAGTGAGTCAGTGGTATTTGACAAATATATAGTAGATTATATATGTATATATACATATATATAGTAGATTATATATATATATATATATATATATATATATATATATATATGTATATGGTAACTAACTAATACCATCAGCGCTACTAACGGACACAATCCCAACTACACCAGGGAGCTTCAACACCATTGGTCCGCCGATACTGGGGCTAGAGAGTAGAAAGGGCCCCCAGATCGAGAAAAATTTCATTCCCTTGGCAACCACCCAGGAAGAAACAAGTACCTGGCTGACGAAGATGGAGATGAACCCATCGAAATATCCCAGGAAGAAGTGAGGAGGAGTACCACCGCTGGAGAAAAATGACGTTCCATCTAAATATATATATTTATATATATATATATATATATATATATATATATATATATATATATATATATATACATATAACTATTTTTTCTTGTTGGATTCTCAGATTGCTGCTTTGATTTTTAAATTTTATTTAGTTATTACATTCCAATAAATTTAAAGAGGCAACAATGAACCACGTGGTTGAAAGCTCTTTACATAATTGTCCCCCACCATACTGTACTATGTACTTCGTACCGTACGATCTTCCTCTTCTTTTACAATTTATTTCTTGCCTGATTTCTTCCTGAAGTTAAACCTTCACCTCACTATGTATGCTATGGAACATCTTAATGATTAGAATATCTAATGATCCGTAGACTAATGACTAATATGAACAATCTCCGACAAAACCATAGAATTTGGAGGTTAAGTTTCTTTGATGTATTATCTTGACTCTCATCTCGTAGGAAAAGATTGAATTTCCTGATTGCCTAATTATGAAGTTACTGAACTGTCAGCTGAAACAGGAGAGCGGCTTCTCCCTCATAAAACACGTCACGTTAGTTCAAACCCACACTTTAGTTTTGAATATTTATTTACGAAATGTTGGTAGGCGTTATTTCCTTAAACGAATTAAAATTCTCATTAATATTATTCATTTGGTGCTCTACAGAGTTTTTGGATGATTCAAGTCTATAGACACCTCTTTAGGACCAACTCAACTATTTCCAATTCGGAGAGAAAATGGACCTATATTCCCAATTCCCATGAAGATACTCCGAAAGAAAAGTTCCCTCTTTTACAACCTTATCACTACAAATATGTCACTCCATTTTAAATTGTTTTCATTCATTCAATTCAATTCATTACTATCTCCCTTGCCAGGCGTCCAAAAGCCTTTCCTAATCCTAAACGAGACATAGTCAGTTTTTATAGTGTTTGGACTTTGATTGGAGGCCCGGTAGCCGTGAGTGTTAAGGCGTGAGCTCTTAACACTCTGTGCCAAAGGTCGTGGGCTCGATTCCCACTATGGGATGGTGGATTTTCTTTAGAAAAAAAGAAAATGCATCAGCCGTATCCTGGCTATAAAAGGGTGGTGGCCTATAGAGAACCCGTCCCAAAATTCTCAGTTAATAATAATGGACGTTAAAATTTATATTAAAAATCATGGCGTTTGACGTAAATATTTGGTTATCAAACGGCTTTGCAAATGCCGAAAAAAGAGAGGTAAAAGGTAAACTTTTCCCGCCCAAAAGTTCGCGCCTGCGCAAACTATTCCATCTGAACGGACTGGATATACATTTCATTTGTTCTTTAACTAAGAAAGACCTCCCATAGAGTAATGCCTAGACTAATAAAATAAATATGGCCGTAATCAATCAGCTATTTACAATCGATAGTTACATGAATTAAATCGATTCCAGAAAAATGTTTTCTTTAAAGAAATATGGAAATAAAATTCTCCCTATCAAGAGCAACCCACCCATGCTCTCCACCGAGGCGACAGTGGCCTAGAGATCTGCTGCAGTGACCAAGTGAAGTGTTAGCAATGGCTTTCTCTTTATTCAAGTGCGACAATTTTCTGTGGCTCACCGATCTCCCTTCGGCTCCAGCCACTGGTCGGAGCAGAAGGGAGCTTTTGTAGGCACCTCTCAACGTCATTGAGCGTCTTTCTGGCGTGAATCGAGGATGAAGTTGGGAGGCCTTGAGCACAGAACCGTCATATTGTATCATTTATCATATTACCAGCTGTATTTATATACAGGATGTAATAATCAATAAAGAAATATATACAAAAAAAATTTACTGGTGTCGACATTCTTAAATATCATCTATTGTTTTGAAAATGTGTATAAAAACAGTACTTTGAAAATATAGACCAGATTGACTACAAAACCCCTTCGGTGGATCATGTAATTAAATTCAGACACGTTTTTACTTCGGAAACTAGATAAATAAAAGAATCTAAAAAATAAAGAAGAAGAAAACATACACATTGTTAAAAATAGGAATAAAAGTAGATAAAATATATTTAAATAATAGAATTTTCAACATAACAGACAATATTAACGAGTGTACAAACATAACATTAGAACAAAGATCAAGCTTATCTCATAACAAGGTGCAAAAAAACAGTTAAATGAATAAGTGTACATTGTTGTTCTATTAATAATCGCATAAAATTCAAAATCATTTTAATTATGTTTGTCTTATAAATTCATTCTTGTAAATACGAAATATATAGCACACCCCTATAAATAATCCTAGTTTCTTCATTATAAGACTCATCTCAATGTATTTATCACCCAAGGTTCGAAATACATAAAAATAAATAATATTTGCTTATATTTTTTCCAGGGCTACTCCTGCATGGATCTACTCCAAGGTGGAATGCGGCAATCCGGTGTTTACTATCTCCAGATCCGCGGAACGACATATTGGTTCCTCAAGGTCTTCTGCGAACAGGAGGTTGCAGATGGTGGATGGACTGTATGTATTCTATTTAGTTTATATAAATGATTATATATATTTATTATATTATTAACTTCTGATCGAATACCTTACTAATAATAAAACTCATAAGACAATCCTCTAATACAAAAAAAATAGTTAATAAACAGGCACTGAGTTGATAAAAATACGGAATGAAGTAAACACTTCCGCATAGTTTCAAGATTTGACACTACCAGTACAGGGAAACTTTTCATGTTACAGATTGGAAATTGACCGAATTTCAATCTGTAAAATGTTTTTGAAAGCTTGATTGCCATAGTTATTTTTTGTTTTTTATATATTTCTAATATGTTAAGCAATTCTGTTTGGATTTACCAACAATGTGAAAAATGTTTATTTTTTCGCTGATATCAATAGTCAACATATTATACAAAAACAATTAAACTGATTTAAAAGAACTTTGGTGCGTTGTTTTATTCTATAATCAACATTTTATTCCTAGAATATGAAGATCCTAGATAAATTGTAAGCTGTCGAAAAAAAATATATAAACAAATGCCAACCTTTTACCATATTATTCATACTTATTGCTATTTTTGTTACGAAACAAATCAATTGTAATGATTCTAAATCATGGAACATTGTAGGAAATTCTGTTATGAATCTTTTGATGCCTCGGGAAGGTCACTTGCATCAATTCTTTCGACGTTATGAGCGAAAGAAGTAAAAAGAAAAACGTAATATTTCCTAATTATTCTTCAACTGACCTTTTTCTCAATATTCTTATCTTCGTGGACGGCGGAAGGTCAACAAATAAAATCTTCAACACTCAGTATCACCAACTTTATTTCATCCCTACATGTTTCACACCTTTATTGGTGCCTCTTCAGGGGAAAAAAATACAAAAATAAAACTTACAGCCTACACCTGAGGAGGATAACCTTCCACCAGTACATTCTAGACGTGGCCGTACTGGTGGAAGGTTATCCTCCTCAGGTGTAGGCTGTAAGTTTTATTTTTGTAATTTTTTTCCCCTGAAGAGGCACCAATAAAGGTGTGAAACATGTAGGGATGAAATAAAGTTGGTGATACAGAGTGTTGAAGATTTTATTTGTTGAACTTCCGCCGTCCACGAAGATACGTAATATTTCCGGTTTCATAAATATTGAAAAAAAAAATCATCCGGGAATTTATTGATTGAAGCATACCATAAATATTATCATTTCAGTTCTATTGAAGATATTCCCCCAAATTAGCGTGTCCCCCCTCCTAAAGATTCAAATCAAAGCAGTTGCGCCCTTCACAATGTCTTGCTTTCCTGGCATACAAATTAACCTGGATTTGGTCTGAGTTATAACAGATGGAGTTATGGAAGAAAGCCACCAAGATATTTTGTATATATAAATATATATATACATATATATATATATATATATATATATATATATATATATATATATCAATTTTCCTGGCAACTACCCACGTTTCATTATCATAAAAAAACTACTAGTGAAGTAGGTATATATTCTTTAAAGTTAGTATAAAATTAAATTTTAGACCGTAGCAGTAGAAGCACCGGGAGAGAACAAAAAAAAAATATTTAAATTTTAGAAAATCCTAAAGTGTCTAAAAATAAAATAATCTTTAGGAGCAACATAGGAATATAAGAAAAGAAACGTAATAATATTAATGGATTTGAGGTAGTTGACATTGAATTCCTAAAATGTTATTTTAAGGTAAGGAGGAGGAGGGAGGGTCCAATATATTCACTCATTATCACGTATCACATGTAATTACCAATATTTTGGCATAGATGGAAAACTTTAACAGTGATTTTTTAGTCCTTTTTAAATTAATTGTCTACAATTACCTAATCATCACAAAACGCCTTAGAAAAGGAAATATTTAAAAAATAATAAATAATAGTATGGTGCGTTGTATATTCATATACAATTAAATACAAAAAAAGTCATTAATACACGTAGTAGCGTGTATTAATAGGACAACTGGCCTGGACGGGATGATAGATAGAGAGGAGAGTGTCGAGCGTGAGGTCTGGTAGAGAGAATGAGTGAGCTAGGATTTAGCCCAGCCTAAATAGGCAGGTAGGATTGGGGAATCGTGGGAATTATAGAGCAATGCAGGTCTCTAGCTGCTGATGTTCAATATTGCTGACTGGTGTCTGGGTTCCTTCCTTTCCCATGCTTTTCCTCACAATTGTAAACTGCCTCAAAATACCGTAAAATAACATTTTAATGTTGGTCCTTATGCATAATGTTGGTCCTTATGCATAATGTTGGTCCTTATGCATAATGTTGGTCCTTATGCATAATGTTGGTCCTTATGCATAATGTTGGTCCATATGCATAATGTTGGTCCTTATGCATAATGTTGGTCCTTATGCATAATGTTGGTCCTTATGCATAATGTTGGTCCTTATGCATAATGTTGGTCCTTATGCATAATGTTGGTCCTTATGCATAATGTTGGTCCTTATGCATAATGTTGGTCCTTATGCATAATGTTGGTCCTTATGCATAATGTTGGTCCTTATGCATAATGTTGGTCCTTATGCATAATGTTGGTCCATATGCATAATGTTGGTCCTTATGCATAATGTTGGTCCTTATGCATAATGTTGGTCCTTATGCATAATGTTGGTCCTTATGCATAATGTTGGTCCTTATGCATAATGTTGGTCCTTATGCATAATGTTGGTCCTTATGCATAATGTTGGTCCATATGCATAATGTTGGTCCTTATGCATAATGTTGGTCCTTATGCTTTGGTAGTCGATGAATCCCCTAATATTCGTCAAAAACCAGCTAATTTCAATCGTTTTCAAAAATGATCAAATATCTTCAAAACATGTGTCCTAATTGATATATCTAAAGAAACGTCCGTAAAGAATAGAGTTACACAATTCTAATGGAGTGAAATCGTGATGAAACTTAGATAAACCAGACATTCATATGAGTTCGTGGGCTTAAATTTTCACCCTTTAGGAAAATGTAGCAGAGGTGAAAACAGAGATAGCAATCGGAGATTAAGTTAAGTAGATTTCACTGTTCAGTGGCCTTAAGAAACAGAATCGAAATTTGCCAGAATGAAGCATCATTGTGGAAAACAGCTTAGGTACCGAGAGCATAGCCATTTTGGGATTCCTGTCTGCTTAAATTACAAACCAAGAGAATCCATTCCAAATCAATTAAATAATCTTAGTGGAATATTTGTCACTTAATAAACCTTAAAGTCCTTATTTTCCACATAAAACAACTGTTACTGCGGCACACAGTGGTGCCGAATGGCCAAAAAGTCCGACTCGCAGGAACTGCCTCATCTTAGCGCGGTTCCGTTCTTATCCCTAGTCTAATTTCGAAAGATTAAAATAGAAGCAGTTATTATTTTGTTGAGAGGAGATCGTTGACCGTTGATGATGCAAAGTAGGGATTGTCGGGGTTCGGTCACTGCTACTTAATAATATATACCCCATATGTGTATGTATGTGGGCATATATATGTACATATGTGTGCGTGTATATGTGTATGTGTATATGCTTATATATAAATATATGTATATATATATATATATATATATATATATATATGTTAGGTATATTTACATAGATATGTGCATATATTAGTGTTAAATATGTCCTACTTGTATTTACAGCCCTGATGAAGGCTTGAAGTTCAAGCCGAAACGTCGGCACAATAAAACCATTTTTACGATAAAATGTAGTTTTATTAAGTAGCAGTGACCGAACCTCGACAGTTATTATTTTGGTTCCACCAGTCTTGAAAGGTAGGATTTACAATCTTACCTGGAAGGGTCGGCAACACTAGAAACTGTCCCGCTAGTTACAAGGTCTTGGAATCTTGGAACTCTATATTTCTAACAATAAATTGTTTTTGTTATTAGACTTAACCTGTTTTATTTTCGAATACATTATCCAACTATAAGCAATTAAAAAATAACAAGGAATAAAAAACAGACAAAAAGAACAGTTCGAATAAGCGAAATCAATTGCTTTAAAGATTTAAGCTCTTATTTCTCCGATTGTCATCGCCTAATCAAAACATTCATTAGAACCTTTTATGTAGAGCATTTAATAAGCTTTCTAATGGTATTCTTCCGTTTATCAAGATTTTCAACCGTTTTTGAGATATTAATGAAAGTTCCCAAAATTTACATTATTTCTAGCAACAGAAAATTGGTCTCATTTTTCATATCCTGTTTTACACACAAAATTTTCCCAACATAAGAAATTACAAAAATAAAAAGCAATAAAAAACGAAGGGAAAGAGACAAAAATTACAAAATGAACGACAAAAAAAGTCCGATTCGCAGGAACTGCGTCATCTTAGCGCGGTTCCGTTCTTATCTCTAGTGTTTATGAAGGCATAGAATAGAAAAAGTTATTACTTTGTTTAGATCAATAGCGAAACAGCTATCCAAATGAAATCTCAAACAAACCAGTCTTGAAAGGTCTTTGTTGATTTACAATCATACCTGTATGGGTCAGCTCTCCCATAAGTCGGGCAGAAAGGCCTCCGCTCAGAGGCATTTGGAAAGCCTTGGGATCTCTCTCTTTAAACGCTACATTTCTAACAATAAATTGATCTTCTTATTTTACTTAATCTGTTTTATTGTCAAATACATTATCTGACTATAAGCAATTTAAAAATAACAAGGAATAAAACAGACAAAAAGAAAAGTTCGAATAAGCGAAATCAATTACTTAAAAGTTTTAAGCACTTATTTCTCCGATTGACATCGCTTATTCAAAACTTTCTTTAAAACCATTCTTGTAGACCATTTAGTAAGCTTTCGAATGGTAACCTTTCGCTTCCCAAGATTTTCAACCGTTTTCGAGATATTAAGAAATTATACGAAGTTCCCAAAACTTTTTATTATTTCTGACAACAGAAAATTGGTCTCATTTTACCTATCCTGTTTTACACACACATACATTTTCCTTACAAATACAACATAAGAAATTACAAAAATAAAAAGCAATAAAAAACCAAGGGAAAGAGACAAAAAGAACGACAAAAACCCGTTCATAAGAACAAAACAGACATATTTGAAGTTTTAAGCACTTATTTCTCCGATTGACATAACCTAATCAAAAATAGTTTTAGAATCATTTTTGTAGAGAATTTAGTAAGCTTTCAAATAGTTTCAATCCACTTACCACGATTTCCCAACCGTGTTCGAGATATTAATGAAAGTATACGAAGTTTCCAAAACTTTTCATGTCTGTTCATAAAATATTTTATTCTAACCCTTCCTTAACTCCAAACGTAACATAACTTTCAACATACTAGTTTTAATGAAAGTAGAACATGCAGATAATGTTTCAACTGAATCCCGTTATTCTAAGTACCCAAACCAAAAACGGTATTCAAAAACTATTTTTCCAATTTTCTCAACAACGGTTAAAGCTATCGCCTTGAAAATGGTTTCATTCGTTTTCCTAGCCCAAGAAGCCTATAAAACGAGTACTTACAAGCTTATGAACTCAAAAACGTAAGCGTTACGATTTTTTCTGCGCGAATTTCGCCCCAAACGCCATCTTCCAGTGGGCGGATTTTGCTGGTTAACGAACTTGACCTTTCAAATTGGACGACAGATTTTTGTACCAAATTTCATCAAAATCGGACCATTCGTCTTCTATTTAGAGAGCGAACAGACAAATATATATATATATATATATATATATATATATATATATATATATATATAAATATATACATATATATATATATACAAATTTGAACCACCGTTATTTTCGGTTTCTAGGGGTTCTGAAACGCAAAATTTTCTAGTCGGCACTTCCGGATCGTTTCATTGTATCAACCTTATAAGCGGGGTTCCTCCCTATGGGGGAGGGAGGAACCGCGCTAAACCCGTTATAAGAACAAAACAGACGTATTTGAAGTTTTAAGCACTTATTTCTCCGGTTGACATAACCTAATCAAAAATAGTTTTAGAATCATTTTTGTAGAGAATTTAGTAAGCTTTCAAATAGTTTCTATCCACTTACCACGATTTCTTAACCGTGTTCGAGATATTAATGAAAGTATACGAAGTTCCCAAAACTTTTCATGTCTGTTCATAAAATATTTTATTCTAACCCTTCCTTAACTCCAAACGTAACAAATCTTTCAACATATTAGTTTTAATCAAAGTAGAACATGCAGATAATGTTTCAACTGAATCCCGTAATTCTAAGTACCCAAACCAAAAACGGTATTCAAAAACTATTTTTCCAATTTTCTCGAAAATATTTAAAGCTATCGCCTTGAAAATGGTTCCATTCGTTTTCCCAGCCCAAGAAGCCTATAAAAAGAGTACTTACAAGCTTATGAACTCAAAAACGTAAGCGTTACGATTTTTTTCGCGCGAATTTCGCCCCAAATGCCATCTTCCAGTGGGCGGATTTTGCTGGTTAACGAACTTGACCTTTCAAATTGGGCGACGGATTTTTGTACCAAATTTCATCAAAATCGGACCATCAGGGAAGCCAGAAATGCGCGAACAGACAAATATATATATATATATATATATATATAAATATATACCTATATATATATATAAATATATACATATATATATATATATATATATATATATATATATATATATATATATATATATATATATACAAATTTGAACTACCATCATTTTCGGTTTCCAGGGGTTCTGAAACGCAAAATTTTCTAGTCGGCACTTCCGGATTGTTTCATTGTATTAACCCTATAAGCGGGGTTCCTCCCTATGAGGGAGGGAGGAATCGCGCTAAAAGAAAGAGTATACACTATTACCGGGATTGCTGCAAGGGTTTAGTTTTCGCATTTTTTCTTTAACTTTCATAAGACGTTTCAACCATAGAACGAAAATAAATCAACAGGTGTAGATATTTCTAGAACATTGTTTTTGAGATAGGATAGTCATACTATTAAATATATAAAAGGCATCTGTAAAAATCTACCACTTCTTTGGTTACCACCCATTTAAAATCGTCATGGTTAAACCTGGAGCCCATGGGCGTGTAAAGAAAATAATTTCGGGAGGGGCTGGGAAAATTTCGGGGGGGCTGAAACCATTTCCGGGGTATGGAATACTAACAATTTAGAACTTAAAATCGTTTTAACCAACTAAAACACTATTTCACTCAAAATAAAATACTTTTTTTGAACTAAGTGATCTTATTTAAGTTATTTTTAAGGATTTACGACACATTTTTACCGATAAAATCAAAAATTGGGGGGGGGCTGCAGCCCCCTCAGTCCCCCCCCCTTATATACGCCCATGCTGGAGCCCCTTCAAATAACAAAAGAAAACTACCCATCCAAGTCCGTTTTCGAACCAGTCCCTCTAAATTTTTCCTGTGCTTAAGGCGGTTACTTTAATCACTGGACCAACACGAGGTACCGTTACGTTTACGTATACGTAAGGTGTACTAACTTACGTGTACGGTACCTCGTGTATTGTATACATACAATTAAAACCGACGTGTAGAGATGATAAAATACCAGACCTTCTTCAGCGCTAACGAATACGCGACACGAAAACCCTTCTTAAATTCCATGCTGAAATATACAGCCGTTTGATAAAAATCAGCAACAGGTTGAACTGATAAATTGTGCGATTATCAACTTTCATTAGTCCGGCTTTTGAAGGCGAGAGCGTGATTTCTATATTTGGCAAGAGTTGTGAGGACTTTAGGCTGACTTCCCTACATGCAGCTACAGGTGTAGCTAAGTCGTGGGAACACTGCCAAACTCAAATCTACTTACAAGGCGCTATGTAGAAAAAGTTGTCTATTATATTCTAACTTAGGTGAGAAATCTGTCTTCTACGTAAAAATTCCGGCTCGCCGGTACTGCTGTTCAGTTCTTCCACATGACGCAGACGTTTTTTAGCGCGGTTCCTCCCTCCCTCCACAGGGAGAAAACCCGCTTATGAATTTGACCTTTTTCCAAATGTTTTCGAGAAACATTGAAACGCCTAATTTTCAGTTTGGGTATTCAGAAACGATTAATTCAGTTGGAACTTGTTTCAGACGTTTGATATTCATTTAATCTACGATAGGTCATTTTTGGTTCCGTTAGGAGATAAGGAAGTACTAGAAATAAAATATACCATTAACAGGCATGAAAGGTTTTGGGAGTTTCATATATTTTCTAAAATATCTCGAAGATGGTTGGGAAGTCGTGTTAAGTGGAAAGTGACCACTACTTACTAAAGTCCCTACAAAAAAGGTTCTGATGTAATTTTCGATGGGGCGATGTCAATCTGAGAAATAAGGACTTCAAAAATTCGCAATTGTTAGTTTTGCTCTTTTGAACGGGTTTATGTATTTGTTTACCTAAAGTTTGACTGGTTTTTTTGGGGTTTTTTTTTTTAACGGCGCATCAACTATTTGGCTATTAACGCCGGGCTATCTAGAGGTTACCACCCTTTTATAATGCCAACAGCGCGTGGTCGGTCACCCATTCAGGTAATGACCACGCCCGACGTTGCTTAACTTCGGAGATCTACGGGAACCGGTGCATTCAACGTGGCTATGGCCGTTGGCTTGACTGGTTTTTGACAGACTTAATTTCCTAAACGTTTTCGAAATATTTGACACAAAAAAAATGGATGTTTCTTGTTTATTCAAATGTATATTTTTATATCCCTTTTGAAATGGGTTCAACATAATCCAATATGAGCTACCCTTGATATGATCTTAATCGGATCTATGGGCCAACCAGCTGTTCTAATACACCTTCTGTCACAACCATTATTGACGAGCCCTCGGTATTGAACCTCGGTTCCCATAATCATTTATCACAAACTTTGACACATTTCTCAATCACAAACCCCGTATCAGAAAGCTATTGAAGACAAATCCCGGTATAAAAGAGGTTTATAAGTACAGTAATAGGTCTTTCTTATCTTGTCACGACGTACTTACAGTTGTCAAATGTGTTTAGATTAGTTTCAAATTTAACTCAGTTCGAATTGTAAGGTAACTCATTGTACTAGTATATTCATGCCGTATTCTTATCACTGCGTTTCCGTTCTTATCACTAGTGTCATTTGGAAAGCCTGGAATAGAAACAGTTAATTTTTTACCATAAATATGCTTTAGCGGTGACTAAACTGGAAAAAACGTTACAAAAAAGTGTCCGCGGCCGTTAGCGCATGCGCAGTGGCGTTCACGCATGCGCAGTGGCCATGTACAAAAAAATAAGACTGTATGTTTCACAAAAAAGTGTCCGCTGGCGTTCGCGCAAGCGCAGTGGCTATGCATGAAAAAGATGACTGTATGTTATAGAGTACATTAGATAGGTTTATCTGGTGGATCTAAAGCATATTTATGTCCCTGAATTTGAGCAGAAGGCTCTAAATGAAATAATTTTGCCTTAAGTTTCGTAAGTGTTAAGGTATATTAGGAAGTGTCGATAATGTTTGGCTCCTTCCATATCCTGTTCACTGTGTACTTAAGCCAGCACAATTAATTATTCTACTTATAAATTGTACCAATGGCGGCTCAAAAGGAGGGGGGGCTTGACCCCAAGAATGAAAATTCACAATATTTTTCGATTAAGTTAGAAAAAAAAAATTGTTTAGGCAAATTAATATTAATAAGTTCTAATTAATATATGTTCTTAGTTTATCAAATACGTCCTTAATGATTTCCAGGTGCCTGGTTATAAAAATTTGATTCTACGCCCACAGACACGGTGGTAAGCCCATGCTAAATTATCCCCCCACCCAGAAAGGTTTGTCTGGAGCCGCCTAGGAATTGTACAGTTTTTAAATAAACATGAATTAAAAAAAAAAAAAAAAAAAAAAAAAAAAAAAAATGTTTTGAAAAAAAAATGTAATCGCATGTAAAATTAAATTTCAAAACAAAGCAACTAACTGAACGGATATTGTAGCACAATCACAACTTATATTAAAATTCGTGAACTACAAACCCACACTAATAAATGAACTACTCAGAGCGTTCATTGCTAAGAGTAGATCATTCATTACTTAGTGGAAGTGATTTATAATCACTACTTTCCGTTTAGTAAAATCACTTATCTTCTAAAAACAACAAAATGTGTGATTTGTTCAACTTAAATTGTGTCCAATGATTATTTAATTAATGTATTTTATAATTTAGGTGATTCAAAGGCGAGATGACGTAGGAGAACCTAGAGAGAACTTCAACAGAGATTGGACAGATTACAAAAATGGATTTGGAGATCCAGCTAAGGAATTCTGGTTGGGCAATGAAAATATTTACATGCTGACAAACAATGAAGAACACATGCTTAGGGTAGAGCTTGAAGATTTTGAAGGAAACAAAAGGTAATTTGAAGAAATGTATTTGTAAACCTTACTTCGTACTAGGTACTTAATATTTATTTTAGGAGTTCTTTTTCAGAAAAAATAAATACCTTTCTTCATGGGTACTATTCTCTTTTTACTGTAAACATGATGGTCACCACTTTCTTATGAACTTTCTATATTACAATGAAGAAAAAAAAAGTATAGATTAATAATTAAAAAAATAGATACATTTTAAACTTAGTTTTATTCAATTTTTTGAATTATTTCTTATTTATAAAAAAAAAAAAAAATATCTTGTCTTGGAGCTCATAATATGTTAATATTAATTTAAGTTAATTAAGTCGTAAAATATTTAATTTTTTCATGACTTATTAGTATGCCAGTGAAGGAAGCGATCTCCACCTCAACAAATTCTTCAATTTTCTTACATCGTTTTTTGCTTAGGATTCTTTTCCATTTCACTATAAACCTTTTGCTCGGCCCAATAAGTCTTAATTTCAGAGGAAATAAAATGAATAAAACACACAAAATTTCCAAAGGTTCCACAAAATTTCACTTCATTCCTGTAAAATGCTTTGACATCATCGAATAAGAATGGTCATCTCTTTGAAATTTAAATTGGCTTAGATTTTGTTTAACATATTTCAATTTTCCTAAAATATAGAGATAGGGCAGTGCTAAAATTCTCAGTTCTTTAAAATATTTTATCATTGTTGTTCTTCATCCTAATAACAAAACGTTTCTTATAATATTTTTTTGTAATTTAAAAATTTAGTTGGCTAGTGCTTTATTGCTCCATAATTCCATGTCATAAACAAATGCTTACGTAATGTAAATGTCTTAATATATAATAACCAGGTCAGTATTGTTTAATAACTTTGAAAATGTTTTAACATGAAGCAAAAACTGTTTAGTCTTGTCAAATGAATCCTGACAATATTATTGAGGCTAAAAAGCAGCCCACTAGGATTAAAATTGCTTAATATTCAGGACTACTTGCAGAAATAGATCGATAGATAATAGTTTATTGGCATAATTAAATGTCTTTGCTTTAGAATTTGGCCATTTGTTGTTAGTAATTAACAAAATTATTTTGTTAGTGCTTCTTATAAAATAACTTAATAAAGGAAATATTTCGGGGAGGGGGTTGGACAAATTTCGGGGGGGGGGGGGGGGGGGGCTTGCACTATTTCCGGTGTATGGAATACTAACAATCTAGAACTTGGAATAGTTTTAGCCAACTAAAACGCTATTATACCCAAAATAATTTTTTCTTTTTTTTTTTTACGGCACATTGACATAAATCTTGGCCATTAGCGCCGACGTCCAGGGTGCAGCCAGGAATTTTCTCAGCGAGCCCTGAGATGAGAAAATTTCTGGCGCCGGTGGGGATCGAACCCACCATCTCCCGCTTATAAATCTAGCGCGCTAGCCACTAGACCACGGGAGACCCCAATAAAATATTGTTATGAATTAACATGACACATCTTTACTGATCAAATCAAAATTTTGGGGGGCTGCAGCCCCTCAGCCCCCCTTATTTAGACCCATGTAAAATAACAAAGTATTAATAGGTCAAAAATAATAATAATAATTTAAAAAATATATATATAAATAAAAAATTCGACATAACAAAAGTTTCACAATTTCAACAACAGTTTCAAATAAATTTGAATGAATAAAAATAACTACGTAATATCATGGTAAATAGATACTTAACAAGAATAAATGAAAATAAAATATATAATCTAATATTATGAATTATAGCATGCTTTTATCAGAAAGGAAAATACATTATACAGATCTTCAATATTTTTAAAAATTAAAATTACTTTCAACGATGATCCCTCTCTGTTATCTACTACATATGACTGAAGATATTGGTGTCTGTAAATTTAAAAGGTAGGGTGATGTATTATTACGTGATTTAATGGTTTATATATATATACATGATTTCCACACCACTTAATTATTTCGTCTGGTTTTAAAACATGAGTATTATTAGTGTGGTGAATTTTTAGGTAATCACTGCTATTGACCCTCAGTTGACTTAAGCTTTTCAATTTAGGTATAATGTCATTGAGCACCAATGGCCACAGCCACGTTGAATACACCGGCTCCATTGATCCCCGAAGTTAAGCAATGTTGGGCGTGCCCAGTACCTGCGAGGGTTTCAACCTGTAGATAGCCTAGTTTTATTAGCCAAATTATTGATACGCCAATAAACACAAACAAGAAAAAATTGAACATTAGATAATATACAGAAATATACAGTCTTTTAACCAATTTAAATTCTACTATTTTCTATGTGGTTATTGTATAAAAGATCACACAGGCAGGGACATGCCCTAAAAGAATTCTTCACTAAATAAAGAAATATGATAGTGATGGTGTTTTGACATTTATAAAAAAACTGAGGAATTATTTTTAACCTTTACAAAATTTCTAAATATCATTTTTTTTTTCTACAGGTATGCACAATACTCACACTTCAAGATATACTCAGAAGGAGAATATTACAAACTAGAAATTGACGGCTATGAGGGCAATGCAGGCGATTCACTCAACGACCCTTGGTACGGATCGAACAATTCTCCATTCTCAACATACAACAGGTACATTATTAATTTTATTTAAATATCATTTCTACTTATATATAATATAATGTCTTGCTCCATCATTTACTGATAATACTTCATACTTTTTAATAGATGTTTGTTTGCTTATTTTATGATGCATAATGTCTTTAATGATTGGCATTTAATACTTTTACATTCAAAGACGATCTTAATAACCATTCTATGGGTTCCATATGCAATAATTATTTATTTAAACTTTTACTTCCAATTAAATTTAATACAGATTTTGGGAGATGTGGTATCTACAGGTTACCATCCTTTTCTAGCTAGAATATTGCTGATGTATTTTCATTTTTCAAAAGAAAATCCTTGTACGAATCGAACCCTTGACCTTAGGCTAATCAAAGTACTATAGCCAAGCAAAAGCAATAATTGAAATATGTAAATTTTTAAAAAAAAGTTTTATCCCAAAAGTTCAGATATATATATATATATATATATATATATATATATATATATATATATATATATATATATATCTGAACTTTTGGGATAAAACTTTTTTTTAAAAATTTACATATTTCAATTATTGCTTTTGCTATATTGCTTTTGCTTGGCTATAGTATTATGTGTGTGTGTGTGTGTGTGATTATGATGATAATATAATAATGATATAATGTTAGTATATCTTGGAGCCTCCAGCCTCTTTCTCATGTCTGTCATTATAGGTAATTAATCTGAGGGGTTAGGTCCGCCAGTAAATACTGTAATGAAATTATTTCCCACATTGGTGGGCCAAAATTTTATAAAATTAGGTATTTTTATTGTTTATTAGAATACTTGGGCAGATTATATTTTTTTTTTAGTTTAAATTGAAAACGTGTCCTCCCACTTAAATCTTTGGATCTCAGGTTCTTAACGGTTTCATACTAATTTAATTTTGATTATAGTTAAAATGTATTTGCAATGTGGAAGTATGAAATGTAAACTGAAACTGTTACGCAGAAAAATATAATTATAAGATCAACCAATATAACTTATTTACTCAGATCAGCCTTGCCAATAATTCCCTAGTTCTACAGACGTCCTGCACAATGCTCCAATGGCCAGATTTCTCAATCTTGATAAACGAATTCTACATGCTTCATTCTTGTCAGATAGATAATGAACAACACAGATACTTCCTTCTTGACGACTAGAAATAGAACAAATGAGAGATCCATATACAGCATCTTTCTGACGAGAGCGATGTTTTCTTATTGGCAACCAGTTAAAGACAAAGATGTTTCCTTATCAGGATCCAGCCAAAGAAGAGATGCCTTCTCCTCAACGACCAGCCACTGACGGAGATGATATCCGTCACCACAGCCTGCTAGTCTAAAAATGTCTAGACTAAAACTATATTTTTCTACCGAACAGTTAGTTATAGGTGTTTTCGGCATTGTTCATATTTATAAAATGTTTAATTTCAAATTGATTGAATTTAAATATAGTTACAGAATAAATATTGATCTACATTTTCCCGTCCCATTACATTGAATTCCCAGAATCTAATTTGAATCCAAAAATATATGTTATGAGATTTCTTAACAATATACTGTTGTCATACCTGTTTGTGGAGGCCGTCGTCACTGGCTACCACCTCTGACCTTTGCGTTGAAAGAATCGGAGTCGTGTGACTGCGGAGGCGGGGCTGAAACAGTTGAGCATGTTCTGCTACAATGCGAGAAGTACTCCACTCCTCGACTCAGGGTGTTCTGCCAGATCTCCGACTTCACACCGGAAACGAAGACCCTCGTGGAGAACTCGGTGAACTTTGCCGCCATTTCTACCTTCGTGAAGGAGTGGAGGAAAATAAAAGGCACAATATAGAAAACAATAAAGAATAAAGTCCTGTTTCTGACCATCCTTTTCCTACTTCTTTGCAAATGTAAAAGGCAATGGTGAGCTTCAATAAGCCTTCTAAAAAAAAAAAAAAAAAAAAAAAAAAAAAAAAAAAAAAAAAAAAAAAAAAAAAAAGGCTACCACCTCTGAGTAGCATCAAGTAAACATTTACTAACTTCAAACCTTATTAGTTCTTTTCCTTTTCATAGCTCTGAAGAAGTCTTGAAAGTCAAGCCAAAAAATTAGGAGGAATGCTAATGTAAACTCTTCTTCTTCTTTGTCTTCCTCTTGTGCCATTACTAGAGTCGAGGAGCCTCGGTAAATTGCCGCCATTCCCTCCAGTTCCTGCAAAGCTGCTTCATCTCTCTACTCAGAAACCATTTCTGCTGCAGTAATGCGGCTGGCTTGCTTATCAAGTATTACCCACCGCTCCCATAGGTTAGGATCGGGAGGTACACCAATTTGTAAATGTACCTTTTAGTCACCAAACTCGCTTCTCGGTGGCCGATTATGCTGTTACATATCTTGTGGTAAACTGTATTAGCTTTTGAAATTCTATGAGATATTTATTGGTCAATATTGCCAGAAGAACTTACTACGGTCCCTAAGTAGGTGAACTCTGGCACAACTTCTAATTCCTTCCCATTGCAGATCAGATGAACGTCTTCTTGTTCTTCTCGGGACAAAACTAAGACCTTGCTTTTAGAGGTGTTAATAACCATTCCTTTTCGGCGTAGTTCTTCTTCCCATTCTATTAGAGCATCCTGCATTTTCCCTCGTGAGTCAGTAATTAGAACAATATAATGTAAACTCATTTTTTATAAAATAAAAAAAAGGTTGTGAATTTCTTTAACTTTTATGGCCAAATTCCAACTATCTTCGACATGGTAAACACTATAGCCTTCATGGTAAACACTACTCTTCAGAGATAAATCCTATAAAATGAATGATCCCGTTAAATGATTTTTTAACACCTTTCCTTGAATGATGTGCTAACTTAGTTTCTGTTTTCAGGGATAATGACCGATCGAGCTTGAATTGTGCCTCGATGCTAAAAGGAGGCTGGTGGTGGAAGTCATGTGGTCGTGGGCTCAATGGACTTTATTTGACCGACCCACAAGATATTACTGCAAGGCAAGGTGAGTGGTAGATTCTCATATATTTTTTTATATCTTCCTTTCAGTCATTTTTCTACAGCGTATTGAATTACAATGTCATGGGCGCCAGGTTATCCTCCCAAAAGGAGATCCATGCTTACCAAGGTAACTCTTTCAATAAGTATTTTCTTAAATCCTCCCTGTGCTGGAATTTGAATCCTTAATTCTAAGGATTCCTTAAGGATTTATAGTCTCAAAAAATAAAAATGTTTTTGCCTTTCATTATGATTATGAAAGTAAAATTTCAGTTTGCAGAAAAACACTTTACTTGCATAAATCTTGTAAATGATAGAGAGAAACAAATTACTTAATAACCCTTATCTTGGTTACAGTTAACATTTCCAATCCATGTAAATAACTTATCTATACCTAATAATATGTACCTTTACTCCACAAAATATACTCAGTTCTACCTTAACAGTAGTCCACTTGAAGCCAGTGATGACAATCTCCAATATAAGTTACAAAGTCAATATATTTACTCCAAGCTTTTAAACTAATTTTATATGATGCACTTAAAATTCACGTTTAAAGGGATTTTTTTCCTTATGTATAAAGGGAGTTTTAAAGGATTTTTTTTTTTTTTTTTTAATGTTTATTTATATATCCATAAAATGACTCAAACTCCTGAAGAAATGAAAGGTTACTATATGATTTCATAATATTGTTATGGACATTTTTTTAATAAGTTCTGTTTCTGTGAGATCAAACTTCTTAAGAACAGATAGTCAAAAATATAATAAATAATTAATAGATTTTCTTTTCATTTATGAAATTAGAATATTATTAACATTTCTTAAGTACAATTATGGAGTGTTCGTCTTGTGAGGCTTCCTACGTGGGCCAAAGTGGGCGTAAGCTACACACTCGCATTAAGGAGCACTTGACAAGAAGTGATTCTGAAATGAAAAAGCACATGAAGGTGGAGCAGCACGATTACATCTCTCTGAAAATGCAGCTATTACATCATTGCATTAAATGAAAAATGATGGAACTTCTCGAGCAGGTTAAAATTAAAATAGATTACCACAGAGGAGAAGGACACTTCAACATGTTCCTAAAGCCAGTCTCCCCAACCTAGCTCGTTTAGAGGGCCAGTAGTCGTAAGAAGGCCTGAGTGAAACCTACTGAGCTAGAGGAGTTGGGTGTGGATTTTTGGGGGGGTATTTGTGAATTATTTTTCTTTTTTTTATTTTTCTCTTCTGCTGGAAGTGATTGGTTGAAATTACATTTTTTAATTTTCCATTGTCGATGGTTGTTAACAGTTCACTGAGGATGTGGTTGTGACCTCAAAAACGTTTTTTTTTTTTTTTTTACGACGCATCTACATCTAGGTCATTAGCGCCGACATCCAGGGTGCAGCGAGGAATTTTTCCAGTGAGCCCTGAGATGAGAAAATTCCTGCCGGAGGTGGGAATCGAACCCAAGGTGGGAAAATCCAAGGCGCTAGCCACTAGTCCACGGGAGACCCCTTAAAAACAATCTGACAAATAAAAGGAATATAAAGTGGAGGTGTTTGGCCTGTTTTTCATCCTAGTTACTATTTCTTAAGTACTTTCAGTTGCTAAAGAATTTGACAAAATACTAATTTGTTCTTTCTTTTTCTTTCCAGGAATTGTTTGGTTCAGGTGGAGGGGATGGGATTACACTTTAAAGAAAGCATCGATGATGATCAAACCAAAATCTTCCATTAGCCAGACGTGATGATGATGAAACAGATATTGTATTTGCTTAGTCCATTTTATGTTCTGTTGTCAACAATCGGCTGTTTGAAAACATAGAACATATCATCGTTGGGAACTAAACAAATAGATTTGTTTTAAATTCGACTTTTAAGCCATGAGTATAGATAATTTACTTCGGTTTTTTTGTTATATATATATTTTTTTTAATTTATACTGAAAACGTTGCCGATTCATGTTTTCGTTATGTATATATTTCTTTTTCATAGTTTCCTACTTTTCTAAAAGTTATATCATGAGTCTGAATCATTGTTATACAAATGATAAATTATCGAACAAAACATTAATATACGTTAAGTTATAAAGAGGCTATGAAAATGTATATTTCACTATAGATATTTAGAGATTATTTCTTATCAGAACCAAGCAAATTGTACAGTACAAAACTTTAAAAAAGAAAAAAAAATGAAAAAATAAGAAAACAAAATTTGTACATGAGCTGGAGAGCTTAGCTAATTATTTCTGTCAATAATAGATTTAAGAATCCTATTCCTTAAGTATTACTAGTTTCTAAGATTTTTACCATTCACAATAAAATTGTGTGCAATAACATCCACTAGTAAACAATCACAATACCTTTAGATTCGTAGAAAATAAATCTTTTGGTATAAAGTAATTTATTCCTTCAGTTTCGTGTGGATATGAATAATGTTTGGCTCAACTGAAACCAAAATTTCTTTAAATTATAGTGGCCAATAACCTTGTTAATGATAAAGTACCTAACTAGATTATTTTATTGTATATTTTGAATAGAGGTTTAATTGTACATATTTCCTTGTATAAAGAAATTATTTCATTTTTAAATATCTTTCAGTTTATTTTCCCCTCTCACCTACACACTCACTTTAAGCAACACAAAAAGTCTGACTCGCAGGAACTGCATCATCTTAGCGCGGTTCCGTTCTTATCTCTAGACTCATTTAAAATGATTAAAATAGAAGATGTTATTATTTTGGGTCCACATTTCTAGAAAGCATGAAGATAAGATAGTTAGCCGTCGAGGTGATAAGTAAAGATGGAATGGTTGGGATTCGGCTAAAGAAACCTCAATACGATTTTTGTTAAAAAATCTATATTTAGGACGTTTTGGCTACTCAGTGGTAGCCTTCATCAGCAATGAAAGTGCCGGGAGGCAGAGGAGGACCAAAGTAGATCGTTCCATCTTTACTTTCAAGAAAGGTGTTATTTACGATCTTACCTGGGTGGGTCCCCGCCCTAGGAAGGACCCCGCTAGGCATTTGAAAAGCTATATTATCTTGGAAATCCATATCTCTAAGATTAAATTGTTTTTCTTATTTTTCTTAACCTGATTTATTATCAAATACATTATCCAACTATAAGCAGTTAAAAAATAGCAAGGAATAAAAACAGACATAAAGAACAGTTCGAATAAGGGAAATCAATTACTTTAAAGTTTTAAGCACTTATTTCTCTGATTGACATCGTCTAATCAAAACTTTCATCAGAACCTTTTTTGTAGAGCATTTAGTAAGCTTTCTAATGGTATTCTTCCGTTTCCCAAGATTCTCAACCTTTTTCGAGATATTAAGGAAAGTATACAAAGTTACCAAAACTTTTTATGTCTGTTAATAAAATATTTTATTCTAACCCTTCCTTAACTCCAAACGAACCACAAATTTCAACATATTAGTTTTAATGAAATTAGAACATGCAGAAAATGTTTCAACTGAATTCTAAGTACCCAAACCAAAAACGGTATTCAAAAACTATTTTTCCAATTTTCTCGAAAACGGTTAAAGCTATCGCCTTGAAAATGGTTTCATTCGTTTTCCTAGCCCAAGAAGCCTATAAAACGAATGCTTACAAGCTTATGAACTCAAAAACGTAAGCGTTACGATTTTTTTTGCGCGAATTTCGCCCCAAACGCCATCTTCCAGTGGACGGATTTTGCTGGTTAACGAACTTGACCTTTCAAATTGGATGACAGATTTTTGTACCAAATTTAATCAAAATCGGACGTTTCGTCTTCTACCTAGAGAGCGAACAGACAAATATATATATATATATATATATATATATATATATATATATATATATATATATATAGTTAAAATTATTTTTTATTAAATGATTCGCCACGTTGGGCGTCATTAAATGTAAAGATTATTTTTTATAAAAAGAATTGCACCACGTTGGGTCACCATTTAATGTTAAGATTATTTTTTATTTAAAATAAAACTATTTTAATTACTTTATTAAGTTTTATTATATTAAATTGATTTAATCTCAGGGATAAAAGTTACGAGTGAATGTATAATATAATATTTATTTTTTGACAATTCCGAAATACAAAACAATATTAAAGTATAATCAAACAAAAAACAATAAAAAAATTAAATATTACAAAAAAATAATTTTACCTTTGAATTAATTTACTTCAAGTAAAATGTGGATCTACTGCACTTCAGTAATTTCTTCTTCAGTGTAGCACACTTTCTTGCCAGGTGCATATGATGGATATGGTTATCTTGATATTCTGGACTCCGTTGTTTTCTCTACCCGTCTTCTATTATAGCAATGGACTGAACACTGTACTATTCAGAGAATAGACTTTAGCTCTTCTCTCTATGACTGCTAGCTATAGACTCACGCCTTGTTAGCTGGAAAGTTGGCGTCCTTTATTTCCAACTTCCGCATTTTTGCCGGTTTATATATAAAAATAATAATTATATCTTTGCAATACTAAATAATTAATTTATTGTCTTCTGAATGTACATTTAATATCTATATATTGTACATCGGTATTGTCCAAAAAATATTATTAATTTAAAGTGTATATAATACGATGTTATTTATATTTCATGGTTTTTGTTTTGCGCGGGCTTTTCAAACTATCGATGGTTATTTGAATTTAAAAATATTTTCATGAATGTAATATATCATTACATATATATATATATATATATATATATATATATATATATATATATATATATATATATATATACCTACACAAATTTGAACCACCATCATTTTCGGTCTCTAGGGGTTCTGAAACGCAAAATTTTCTAGTCGGCACTTCCGGAGTGTTTCCGTGTATCAACCTTATAAGCGGGGTTCCTCCCTATAGGGGAGGGAGGAACTGCGCTAAAACCCACGGATGTCAAGGTAAGATACTGATTGTCTTCTGTACATTGTTGTTATATAAAAAAGTAAAAGAAAAAATTGATTTTTTTTTTTTTTTTTTAACTTCTTCAAAGTTTGGTGTAAAATTTACCCCACAGTGTTATTACTGTAGATGTCAATGGCAGTGTCAATCCAGGGCTAAGACAGGAAGAGTGACACAAGTGCCCTCTGGCTTATAAGGTCGGAAGTTCATACAGTTTTGATGGTTGATAAAGAGATATTAACCAATTTCTTTCATAGTCATGACTGAAAAACATCGATTTTTGAGTTGTGTCACTTTAGAAATACTATTATTTCCAAGTGGACATTAAAATTTAAATAAATAAATATATTATTCCCTAAGATTTAAAACTGAAAAACTCTACAATAGATGTGGATATTCCTGTGCGCCCCATCGAAGCTTCTATCCGGGTGCAAAGTGCTATGGGTGAAGCCCAATTCAGAAACCCTCCAAGTTCGTGCCATCCCACCTCTAACACATGGCCACTGCGCTGTGACAAGCGAACCACAACATGGCCCCTGCCACTAACACCACCCGAGGTGTGTTAGTTGATTTTGAGCACCATTACTGCTAAACCCCCTGGGCCGCCAGAGGCCAGGAATGGTGAGCAGAGGAAGAACCTTCAACTATTTCCCTGCCCAATGAAAACAGGCAAGGAATTACGCGAGGGAGAGTGGGATTGCTTCCACTGGTAGACATGCCCCCTGTACATGCAATCCCAGTTCAGCAGAGTAGTCCCTGAAGGGTCAACATGGGCGTGGTGAGTTGACCTCAGATTCTGGGAGTCTCCCTCCTATTGCAAGCAAGTTTCCGCGACTGGGTCCACAAGCCAGTTGTTACGTACAATACAATCATATTAGAGTTCTCTTTGGTCACTATTACACTAAATCAAATACTGCAGAATTTTCTGAGTGTGTTGCCTTAACATTGGCCAATATAATGCCTGCTAGAACACGCACCCTCTGGTTGCTAATCTGGTTGAATGCGGGCCCTGGAATTGATGCATGACTCCGTTTGCCGACTGACTACCTGCAGCAGAACTGCAAAATCATAGCACCCCCAGTACTACTGAGATTAAAAAAAACAAAAAAAACTGCTGGTGCAAGAAGCCTGCTTATAAGTAAGAAGATAAAATAGTTTTGCTTAATGTGAAATATTTTACTTTTATTCCCTGCTAAGATATTTGAAATGTTGCAGTTATCATCGATTGGACAAAGGGAGTGCACTTAGTTGTAGAATATAAATCATACCTACTTTATTTATCAAATGATGTTGAAGACATTTTATATTACAATACTTCAATAAATATGGAAGCCAGAAAAAATAATATAACCGTAAAGTAATTATGGACCCACATCCATGAAAAATAAAATTTATGGTTTTTCACTCTTTAATTTTTTTTTCCGTTAAAGACAAAAAATTAAAATTAAAATTTTAGCTTACAATATATTTTTATGATACAGTTATTTAATTTTAAAAACTATACAAAATAAGACCTGTTACCTAAAGCTAAGACAGATTTTGTTGAGTACAGTCAATGGGTTTCGGTTGATCGAAGTCAGCACAGTTGATGAGTTTATTAATAAATTAATAGTAAAACTGAACAAATTAATACCACATTCATAGCTACATTGCTAAATCACAACCTTCTTCAAAAATTTGAAGAATGAAGTCTCCCAAAATACAGCTGTTATCTCAATGGATTTTAGAGAAAACTACCATTGGACCTCAGATTCATGCAAAATTAACCCTGTAATGATTCACTATACGGATGCAAGCAATGAAAAACTAATTTTATCACTTTGTATCGTTTCTAATGACCTTAATTATGATGTGAGAATGGCATATAGTATCCCAAAAACTAAAATTGCTACTCAGAATGAGAATTACCTACATGTTCAAAACATTCATTACTTCAGTGAAGGGTTTGCTGGAAATATAAAAATAAATACAACTTAATTTTTATCATATTTAACTGCACACCAAATTAAATTAAATTATAGTCTTATATTCTCAGAATTTGGACTAATAATATTAGTAACTAATTTGAAATATTAAGTTTTTGATCTGTTAAAATGCCGGTTTCAGTTTGTTTTCTATAGTTGAATTTTTGATTTGTGAATTGCTTTTTGTCACATGCATTTGCTTAATAAAAACTATCTCTTTATCATTAACCCATGAATTGTCTGAACTTATTGCAGCCTCAATATCTACTTGGCTGATTCGGAAAATTGTAGTGTTTGTCATTAAGCTAGATGCAACATTAGCAAACCGTACTGAGTTTTTTACATTTTTAGTTTCATATTTCCTCATAACTTCCATTAGAGACCAAGGATTTTACCCTTTCTCCCATCCTATCTACTACATGTTTGTCATGAGCTGTAGTAAAATATTTCAGCTTAAACTTTTTGTGAAATTTTTCTGAAAGTATGTAAAAAATAAATCCACAGCTTTTAAGCGATTTTGAATAAACTTGGCACTCAGGTAGGTCTTGAAACGGGGAGTGTCATAGGCTAGGTCAAAATCATCTGTCAGCTGTCTGTCTGTTTATTCCTTATACAAATCCACACTGTTTGACTGATGTTGACCAAACTTGGCACACAGGTAGGTCTAGATATGAGAAGTGTCACAGGCAAGGTGAAAATAGTCTACCAGCTGTATGTTTGTTCCTTACAGCTATATAATATAAAGTTGGTATAGCATTGCACACTGGGTAACAGCTAGTGTAATATAATGTGATATAAAACCTATGTATGTGTGTGTATATATATATATATATATATATATATACTAGTATACTAATATATATATATATATATATATATATATATATATATATATATATTACTATATACTAGTGCTTCTACCTTATTTCAATATAAATATTGATTTCACTACGTACTAATACTAAATCTACTTATCATATACCTATGTTTTAATTCTACTTACTACTACTTCGAATATATAACTTTTGGTTTATTTGGCCTTTCAACTTTTTGGGGTATTCAATTTATTTGTAATTTTAACATATTTTTTATGTAATATTAATTTCAACATTATAGCAAACGTATTTTTATTGCATACGATGATTCATAACTTCACTGGAAACTTCAGATTTCCTGAAACAATGTGTGCATATAATTCTCATTGCCTACTATTTATGTGAAACATGTATTTAAATTGCAATTTACCATAGATTATGTCTATTAATTTATGGCAATTAATGATTTTATTTCTTACTTGTAATTCAATGGTTTCTGTTATTTATTCATTTATCAAAGCTTCACTACAAGAGGAATTATCTTTGAAGATCATGTGGAACTGCAGAGCCATCAAATAATTAAAACTTTGTATGTTCAAGAAAAGTGGATCTTTATGTTTTTAGTAATTTTATTTTGGCATGCAGTTAATTATTACGTTACTGAAATATGTGGATGTATAAATCCCAATTGTATAGATTACTAATTTTCTAGATATAATTTTGGCATTCCTTGGTGTGTAAGCAGATGCAGATGGTTTGCCCTTGAGGTGATCAGAAATCAAGGAATAATTGGGATTCCACTAACACAAAATGTCAGATTTTCAGAAAAATCTATATTTTGAACGTTTCAGCATGCCATTTGGCATTCTTCTTCAGCAACAAGTGTCGGGGTTGGAGAAAGACCACAATATATTTTCATGAGCATATATAAGGGAGGGCTGTAGCTCCCCCCCCCCCCCCCCAATTTTGATTTAATCAGTAAAACTGTGTGGATAAAAACCTTAATAATAAATTTAAAAAGTCCGACTCGCAGGAACTGCATCATCTTAGCTCGGTTCCGTTCATATCCCTATTGTCATTTGAAAAGCTTAGAATAGAAACAGATAATACTTTGTTCAAAGGGGTTTATGACTTTACCTGGTCGGGTCCGCCAGACCCCAGAATCATTTTCTAGAGATACTTATTTCATACGTTTCAATGCATTCAAAAATATCAAACATTTTCACATTTTCTTGTGTTCTTCTACTATAGTAATAATGCTACAAATAAAATCAATTAAAAAATAAAATAAAACACCAACAGCATAAAGGCAATTGAAAATATTCAAAAGGCTTCATCGAATCTCTTTCTCTTGGCAAGCTATATTTCTAACAATGAATTGTTTTTCTTATTTTACTTTATCTGTTTTATTGTCAAATACATTATCCAACTATAAGCAATTAAAAAATAACAAGGGATAAAAACAGACAAAAAGAACCGTTCGAATAAACGAAATCTATTACTTCAAAGTTTAAGCACTTATTTCTCCGATTGACATCGCTTATTCAAAACTTTCTTCAGAAATGTCTGTTAAAAAAATATTTTATTCTAACCCTTTCTTATCTCAAAACGTAACCAAAATTTCAACATATTAGTTCTGATGAAATTCGAACATGCAGAAAATATTTCAACTGAATCCCATGATTTTAAGTACCCAAACCAAAATAGTTATTCAACAACTATTTTCCCAATTTTGTCGAAACGGTTAGAGCTATCGTCTTAAAAATGGTTCCATTCGTTTTCCTAGGCCAAGAAGCCTATAAAACGAGTACTTGCAAGCATATGAAATAAGCGAAACGATTTTTTTGGCGGGACATTCGCTCCAAAAGCCATGTTCCGGTGGGCGGATTCTGCTGGTTAACGAACTTGACCTTTCAAATTAGACGAAAGATTTTTGTACGAAATTTCATCAAAATCGGACCATTTTTGAGCTGTCAGGGCCGCGAACAGTCAAATATATATATATATATACACATTTGAACCACCATCATTTTCGGTCTCTAGGGGTTCTGAAACGCAACATTTTCTAGTCGGCACTTCCGAATTGTTTCATGAGATCAACCTTAAAAGCGGGGTTCCTCCCTATGAAGGGAGGGAGGAACCGCGCTAATAAGATCACTTAGTTCAGGAAAAATATTTTTTTTTTAAATTTAATGGCGTTTTAGTTGCCTAACTATTCCAAGTTCTAGATTGTTAGTATTCCAAAACCCCAAAATGCTCCCAGCCTTCCCAAAGTGAGTTTCTATATACGCCCCTGTAACTTTTAGGTGACCATGGTTAAGCGCTAAATGTATCCCGGCCTTCCTCCAACTCCTAGGGCTTTATTGCTGAAGATGGATGCCAAAGTGCATGCTGAAACCTTCAAAATATAGATTATTCTCAAAATCTGGCGTTTAGCCGAATCCTAATCATTCCTTGACATCTTGGTGTGTAATATTGTGTAAGTCAAGGTAGTGTTGTCTGGAAGAAAATTTGTTGACTATTTTATTTTTTTGTTCCCTTGTGTCCTTCGGAGCCAATGTATTGTTTTCAGATTATTCTTCCCGTTAATCCGGTAGAGTATTTGTATGTTAAGTGTGTTCAGATTGAAAGAGTCCTATTTTATCCTGTTCTGATTTACATGTGTATTCTTTAAAGCAAGTGGATTGACGCACAATATAAACTCGGCGCACTTAAGAAAAAATGTAAATCGATAGTTAACCTTTTCACGCCATAAGTGGAATGCTCCTGCAGGGTTTCGGATAGCAACTGAGGGCATGGTCGTATATATGGAGGGGGCTGAGGGCCCCCTCCCCCACCCCCGATATTTTGATTTGATCGGTACAAATTTCATAAAACCCTTAAAATAAATTAAATAAGATCATTTAGTTCATAAAACATATTCTATTTTGGGTGAAATAGCGTTTAAGTTGGCTATGACTCTTCCAAGATCTAAATTGTTAGTATTCCATACACCGGAAATGGTCTCAGCCCCCCCCCCCCCCCCCCCCCGAAATTTTCCCAGCCCCCTCCGATATTATTTTCTATATACGCACTTGACTGAGGGCAATGTTATGAATAAGACCTTACCTCCATAACTAGTAAACATAAGGTGTATAGATGAATCTTCTTGCCAGACGGTAAAAGTTGGCCAAGAGTTCGTCCTGCTGTAAGAGTGTAGCGGCACACAAACCTCGAGACGACTTAGATAACCTTGAATGGTCAGACAGATGGACGTGCAGGTCTTGGGGTCATTCTGCGCGTGATACTATGATCTGGCAAGGTTCGGCTAAGGATTCAAGAGGTTTGCACAGTGATAAAATAAGAAAAAACTAAAACATCCTGCTGCATTATGTTAGCGAATTTCTATAGAAATGTTGGTACTTACGTATTAGCAACACCACAGGTCAAAGATCTGGATCATCAGCACAGGCGCATAACTCATTCTATATTTTTATTTTTGTAGTAACCTTCTTCTTGTTTACTTTCTGTTTTCGACGCAATTACTTTGTACAGTTGTGTTTTTACGCGATTTCTTTCCCGTTTTTGTTGTTTGTGTTCTTTGTGCTGTTTTTGTTTCTGAAGGGAATCGAAGGCAAATCGCCCTTCTGCCTGACGGCAGTGTATCTCTCAACTTACTTTTGCGGGAATGCATTTTCCGAAATGACGATAATTAAGTCAAAATATCGTCTAACTGACGAATATTTGTCAACATGCTTGCGATTAGCACTCGGTTAGTACCAAGCATCTTATGAAAAGTATTCGGAGGATTTGCAGTGCCACGCTTCTACATCAAAAGTCAGTTTTTAGTTAATTTTAGACTCTAGAACTCGTTTGTTCTTTAATCTTTTAAAGTTTGTAAAACTGACAATTTTGAATATTTATGAGTTTTTGATAGACATTTTAGATGCATATTGTGCCGAAAACTAATATCTATGCCACGATTAACCCTAGCTAGACGACATTCCTGCATCTCACATAACTTGCAGTCCCTCAGAGTCGGAGTCTAACAATATTGTGGTATATCGCCAGCAGTTGAAGTTTGGACACCCCTGAGAATGACGGTGGTGTTCGATGAGGGATAGGGCGTGGCCTATATTCCCATGGAGACACTCAACATACCTCTGTGAACTTGGCACCCCACTTTCGAAAAAAAATATGACAATAGACTCAAAAAATTGCAAATCGTTTGTAGTTATTTGTAGTGAAAAAAATTTCGTTTGTAGTTGCCCCGTTTTTGAGAACCGGGGGGTCAAAAAATACCCCGCACCCGACTTCAACCGATTGGAACCAAACCACTTTTATTCGACGTAAAATCGTTTGTAGTTGTTTGTAGTGAAAGAATTTTCGTTTGTAGTTGCCTAGAAAAAAAGTTACAGCCGCTTTATGAATTTTCAAAATGGCGACTTTTTTAGTTTTAGGGGTGCGTGTTTTCTAATGGTCTCAATTCGTTCTAAATCGTAGTAGTTAATAGTTTTGAAACAATTTTCGTTTGTAGTTGCCTAGAAAAAAAGTTACAGCCGCTTTAAGAATTTTCAAAATGGCGACTTTTTTAGTTTTAGGGGTGCGTGTTTTCTTACGGTCTCAATTCGTTCTAAATCGTTTGTAGTTGACAGTTGTGAAAGAATTTTCGTTAGTAGTTGCCTAGAAAAAAAGTTACAGCCACTTTATGAGTTTTCAAAATGGCGACTTTTTTAGTTTTAGGGGTGCGTGTTTTCTTATGGTCTCAATACATTCTAAATCGTTTGTAGTTGATAGTTTTGAAAGAATTTTCGTTTGTAGTTGCCTAGAAAAAAAGTTACAGCCGCTTTAAGAATTTTCAAAATGGCGACTTTTTTAGTTTTAGGGGTGCGTGTTTTCTAATGGTCTCAATTCGTTCTAAATCGTAGTAGTTAATAGTTTTGAAACAATTTTCGTTTGTAGTTGCCTAGAAAAAAAGTTACAGCCGCTTTAAGAATTTTCAAAATGGCGACTTTTTTAGTTTTAGGGGTGCGTGTTTTCTTATGGTCTCAATTCGTTCTAAATCGTTTGTAGTTGATAGTTTTGAAAGAATTTTCGTTTGTAGTTGCCTAGAAAAAACGTTACAGCCGCTTTAAGAATTTTCAAAATGGCGACTTTTTTAGTTTTAGGGGTGCGTGTTTTCTTATGGTCTCAATTCGTTCTAAATCGTTTGTAGTTGATAGTTTTGAAAGAATTTTCGTTTGTAGTTGCCTAGAAAAAAAGTTACAGCCACTTTAAGAATTTTCAAAATGGCCACTTTTTTAGTTTTAGGGGTGCGTGTTTTCTTATGGTCTCAATACATTCTAAATCGTTTGTAGTTGATAGTTTTGAAAGAATTTTCGTTTGTAGTTGCCTAGAAAAAAAGTTACAGCCACTTTATGAATTTTCAAAATGGCGACTTTTTTAGTTTTAGGGGTGCGTGTTTTCTAATGGTCTCAATTCGTTCTAAATCGTTTGTAGTTGATAGTTTTAAAAGAATTTTCGTTTGTAGTTGCCTAGAAAAAAAGTTACAGCCGCTTTATGAATTTTCAAAATGGCGACTTTTTTAGTTTTAGGGGTGCGTGTTTTCTTATGGTCTCAATTCGTTCTAAACCGTTTGTAGTTGATAGTTTTGAAAGAATTTTCGTTTGTAGTTGCCTAGAAAAAAAGTTACAGCCACTTTAAGAATTTTCAAAATGGCGACTTTTTTAGATTTAGGGGTGCGTATTTTCTAATGGTCTCAATTCGTTCTAAATCGTTTGTAGTTGATAGTTTTGAAAGAATTTTCGTTTGTAGTTGCCTAGAAAAAAAGTTACAGCCACTTTAAGAATTTTCAAAATGGCGACTTTTTTAGTTTTAGGGGTGCGTGTTTTCTTACGGTCTCAATTCGTTCTAAATCGTTTGTAGTTGATAGTTTTGAAAGAATTTTCGTTTGTAGTTGCCTAGAAAAAAAGTTACAGCCGCTTTATGAATTTTCAAAATGGCGACTTTTTTTAGGTTTTGGGGTGCGTGTTTTCTAATGGTCTCAATTCGTTCTAAATCGTTTGTAGTTGATAGTTTTGAAAGAATTTTCGTTTGTAGTTGCCTAGAAAAAAAGTTACAGCCGCTTTATGAATTTTCAAAATGGCGACTTTTTTAGTTTTAGGGGTGCGTGTTTTCTAATGGTCTCAATTCGTTCTAAATCGTAGTAGTTAATAGTTTTGAAACAATTTTCGTTTGTAGTTGCCTAGAAAAAAAGTTACAGCCGCTTTAAGAATTTTCAAAATGGCGACTTTTTTAGTTTTAGGGGTGCGTGTTTTCTTATGGTCTCAATGCGTTCTAAATCGTTTGTAGTTGATAGTTTTGAAAGAATTTTCGTTTGTAGTTGCCTAGAAAAAAAGTTACAGCCACTTTAAGAATTTTCAAAATGGCGACTTTTTTAGTTTTAGGGGTGCGTGTTTTCTTATGGTCTCAATACATTCTAAATCGTTTGTAGTTGATAGTTTTGAAAGAATTTTCGTTTGTAGTTGCCTAGAAAAAAAGTTACAGCCGCTTTATGAATTTTCAAAATGGCGACTTTTTTAGTTTTAGGGGTGCGTGTTTTCTTATGGTCTCAATTCGTTCTAAACCGTTTGTAGTTGATAGTTTTGAAAGAATTTTCGTTTGTAGTTGCCTAGAAAAAAAGTTACAGCCACTTTAAGAATTTTCAAAATGGCGACTTTTTTAGATTTAGGGGTGCGTGTTTTCTTATGGTCTCAATTCGTTCTAAACCGTTTGTAGTTGATAGTTTTGAAAGAATTTTCGTTTGTAGTTGCCTAGAAAAAAAGTTACAGCCACTTTAAGAATTTTCAAAATGGCGACTTTTTTAGATTTAGGGGTGCGTATTTTCTAATGGTCTCAATTCGTTCTAAATCGTTTGTAGTTGATAGTTTTGAAAGAATTTTCGTTTGTAGTTGCCTAGAAAAAAAGTTACAGCCACTTTAAGAATTTTCAAAATGGCGACTTTTTTAGTTTTAGGGGTGCGTGTTTTCTTACGGTCTCAATTCGTTCTAAATCGTTTGTAGTTGATAGTTTTGAAAGAATTTTCGTTTGTAGTTGCCTAGAAAAAAAGTTACAGCCGCTTTATGAATTTTCAAAATGGCGACTTTTTTTAGGTTTTGGGGTGCGTGTTTTCTAATGGTCTCAATTCGTTCTAAATCGTTTGTAGTTGATAGTTTTGAAAGAATTTTCGTTTGTAGTTGCCTAGAAAAAAAGTTACAGCCGCTTTATGAATTTTCAAAATGGCGACTTTTTTAGTTTTAGGGGTGCGTGTTTTCTTATGGTCTCAATTCGTTCTAAACCGTTTGTAGTTGATAGTTTTGAAAGAATTTTCGTTTGTAGTTGCCTAGAAAAAAAGTTACAGCCACTTTAAGAATTTTCAAAATGGCGACTTTTTTAGTTTTAGGGGTGCGTGTTTTCTAATGGTCTCAATTCGTTCTAAATCGTTTGTAGTTGATAGTTTTGAAAGAATTTTCGTTTGTAGTTGCCTAGAAAAAAAGTTACAGCCGCTTTAAGAATTTTCAAAATGGCGACTTTTTTAGTTTTAGGGGTGCGTGTTTTCTTATGGTCTCAATGCGTTCTAAATCGTTTGTAGTTGATAGTTTTGAAAGAATTTTCGTTTGTAGTTGCCTAGAAAAAAAGTTACAGCCGCTTTATGAATTTTCAAAATGGCGACTTTTTTAGTTTTAGGGGTGCGTGTTTTCTTACGGTCTCAATTCGTTCTAAATCGTTTGTAGTTGATAGTTTTGAAAGAATTTTCGTTTGTAGTTGCCTAGAAAAAAACGTTACAGCCGCTTTATGAATTTTCAAAATGGCGACTTTTTTAGTTTTAGGGGTGCGTGTTTTCTAATGGTCTCAATTCGTTCTAAATCGTTTGTAGTTGATAGTTTTGAAAGAATTTTCGTTTGTAGTTGCCTAGAAAAAAACGTTACAGCCGCTTTTAGCACTTTCCTCCGAAGGAAAGTAGCTATTGAGGTTGGACTCATGACGGAATTTTTGAAAAATGTCTTCAAATCTTTATCGATCCTACCTAGTAGACACCGAAAATGACCCCCGTTAAAATTTATATATATCTATCTACCAGGCTGTTTGTGGGATCGGTGAGAAAATTTTGCCACTTTTTCAAATGGTTCCGAAAAGCACCACGCTAACATTTTATCGTACTGGATGAGAGAATGGTTACGTAGTGGAGCGAAATGCCCTGATCAGATTGTCACAGACTATTCCCTAGCATTGCTCAATGCAGTTTCCATGGCATTTAATAATACGGATCTTCTTTCGTACGTTAATAAGTGCATGCACGTGTTATCAGGTACTATGGCGTGGTGCTTTTCGGAACCATTTGAAAAAGTGGCAAAATTTTCTCACCGATCCCACAAACAGCCTGGTACAAAAAGATAACATTTTTCGATCCATCAGGTTTAAAAATTGGTTTTATTACTGAACCAGTAGCATCAATACTGATGCTGCCGGTCATGTGGTTTCGATGCAATTGCTGATACAAAAATATCTGCTCAGGTGACCAATACATAAGATAAAACTTATCTAGAGCAAGTTCCTTCAAACAGCCAGCGTATTTTGAATCGTACTTTAGCTGCAGAAGTGATAAAATGGGATTTTTAAAATTACCAACCCCTAATTCGGCATCTTTGCTCTGTTGCTTTGCCTTACGCAAAACGTGTTCAGAATAGATATTCGCAGGTTCAATGTCTCCGAATTCCATCGTACGTTCAGCTTCATCTCGGCGCCACATGTATGTCGATTTTCCCCGCAATTGTTCGCAAACATCTCGCCTTAGATTTCCCCGCAATTGCCTTTTTTTCGAATGCGCAATACCCTGAGTATCAAACGTCGAAACCACTATGTTTAATCCATTATTATTTGGAGGGCTGACACTGTACAGGTTAAGAGGTGTTTGGCATTCGGAACATTTTCCTGTAATTTTAAGAAAAATATCCCCAGGAAGATAGTTAATTGCCGCTTTCTTGAATTGGAATGCGCAAGGCAATTTCAATTCATTCCAAACAATTTCGTAAATAATCGAAGCCCAACCAGGCTTTAAGACATTATACGGCCGTCCTTGATATAATCTCATTTCGGGAGCAATGTTTATCCACGCATCATACGGAATATGAATTTGAGATTTCAGGGATGCTAGGTCAGTGTGACAAATTTCGGTTGACCAATTCGAGTCGCAACTATCTTCTGTTTCCAGATTACGTTATTTATCGACTGAACTGATTCTATGACCGCTAATTTTGTCGCCTATTTTATTTCTGGTTTTTTGACTAATGTATAAGTAAACATAATCTTTGCTAAAACCGTCTCCAAGTAATTTGGATGCAACCTGCCGAACAGGATCATTAAAAGGTAAGACACTATATCCATAAAAAAAAATATCAAATTCCTAAGGGTGTTAAAAAAAACTGAAAAAGTTGCGATATTGAAAATTCAACTACTCCGTCACGCAGGATCTGCATAACTAAGCACTTTCCTCGGAATTTTTGTAGTGTAGAAAACATTATTGAATAATTTTCCGTAAATAGCCTATATAAATAAAATAAAAACATGAATAGTTCTGCTCATTTACATTTCTTATGAGAACTGTTCAATTATTAATACTACAACTTCATAAACACACAAAGACTTCATTTTCCGTCTTTTGATCTGACGTAGGAACAGGATACAGTCCCCCTAGTGGGAGATAGCGCTCCTCGCGGCGGCTTTGTGAACCAACATCTGGCGGTTCACATTTCTAATGAAACAGAGTTTTAAGTAAACTCTCTTTTCCAATTGACCGATTTACTTCATTTTTACAACACTTCTTTCTCATGAGATACCCACGACTTATACCGCGTTTCGTTACAATAGGGGAGAAATTACGACCGGTATGAGTATATTAATACTTTAGGTCCGGGGTAAATCCCCCCTCTGAATAACCGGATTTAGTTTATTTTTACAACCCATTTTTCCCTGTTGATTACCACCACGAGTACCGAGTTTCTTTGAAATGTAACAAAAATTATGGCTAGTAGTGGCAAATCGGTAATGTGGGTCGAGAGTAAACCTCCCCTCCTAATGAACCGATATAGTATATTTTTACAACCCATTTCTCCCTGTTGATTACCACCACGAGTACCGAGTTTCGTTGAAATATAACAAAAACTACGGCTGGCATGGTCAAATTAGTGTTTTGGGCCCGGGGTAACCCCCCCCCCCCCCCCTCCCGATAGACCGATTTTGGTGGTTAACGAACTCGTTCAATCGTTTGCTAATTGAACGCTAGATACCACGATTCGTGAAGATGAAACAAAAACTCTGGCCGCAATCGTGTTAACAGACATATATATATATATATATATATATATATATATATATATAAAACTACGGCTGGATACAAATTGGAAGGACCGCTGGTATAGGGCAGCCTAAGGCACAGCGAAGGAAGAGTGGGGCAATATATATATATATATATATATACAGTAAACTCTCGATAATCCGCGGGCGGATATTCCGCTTTGCGGCTATTCCGCGCTCATCCATGGATTTTTTTTTTTTAATGTTTGAATAAGAAAAGTTTTTATACAGAATAAGTTTGAAGAGTTAGGTCTTAAGGAACTGTAGTAGAGAGGAAACACATTAAATAGAAAGATTCAATTCTCTTTAATCAAATTATCCAGGTGTTGCCTGAGAATGCATTAGTCTTTTTTTCTCAGAAACATCTTACCTCATCCTTCCTTTTTCCATATAATTTTCTAATAAGATCAGAATCTAATTTTCATTTCCAAACTCTTCTCATATCAGTTTAGTTTCTGTCGCATTGCCGTCTAGTAGTTCATTTCGCTCGTGTGTTTGAATTACTGACAGTAGTTATCGTCAAAGTTTGTCGTTATTTTATTTAACAATGACCGATAAAAGGAAAAAAGTGTTTTTATCGATTCAAGAGAAACTCGAGTCAGTAAAACAAACTACGTTGGTAAAGTCCTGGAGGAAAATTTTACCAAATGTAGAAAATACTTCAGTAGAGCCTTCCGATAAAGAAGAGGAAGTTTCTGCTAATGATTTAGCAAATTTAGCGAAATCAGTTGCTGGAGGAAGTGATGTCGAAGAAATATTGTTGAGTGGATTAATTGCGATGCCAGTGATCCAGGATTCGAACATCTTACTGATGAACAAATAATAGATAGAGTATGAGGTATTGAATTAGAGGAGAGTGAGGAAGAAGAGGAGGATAAGACCAAAAAGAAAGTAAGTCATGACGATGCCCTAATACACGTTAATGGACTAATTCAATATCTGGAAGAACAAGATGATGCATCACTGTGTGATAAAATGGTGTTGAAAAAACTTCAGAATCAAGTCAAGAAGAGATGTTTTGCTTCAAAACAACAAACACTTTTAACGGATTTTTTCTGAAAAAGTAAATTGTACATGTATGTGTATTACGTAAATATGTTTAATTTTAATTATTTTCATATTATATTTTCATATTTCACATTTTAATATTACTAAACAAACCTTTTCCAGTAACATCCCTGTGTTGTATGTCTCCATTTTAGAATTTTTGCGTGTTGTCCGCGGGATCGCCTAATCCGCGGGATCGCCTAATCCGCGGGATCGCCTAATCCGCGGAATCGGCTAATCCGCGGGTGTCGCGCCAGTCAATTCCGCGGATTATCGGGAGTTTACTGTATATATATATATATATATATATATATATATATATATATATATATATAAATTTTAACGGGGGTCGTTTTCAGTGTCTACTAGGTAGGATCGATAAAGATTTGAAGAAATGTTTCAAAAATTCCGTCATGAGTGCAACCTCAATAGCTACTTTCCTCCAGAGGAAAGTGCTAAAAAGCGGCTGTAACGTTTTTTTCTAGGCAACTACAAACGAAAATTCTTTCAAAACTATCAACTACAAACGATTTAGAATGTATTGAGACCATAAGAAAACACGCACCCCTAAAACTAAAAAAGTCGCCATTTTGAAAATTCTTAAAGTGGCTGTAACTTTTTTTCTAGGCAACTACAAACGAAAATTCTTTCAAAACTATCAACTACAAACGATTTAGAATGTATTGAGACCATAAGAAAACACGCACCCCTAAAACTAAAAAAGTCGCCATTTTGAAAATTCTTAAAGTGGCTGTAACTTTTTTTCTAGGCAACTACAAACGAAAATTCTTTCAAAACTATCAACTACAAACGATTTAGAACGAATTGAGACCATAAGAAAACACGCACCCCTAAAACTAAAAAAGTCGCCATTTTGAAAATTCATAAAGTGGCTGTAACTTTTTTTCTAGGCAACTACAAACGAAAATTCTTTCAAAACTATCAACTACAAACGATTTAGAATGTATTGAGACCATAAGAAAACACGCACCCCTAAAACTAAAAAAGTCGCCATTTTGAAAATTCTTAAAGTGGCTGTAACTTTTTTTCTAGGCAACTACAAACGAAAATTCTTTCAAAACTATCAACTACAAACGATTTAGAACGAATTGAGACCGTAAGAAAACACGCACCCCTAAAACTAAAAAAGTCGCCATTTTGAAAATTCTTAAAGTGGCTGTAACTTTTTTTCTAGGCAACTACAAACGAAAATTCTTTCAAAACTATCAACTACAAACGATTTAGAACGAATTGAGACCATTAGAAAATACGCACCCCTAAATCTAAAAAAGTCGCCATTTTGAAAATTCTTAAAGTGGCTGTAACTTTTTTTCTAGGCAACTACAAACGAAAATTCTTTCAAAACTATCAACTACAAACGGTTTAGAACGAATTGAGACCATAAGAAAACACGCACCCCTAAAACTAAAAAAGTCGCCATTTTGAAAATTCATAAAGCGGCTGTAACATTTTTTCTAGGCAACTACAAACGAAAATTCTTTCAAAACTATCAACTACAAACGATTTAGAACGAATTGAGACCATTAGAAAACACGCACCCCTAAAACTAAAAAAGTCGCCATTTTGAAAATTCATAAAGTGGCTGTAACTTTTTTTCTAGGCAACTACAAACGAAAATTCTTTCAAAACTATCAACTACAAACGATTTAGAATGTATTGAGACCATAAGAAAACACGCACCCCTAAAACTAAAAAAGTCGCCATTTTGAAAATTCTTAAAGTGGCTGTAACTTTTTTTCTAGGCAACTACAAACGAAAATTCTTTCAAAACTATCAACTACAAACGATTTAGAACGAATTGAGACCATAAGAAAACACGCACCCCTAAAACTAAAAAAGTCGCCATTTTGAAAATTCATAAAGTGGCTGTAACTTTTTTTCTAGGCAACTACAAACGAAAATTCTTTCAAAACTATCAACTACAAACGATTTAGAATGTATTGAGACCATAAGAAAACACGCACCCCTAAAACTAAAAAAGTCGCCATTTTGAAAATTCTTAAAGTGGCTGTAACTTTTTTTCTAGGCAACTACAAACGAAAATTCTTTCAAAACTATCAACTACAAACGATTTAGAACGAATTGAGACCATAAGAAAACACGCACCCCTAAAACTAAAAAAGTCGCCATTTTGAAAATTCTTAAAGTGGCTGTAACTTTTTTTCTAGGCAACTACAAACGAAAATTCTTTCAAAACTATCAACTACAAACGATTTAGAACGAATTGAGACCATTAGAAAATACGCACCCCTAAATCTAAAAAAGTCGCCATTTTGAAAATTCTTAAAGTGGCTGTAACTTTTTTTCTAGGCAACTACAAACGAAAATTCTTTCAAAACTATCAACTACAAACGGTTTAGAACGAATTGAGACCATAAGAAAACACGCACCCCTAAAACTAAAAAAGTCGCCATTTTGAAAATTCATAAAGCGGCTGTAACTTTTTTTCTAGGCAACTACAAACGAAAATTCTTTCAAAACTATCAACTACAAACGATTTAGAACGAATTGAGACCATTAGAAAACACGCACCCCTAAAACTAAAAAAGTCGCCATTTTGAAAATTCATAAAGTGGCTGTAACTTTTTTTCTAGGCAACTACAAACGAAAATTCTTTCAAAACTATCAACTACAAACGATTTAGAATGTATTGAGACCATAAGAAAACACGCACCCCTAAAACTAAAAAAGTGGCCATTTTGAAAATTCTTAAAGTGGCTGTAACTTTTTTTCTAGGCAACTACAAACGAAAATTCTTTCAAAACTATCAACTACAAACGATTTAGAACGAATTGAGACCATTAGAAAATACGCACCCCTAAATCTAAAAAAGTCGCCATTTTGAAAATTCTTAAAGTGGCTGTAACTTTTTTTCTAGGCAACTACAAACGAAAATTCTTTCAAAACTATCAACTACAAACGGTTTAGAACGAATTGAGACCATAAGAAAACACGCACCCCTAAAACTAAAAAGTCGCCATTTTGAAAATTCATAAAGCGGCTGTAACTTTTTTTCTAGGCAACTACAAACGAAAATTCTTTCAAAACTATCAACTACAAACGATTTAGAACGAATTGAGACCATTAGAAAACACGCACCCCTAAAACTAAAAAAGTCGCCATTTTGAAAATTCATAAAGTGGCTGTAACTTTTTTTCTAGGCAACTACAAACGAAAATTCTTTCAAAACTATCAACTACAAACGATTTAGAATGTATTGAGACCATAAGAAAACACGCACCCCTAAAACTAAAAAAGTCGCCATTTTGAAAATTCTTAAAGTGGCTGTAACTTTTTTTCTAGGCAACTACAAACGAAAATTCTTTCAAAACTATCAACTACAAAGGATTTAGAACGAATTGAGACCATAAGAAAACACGCACCCCTAAAACTAAAAAAGTCGCCATTTTGAAAATTCTTAAAGCGGCTGTAACTTTTTTTCTAGGCAACTACAAACGAAAATTCTTTCAAAACTATCAACTACAAACGATTTAGAACGAATTGAGACCATAAGAAAACACGCACCCCTAAAACTAAAAAAGTCGCCATTTTGAAAATTCTTAAAGTGGCTGTAACTTTTTTTCTAGGCAACTACAAACGAAAATTCTTTCAAAACTGTCAACTACAAACGATTTAGAACGAATTGAGACCATTAGAAAATACGCACCCCTAAATCTAAAAAAGTCGCCATTTTGAAAATTCTTAAAGTGGCTGTAACTTTTTTTCTAGGCAACTACAAACGAAAATTCTTTCAAAACTATCAACTACAAACGATTTAGAACGAATTGAGACCATTAGAAAACACGCACCCCTAAAACTAAAAAAGTCGCCATTTTGAAAATTCTGAAAGTGGCTGTAACTTTTTTTCTAGGCAACTACAAACGAAAATTCTTTCAAAACTATCAACTACAAACGGTTTAGAACGAATTGAGACCATAAGAAAACACGCACCCCTAAAACTAAAAAAGTCGCCATTTTGAAAATTCATAAAGCGGCTGTAACTTTTTTTCTAGGCAACTACAAACGAAAATTCTTTCAAAACTATCAACTACAAACGATTTAGAACGAATTGAGACCATTAGAAAACACGCACCCCAAAACCTAAAAAAAGTCGCCATTTTGAAAATTCATAAAGCGGCTGTAACTTTTTTTCTAGGCAACTACAAACGAAAATTCTTTCAAAACTATCAACTACAAACGATTTAGAACGAATTGAGACCGTAAGAAAACACGCACCCCTAAAACTAAAAAAGTCGCCATTTTGAAAATTCTTAAAGTGGCTGTAACTTTTTTTCTAGGCAACTACAAACGAAAATTCTTTCAAAACTATCAACTACAAACGATTTAGAACGAATTGAGACCATTAGAAAATACGCACCCCTAAATCTAAAAAAGTCGCCATTTTGAAAATTCTTAAAGTGGCTGTAACTTTTTTTCTAGGCAACTACAAACGAAAATTCTTTCAAAACTATCAACTACAAACGGTTTAGAACGAATTGAGACCATAAGAAAACACGCACCCCTAAATCTAAAAAAGTCGCCATTTTGAAAATTCTTAAAGTGGCTGTAACTTTTTTTCTAGGCAACTACAAACGAAAATTCTTTCAAAACTATCAACTACAAACGGTTTAGAACGAATTGAGACCATAAGAAAACACGCACCCCTAAAACTAAAAAAGTCGCCATTTTGAAAATTCATAAAGCGGCTGTAACTTTTTTTCTAGGCAACTACAAACGAAAATTCTTTCAAAACTATCAACTACAAACGATTTAGAACGAATTGAGACCATTAGAAAACACGCACCCCTAAAACTAAAAAAGTCGCCATTTTGAAAATTCATAAAGTGGCTGTAACTTTTTTTCTAGGCAACTACAAACGAAAATTCTTTCAAAACTATCAACTACAAACGATTTAGAATGTATTGAGACCATAAGAAAACACGCACCCCTAAAACTAAAAAAGTCGCCATTTTGAAAATTCTTAAAGTGGCTGTAACTTTTTTTCTAGGCAACTACAAACGAAAATTCTTTCAAAACTATCAACTACAAACGATTTAGAACGAATTGAGACCATAAGAAAACACGCACCCCTAAAACTAAAAAAGTCGCCATTTTGAAAATTCTTAAAGCGGCTGTAACTTTTTTTCTAGGCAACTACAAACGAAAATTCTTTCAAAACTATCAACTACAAACGATTTAGAACCAATTGAGACCATAAGAAAACACGCACCCCTAAAACTAAAAAAGTCGCCATTTTGAAAATTCTTAAAGCGGCTGTAACTTTTTTTCTAGGGAACTACAAACGAAAATTGTTTCAAAACTATTAACTACAAACGATTTAGAACGAATTGAGACCATTAGAAAACACGCACCCCTAAAACTAAAAATGTCGCCATTTTGAAAACTCATAAAGTGGCTGTAACTTTTTTTCTATGCAACTACAAACGAAAATTCTTTCACAACTGTCAACTACAAACGATTTAGAACGAATTGAGACCGTAAGAAAACACGCACCCCTAAAACTAAAAAAGTCGCCATTTTGAGAATTCTTAAAGTGGCTGTAACTTTTTTTCAAGGCAACTACAAACGAAAATTCTTTCACTACAAACAACTACAAACGATTTTACGTCGAATAAAAGTGGTTTGGTTCCAATCGGTTGAAGTCGGGTGCGGGGTATTTTTTGACCCCCCGGTTCTCAAAAACGGGGCAACTACAAACGAAATTTTTTTCACTACAAATAACTACAAACGATTTGCAATTTTTTGAGTCTATTGTCATATTTTTTTTCGAAAGTGGGGTGCCAAGTTCACAGAGGTACTCAACCTTCAAGGGGGGAGGTTCTGAATGAGCGTTTTGCTGTTTAACGAGCTCGTTCTATCGTTTGCTATAGGAGTGCAGGGGGCCTTCTGTATTACAAATTATTAATATTATAACCTGTGCACAATATTTCTTGGCCCCTAAAAATTTTATAATAATTATTCAATTAAATACTGAATCCACGTTGAGTTCAGTATTCTATTAAGATCGTTAAAAAATATAATTATAAAAAAAAAACAAGCAATGATCTATAAATATGGACATTCATCAACGTGCAGTATGGGCCTTATAAATCTTCATAAATAATTTGATTCTAAAAGTGTAAAATAATCTGTAAAAAATAAATGTAGTATCAAAGAAGATTTTAAAATGTTTAGAATAATACATGTTCTACTTCTAAACGTAAGTACTTTATTGCCATTTTTTTAAAAAGTAAAACACATGAAAATTTCTGACATAACCTTATATTTTCTTCCATGTATCTCTCTGTTATTTACACTACGTAGATATTTCCTTTTTATTTTCACGCGTCTGAGAACCAGCTGTTGGAAATCCATAAAGGGCCCAAGAGAAAAATTGATATCCAAAATATGATAATTAAAGAGATAAAGTATCAGTCCTATACTGGTTAGAAAAGTACCACATTTGATTCTGTACACTTTTCCACAAAATCAATTTTTCCTGCTTTGATTATTACCTAGATGCTTACAAAAAAATCTGTCAATAAATGTTTTTCCTGCAAACGAAACAAATTATTTAATCATTTTTACAGAAATGTTTCAGATAAGCCTTCTGCTCTGAAACTTTAAATTCTCAAAAAATGGTGGGAATAACGGAATTCATTATCAAACAGTTTTTTAATTAATTATGCTTCTAAGATAGAAAATGTTGCACATGAAATGAACGTCGACTTAGAATCTAGAAACTGCCCTAGTTTCTAAACACAAAATTCGCCTTTTTCATATATATCGTGATAATTAATCAATATTCTAAATTATGTTAGCTTCCGGACTTATCAAATCACATTTTAAAATATTCTCTAACTTTATTTAATGATAATCTTATCATTGACAACAGGCAATCAATACAAATAAAAATTTAAAGGGTCGTAAAGTGAATGAATTTAAAATTCCTTGGAAGGCGAGGTTGTTGACTCGTAACCTTGAATACTTGAGGTATTTGCATAATATGTGCTTATTATGGAAGTCTTCAGCCATCTTCGAATGTGTGGAGTGGTTAGTGATTAATACTAGGAGGAGCCGTATAAACTTATGATTTTTCGAAAAGTCTACCTCAAAAAGGAACGCATACTTCGGTAATTTCATCCGGAAATCTGAACATCCGAGTTTCAAGAGCTGAGTTCCGTATCGTTTTCATGCAATGTTTAACTTTAGTGTGATTGGGAAAGTAAAGCAAAGAGCCCCTAAATAGTTTAGTTTCATACTAAACGATTTCGTATTTTTGCCGCGACTTTAAATTTAATTGCTCATTTTTCTGTTTGGCAAAATGAATTACCTGCTTGATTTAAATCTCTAATACAGAAATTGGCTTTGAAATGATCTTAGTGTAAGGAAAACTTAGGAAACTCAGTACCGCTTGTTATTGACTTCCGATAGTTATAGAGGAACGCAAAATTACGAACAGAAAACACAACTACAAAAGAAAATGCCAAAGTTCTTCTCATTCTTGATATCTAATATATATTTGTCAAATACCACTCACTGACTCACTGGCCTATCATCCCCAAGCCCAAACCGCTCGACAGAAAATTTTGAAATTTTGCATGGACACTCCCTATATAACGTAGGCGCTCGCTAAGAAAGGATTTTTTAATATTCGAATTTTTAGGGGGGTTTAAAGTTTGAGTTGGTTAGAGCAGGCAAGCCTAAGCAGCATGCGTTGCTAGGACGATAAAGAACGGCTGTTACCGTACACTATCTATTTCATTGTATTATTTTTAATTGAGGTTAATTTCAATTATGATGGCAGTCCTTGAATTACTCGAAATAAAATGTGATTTTGCCCCTCATAGAGTTTACGCCCTGGTGATGGCCCATCCGAGGTAATAATATCCCGAACCACTTGACACAAAAATTTGAAATTTTGCACGGACAATACGTTTAGAGTGTAAACACTCGCAAGAAAGGTTTTTTTTTTATATTCAAATGTTTAAGTACTTTTAGGGGGGTTTGAATTATTAAGAAGTTCCTCATCGGTTTAAAAATGGTTCGATTTTGATGACATTTGGTACAAACATCCGTTTACTGGTACATACATGGTTTTGGAAGCAAAATTTACGCGAATAAAACGGAACGCTTACATTTTCGAGTCCATATGCTTGCAGGTACGCGTTATGTAGGTTCCTTAACGTAGAAAAACGAATGAAACCATTTTTAAAGTAATTTCTGTAACCGTTTACGAGAAAAATTGATACAAATACTTTTCTAAACTAATTTTCTGTTTGGGTATTCAGAAACGATGATAGGTTCACTTGACACATGTACCGGGTATTTGACATTCATCTAATCTAAGATAATGAAACGTTGGTATTATTTGAGGGTAAGAAGTATATGGGGGGAAAATTGTATTAATGGTGATATAAAGTTTTCGGATCTCAGTATATTTTCTAAAATATCATGAAAACGGTTGGGAAAACGTAGTAAGTGGAATGGCTACTAAATTCTCTACAAAAAAGATTCTGTTGTAATGTTCGGTGGGGCGATGTCAATTGAAGAGATAAGTGCTTAAAACTTCAAAGTTGGTAATTTTATTCTTTTAAACATGTATTTTTCTGTGTTTACCTAACTTTTTAAGTGGTTGTAGAATTTGTTTTACTCCCCAGCGGAAACAAGCACGGTTACCTCCACATGGTGTTTCCTGGGTAACTCATATGCATATATGCTGGTTATATACGTTCTATGCTGGATATATCCAAAAATTCATGCTCAGGTTTCTCCGGCTGAGATGATATCGGAATTCAAGTGTGAACCTTGTTTGTAGGAAAGTAAGAAGAGTTAGAGATTTAACATTCAGCTGACTTGGATTTCTCAGCAGTCTAGATGAGTAAAAACCAAAACGAACTAGATTCTTTTAGATAATCTTCAAAATGCATTTGAACAATTAGAGACTCAGCTTCAGACGGGGACGAGGGCCGATTCGTTGATTTCGGATCGGGACGAACCTCATCGCTTTACTTTCCGATGATTCAGAACTGAATCCAGTAAAAGTAACAGCTTGCTAGTAAGGTAGAACACTATCACGCCAATGGGCAATCAGAGCGAAGACCTGGTGTCCGAAGTCCACAATGTTTGGAATCAACATAGATAATGTTTAGAGTTTACAGTTTCACAGTCCAAGTCCTGATTATTGAATACGATAAGATAGTTCGGTGCAGGCTGAGGAAAATATGCTATCCAACCTCATCATGATTGAATATTGCAGAAGATATTCGATCAGGAGTGGAAACCAACAGGGCATAGCGTGCCGCTACCAGGTCCCTCTTGGAGGAGCCTTAATGCCGCAAGTCCTCAATATTGGTCACTACCCTCTGACGGATTGATTAATGCAGCTGCTGGATAGAATGATTCGGCTTTTACTGTACTGCTGATGGAGGAGTCAGGGCTGCTTATCTACAGAGAGCGTTGTCACTTCATGCGGACAACTGACTGAAGAGGGGTGCTTCCCTACTTCTTGACGATTGGATACTGAATCAGGTATTGGATAGACCGTTGTAGCTTCATGCGGACAGCTGATTGAGGAGAGGAGTGCTTCCCTACTTCTTGACGATTGGATACTGAAGCCAGGGCCGCCACATGGGGGGAACAACCGGGTACAGTTGTCCCGGGCACCGTGGGGGCCCGGGCCAATCCTCGCTAATTGGAAAAAAAAGTACCAAAAGTGACCTTTGCAGCACCGATTGTCGGCTTTTATTCTCATTTTGCTCAAAACTGAAGATGAGAATAATTTTAAAATGCCCAAAGTCCTATAGCAAAGTACTAAAATTTTCATTCTGGTTCTGAGAAGTGGGAGCCCGTGATCTGGTCCCGGGCCCGGCTCTGAGATGTGGCGACCCTGACTGAAGCAGTATTGGATAGAGCGTTGCCGCCTCATGAGGACCGCTGATTGAGGAGAGGGGTGCCTCCCTACTTCTTGGCGATCGGATACTGAAGCAGGTATTGGATAGAGCGTTGTAGCTTCATGCGGACAGCTGATTGAGGAGGGGGGTGCTTCCCTACTTCTTGACGATTGGGTACTGAAGCAAGTATTGGATAGAGCGTTGTTGCTTCATGTGTACAGCTGATTCAGTAGAGGGATGTTTCCCTACTTCTTGACGATTGGATACTGGAGCAGGTATTGGATAGAGCGTTGTCGCTTCATGTGGACAGCTGATTCAGGAGAGGGGTGCTTCCCTACTTCTTGACTATTGGATACTGAAGCAGGTATTGGATAGAGCGTTTTCGCTTCATGTGGACAGCTGATTCAGGAGAGGGGTACGTCCCTACTTCTTGACATTTGGATACTGGAGCAGGTATTGGATAGAGCGTTGTCGCTTCATGCGGACAGCTGATTCAGGAGAGGGGTGCTTCCCTACTTCTCTACGGTTGGATACTGGAGCAGGTATTGGATAGAGCGCCCCGAGTACAGCTGGTGGGGAGGTTCAGTCGCTGTCCCGCTGCCGTACGGGACTCTTCCCCTCTCTCTCTACCTCCTCACTCTCAGCGACTCTCTCCGGAACGTCAAACTCCGCTTAAAACAACCTCAGGTGACAACCATGTTTTATTGTTCATTTTTAACCCCATTATAATATTCTATTAAAAAAATTTAGTTTCATTTTAATTTGTGTTAACTCAGTTTTTTTTATATTTATTTCTCGAAAAAATTGTTTTTTTTTTTAATCTTATTAAGCACTTAATTCACCCGACATTCAAAAGAACCCTGATAACATAAAAAACAAGATATTACTGTTTAAAATGGTTTTCTTTATTAACAAATATATAGAAAATAATAAATAGTTAAAATAGGCATATATATATTTATATACATATATATATTTATATATATATATATATATATATATATATATATAAATATATGCACATATATATTTAATTTGAAATTAGAAAAAATAATGCCAATATTATAATTAGTTTGGATGGGTGAATACCGGCAGGTAGCCCGTTGCTGCTTGCTAAGAAGATATATGTAAAAAAAAAAAAAAAAAAAAAAAAAAAAAAAAAAATATAAACAAAATCTTCAACCAATAATTAAAATCAGATACACTATTAACTTTATTTTTAATATATTTCCGAATATTTAAAATTCAATATTACACCTCTTGAATTATGTTATGAGTGTATGGTGTATTAAAAATCTACTCAGAGAAATAAGGAAATATATTTATTTCGCGCTTTGCTGAACTAAGTTTTATTTAATCGTTTCATACTTACGCGATTATTAAGAAGTTCTTTTAATGTGTTTTTTTAGGACTTATGTAACTATTCAACCGTATAAACATTTAGTTATAGATATGAACAATTCCGCAGCATACGTTCATAAAATAGAAGAAATAATAAAATTTTGGAGGGTTATGGATGAGAATACATTATAATGAAGGCTGTAAAAAATTAATATATTCTTGGTAAATACATATTTTTATTTGAAGAAAATGAAATCATTAATACACTATTATTTATTTACGGAGCTCGACAACAGCAAGGTGATTTGATTCCATATTTTGCCAAAGTATTTACATCAAAAGTAAACAAACAGATGTAAATAATGTATACGTATAAAGAGAGAGAAAAACTTGATATGAGAAAAGTTTGGTTGCCCAACTAAATTGGGTTGCTCCACACACAACATAATGATCAACCCTTCAAATCTAGGTATTCCAAAACAAGAAAGAATCAGTAAAAAAAAAACAAAAAAAAAAACATTATATAAATGAAATAAAATGGTGAAGTTATAAAAATGAGGGGAAACAATAAAATACTAATAATAAATATACAAAATAGTTAAATAATAATAAAATTGATAAGATTGATTAAATTGGTCAGCCATATATGTGGTTCTGAATAATGGCGAGTGAGTCAATAAGAATTGATTCTGCTATTCTTCCTAGAATGTCCTCGCTGATTCCTATTTCCTGGAAGAATGCAGCTGTTTCCTTGGGAATGGTGCCTCGGGAGCCGAACCTTAGTCCCTTCTCGGAGAATTCTCTTGTTCCATAGCTCTCCTGGAACTTTTCCTTATAGTAAGAGATGCACTTCTCATAGATGGCTTGCTTCTCTCTATTTAAGTTTTACCTTTGATTGTTATCATTGCCTTCATAACGAATCGTTGGGTCTAAGATTAGAGCCGTTTTGGTCTTCCGTTTGAAGGCAACGATGTCAGCATATCTTGTGGAGCCTTCATCGTCGAAGCAGTCGTACCCATCATTATCTTTCATAAGCTCCATGAGAGTGTGCTTCACGTTGTTATGGCAACGTGTAACCAGAAGCATGTTATGGTCGCAACTTCCCAGCACATGTGCTGGCGTTTCTTTCTCTTTGCCGCATCTGCGACAAAGGAGACCAACATCCCTTGGTTCACTGCTAATGCCAGGAACAGCTCGAAGGGGCGCATAATTAATATTAATTTTTAATGCATTTATCCATTTGGATCCCGATAAAAATTCTCTCTTGAAAATAAACTTGTTTGCCTTCGGGCAGTCTTTGAAGTGTCGGACTCCAATGCCCTGCCACTTCGAGTTAGCCCATTCATTGAAAGAGTTTTCTCTCAGCTGAGGTCTGCCTCAGCTTCTGTATGTTCTGTGTGTGGCTGATGCCGTCCGTTGGAATTTCGAGTCTTTGGGCACATTCGAACGAGTCCTTAGTGTAATCAAAAAAAGAATGAAATAATTCGTCCGAAACACCGTACAGCAATCGACCAATGCTGCAACGGAGCTTCCCAGTGGCATCGAAGCAAGCCAAGTCCTCTGTATCGACGAGGTGCATACAGCATTTTATTGCAAGCATTGGCAGGCTGACCTACTATCACCTTCCAGCAAGGACTGAGGAAGTTTAATGAGAGGCACTGTTTGGAACGGATAGGCGAGGCAAGGGAAAATATACTGATTTATGATGTTCAGTTTTTGATCGGGCTTTAACAGATTAGAGGATGTCAGTAACTTGCGTACTGAATCTTCTTTAAAAGCAATTTCTGAATCGAACGAACATCCTAAATATTTTATTTGTTCACTGCCACTGATCGAATTAATATTTTCCCCGTTTTCAAGAGCGAGCTCGTCTTCGTCCCTTCTCAACAATTATCGCAGTGCTTTTGCTTGGGTTTATGCTCAATCCAATTTCTTTAAAGGTCCGAACTATTACGTCAACTACTCTTTCTGCTGATTTTTTATTACATGCCGTTACTGCTTGATCATCAGCAAATCCTGTCAGGATGAACCTATCAATACTTCCGTTCACCTCATAACCATAGCGGTTAGCGAATTGCGGGTCACAAATTTCTCTATATAGGTGATCTATGGATGTAATAAAGAGGGTTGGCGACAACGGGCCTCCTTGGGGAACTCCTCGTTTGACATTGATGAAAGCTGTTTTATTTATTCCCACTTAGATTTGGATCGAATTATTTGACAGGAAGGATGAGATTATATTTGTAAGGTCAGGCGATACTCCTCTGCCTTCCAAACTTTTCACTATGTGGGCATGACCTATGTTGTCAAATGCTCCAGTGGCGTCTAAAAATGCAACAGCACAATCATCCTTTCTTCTTTTGCTTGTTTTCAAAACACCGTCGATGATACGCGCACTGACGTGAGCACCTGGCAACCCTCTTATGAATCCTCTTTGGCACTTATGGAATGTAATTTGTTGCCTGAGCTCCTGATCCAGTACTTTCTCTATAATTCGACAGATGACGGAGTATACTGTAATGGGTCTCCATGAGGATATATCTTTAGCTAATCCTTTGCCTTTATAGATAAGTTCAGTACGTCCTTGCCGTAAAGATTCGGGAACATAAGACGTTTTTAGTAAAATCTCCGTAATGTACTTTAAGACATGAGATAATCGACCGTCTTCAATGTCCTTACTAAAACGCCGTCGGGACCTGGAGATGTATCCAAAGACATGGACTTAATAGCTCTATGGACTGTCTTTAAATCAATTTTGGTTAAGTTAGGGTTAGACACTCCGTGCCAAAGGTCGTGGGTTCGATTCCCACTAGGGGTGGTGCCTTTCCTTAGAAAAAAGAAAAGGCATCAGCCCCATCCTGGCTAGAAAAGGGTGGTAACCTATAGATAACCCGTCCCAAAATTCGTAGTTAATAATCATGGACGTTAAAATTTAAATAAATAAATAATGTATAAAGAGGAAAAAAACAACAAAAAAGTAGATACACTATTAGTTAATTAAAAATTAATCAATCAAAATTAAAACTCAGAATCACAGATACTGTGTCAATTTTGCCCGTTTTCGTAACTTTTAGCGCAAATACTCCCTCTCTCCATAGGGACGTTTTTGAGAAACTTCGGCATAAAAACACTTATTCTCAAACAACCAGTAAAGTTCGTTATACAGCAGAATCCGTCGTTTAAGATGGCGCACTTCTTGCAAGTTGGCCTTTTTAAAATATTATGTATTTTTTTATGGATTTTGATTTCTTGAATTATCTTTGTTTATTTATTCGATAATTGTAGCATTTTGAATTGTTGGCATTTATTCGGGGAAGTTTAATTCGTAAGTTATTTAGCTCACCTAAAGAATAACAACAGCTTAATTTTGGCTGCCTGTAAGGTCTTTGGCCTTCATAAAATTCAAATTGATTAGCAATACCACCGAGATAAACATTGGCAAAAACCATTTTCTCCAAAGACAATAACAACGGAATAGGTTTACAGTTCTATAACCTTTTATCATTATCGTATTAATGAGCTTCTTGATTGAAGGCGGTTTGTTATCAATGTATTTTCTTGATAATAAACATCTGGATTCACATAATGATAAAAAGGACAAAGGCTGTGTAATTTGAGGCTTCCTGTCCGACAATATCGCTTTCTTTCTGGCTACTGGCTACAAAGATATAATTATTTATTTCTGGTTATACATTGTTATCACTAGTAGTAGAAAATAATTTATAACTTTTATTTTTAACAAATATTTTTTAAGCTTTTACTTTTATTTCCATTTAAAAAAAGTAAAAGTTCGAAAATACCTTTTTGCGTTAAAACGTTTTTTAAAAAACGGTCATCTTTATTTCTTTACCAGAAATAAAGATGACCGTGAATGCATGGACAACGAGTAATCTAATGACAAGAAGAGAAAAAGTCGTGATTACTAGGCTCAGAATTGGTCATTCACTATTTACTCACACTGACGAGACAATAATAGGCCGTATGCAGAATTCTTGACACACAACTAACAATCAAACACATCCTGACATACTGCAAGGACAGGGACTACTTGGACATTCCACAAGACTTACTGACTACAGTAAGCCCACATTTAGAAATGATGTTAACCCATTCGATACTACGAACGAAATTCGGAGCCCGAAGCCCCGTGGCCTGATAGCCAATTTCGTGACAATACTATTTCTTTGGCTCCGGACTCAAAGTTGCCGCTGTGACAGCCTTTTTTGATATCTAGCATTACGTTTTGTAAGGTCTAGTAAGGTGTAAGGGACCTTTGTAAGGTTTTAGCCTACTGAAGGGGGGTTTCCCACTGCAACCCGGTCCCTTCGCATTGTCGTGATCCCTTTGACGGGCCTTATTAGTGTTTTACCAGTTGATGTGTACTCAGAGATCACGGTCCGTAGATATTATACCAACACCAAAATTTTAAAAGTAAAAACAAACAATTTTAAGCTGGTACGAAGCTCAAAATGAGGAAATAGTGACGAACAACATTTTGTAGAAATAAATAACGAAAGCTTATTAGGAGAAATGAGAAAAGATGGACGGTAAGGCTCAGCTATTTTATTGTCATCCTGTGGAACCAGGAGGGTGAAACAGGCTCTGCTTCACGGGCATCTAAGGACTTTCCGGGTTGCCGTATCGTTAAAACTTATACGGAATACAAATATACAGTACAAGAAAATATAAAACTAACACAAACAGAACTTTTGAATGCATGTATATATTGTTCATGAGAAAAGTAAATACAATTTTGTATACATTTAATTTTTTTTTCTTACAAATTTGATTAACTGTATAATTGGGTGTATGATTAATTGCATAGCTGTATATATATGTTTATTTTCAATCGTTTGATTAAAAGTATACGCCGAACTCCCAAAGCGGGTTGTCACTGCAGTAATAATGATGGTATATATATATATATATATATATATATATATATATATATGTATGTGTGTGTGTGTGTGTTTCTAGTAGGCATTTTTACATACCTACAACCTCAGGAGCTAAATTTCTTCGAAATTCTAGGAGTCCACGTGTAAGCTATAGAAAAGGTTGTTGGGTGCAATAAAATCACTTGAAAAATTAATTTTGTTTTTAACGATCTGTTCCCATAAGTTGTCTTCTGCAAAAGCAGCCTGAAAGAACCTAAATATTTGCTCTGCTGTATTATATATCTATATAATAATTCTTATACAGTAGAGTTTTCATGTTTTACTGCTTCGTTTTATGGCGATCTCTTGAAACTTTCTGCACTTTACGAGGTAGCCATTTAATTAGTAGACTATCATAAAATCTGCCTGTTGTGATAATTAACTATCTCAAATGTCAAACTTATTTCGAAATTTATACCTCCGTTAAAATTTGTTATTTCATTTCGTTCTACTTTAATTTTTGGACTTTACCTCCCTCCCTCCATAAGAAGGAAACCCTTTTAAAAGGTTGACCTTGTAACGCATTCCGGAAGTGCCGCCTAGAAAATTTTATGTTTCAAATTTGAAGGTGAAGGTTTCATAAATCTGGACCCTAGAAATAAATGCGAAGTCAAGTGATGGTTGGGATTCGGCTTGGAGAAAGAACGTCAGATCATCAGGCAAAAATCTGTTTTGGACGTTTCGGCTGCATTTTGGCAGCCTTCTTCAGCATTAAAAAATGCATAAGGGACGAAGGAAGAACAAGATGACATTTAGGTGACCATGGTTAAATGTTGTTGAAACGTTCAGAACAGATTTTTGCCTGAAGATCTGACGTTTTTTCTCCTAGTTGAATTCCAACCATCCCTTGACTTCGCATCACCTCAACGGTTAACTATCTCCATCTCACTAGAAAAAAAAAATGTTCCCTACATGATTTTTGAATGTTTTGAAAAATTAAGTTCCGATTTGACCCCAGATTCATCCGTTTTAAGCTCGGGTGCCTTATCAGCTAGACTGTCGGGCTTCATATCACAGCCACAAACACACCAACCAAAAAGTGGAGATTTTCTGGCGTAACTACTGGTATTGAAAACGAGACTATTCCCCATGACAGAGAGTGGTTTAGCGTCAGGTGGGAGTGGAGACAGGTAGATATGCCCTTTTGTAGTAGGTCCTTGACTCTGTACTCCGCCCGGAATCGGTCAAGATATGGGATTCCTGTTGGATCGCTCTACTGGACAAGGTATCGTGAGCATAAAATCAATGATTATTTTTTGTGGTTTTCTATTCAATCTCAATTAGCAACTTGTTTGGCCAAAGAAAGGCAGTCAGTTCCTGAAGTTCCTCGTGCGTTTGAACATTTTAGGGCTCGCACAATAGTCCTATGTGCGGCCCATACTGCGGTGGGTATGAGTCTAATCAAAATATAATCTGCAACTTGATTTTGGAATCCTTAAAATATTTTCAATACCTAACACATAGATAAAGTATCCAAAAAGGTTAATTATAAAATGAGACGAGCACCACACTTACCTGAATTGTGGCTCTTCCATTTGTTGAGAAATGCACATTTGTATGCCTATAAACTTTAGAATTTAAAAATATATTCAGAACTCCAAGAGGAATGGAAAAAGTCTGACTCGCAGAAACGTGCGTTTTCCTTCTTGTCCCTAGTGTCATTTATAATGCTTAGAATAGAACCAGATAATATTCCGTTTTTATGAAAAATGTAAGCAACTGCTCCAATGATATCTCAAAGAAAAAAAAAAATTAGGTGCATATACAGGGTGATTTAGGGCTAAGTAGCCAAGGAGGTGATTCTAGGAGGTGATTCTGTACTCCATTTCCGACAAAAAAGTTCATTTAAAGAATGGTCCGATTCCGAAGGGAAAAGGAGTTATGTCCTGTTTCCTGTTTTCCTAACGTAGACATATTTTTTATTGAATAAGTTAGGATTGGTGGAAAAACATTTCAAGAAATTAAATTCTAATTATTCCATCATAAAATAGACAAAATCAGAAAACATTGATTTAATTCACTTAATTCATTGATAGAAGAAACTTTCTAGACGTCCAATAACGCATTTCTGTTTTTCTCGATGAAACAGAGGTTCCTCCCGACTTTTTTCTTTAGTCCCCTAACGGACTAAAGGTTCACTGTTTACAGGAAAACGTCAACATTTAGTAAGCATTAAATCTCTGCAAATGAAGTGAAAGTTAATGGAGGAATAGGTTGCTCGACTGACTCCCTTTTGTCAATAAATATAAAATGGAGTTCTATTTGTAAAATAGAGATATGTCACATTTCGTGTTTTCCAAATTTTTATTGATTTTTCTCTTGCGTGATGTAGTTGGCACTCTTTATAGATGTAGAGTACACTAAAAATTTGCTAATATAATTAAAAAAATCAAATTTCCCGAAATTTCACTTGGACTTTAGTCAACTTGGACCTCCTAGACTTTGGCTACTTATTGTTAAACCTGAATCACCCTGTATAAACAAAATATATACATTTATATTTTTGCATATCAAAACTACTTCAACAAACAGAATTCGTTCTATTTTCTAGTAACTGAATACTTTTATATCTTACTAGCTGTTACCCGGTGTGCAATGCTACACCTACTTTATATTAAATATCTGTAGCCGGGCTTACCATGCTACACATGCTTCATATTAAATAGTTGTAACCCAGCTTCCATGGTACGCCTACTTTATATTATATATTTAAAAAAATGAATGATTATATTATATTGGTCCAAATTATGAGAATATAAGATAATAAATTGAGAGCTCGGCTGAAAAAGTTATTTTCCATTTTTTTTTAGAGAAAGTGGGGTGGAAATTAAATTGATCCTTATTTTTTAAAAAGTACCCTTACTTTTAAAATGGTATTACAATTAAGTGATTCCAAATAATTTAATTGCAATACCGTTTTAAAGAAAATCCAAACCAAACTCCCTGTGTTTAATTTTTTTAAAGAAAAAAAAAATATGTGGTCCATAAATAAATATTCATAAAAAATAGCAATACAAATGAGGCATTTAATTAAGGTTATGATTAGTTATAAGTTGTCATAACCTACAACTGAAACTATATTCTTTATTTTCATTGATTTTTTTTTAAAATATAATATTTATTTATTTTAAGGGCTTCACATCTAAAGCTAAAACCTCAACCTTGCGCAAATATAATACTAATATGTTATATTGTTTACCTGTTCATGTAATAATCCGTAACTGAGTTTTTTTTATGAATGAAAAAGTAGGTAAGTCGTGCAGGGTTTATGTTATGTATGCCAAAAGGAAAGTTTTAAAAATATAGTTTGTTGTTTCAAATACACTTTCACATATTTTTGTTCACTTTTTTTTTCCTTTCTATTAAAGCTTCTGTTTCAAATTTTATGGTTCATGCACTCTTCTATAAGGATAGTCCTTCTATCATAGGAAATAGGGGCCTCTAAGAATAAAAACAAATTTAAGATATTTTTCTTGCAGTTATGGACAGCAATGAATTAAAGGTATTTGGGAATTTCAATAACGACATTGACTTGGCGAGCAACAATATTTTTACCAGAATTGCAACCGTATTTAAACATTTAGTCCAAGAGCTGGTAACACACTTTTCAAGTGTTTTATGTGCCTTGAAATTGTCGTATAGTGGGTCTCTAGTGTAGATAAAAATTTAAGTATATGGTGACATTGTGGATTATTTCATTACAAATGGTGTCAGACACATTCCTTTCCATATTTCCAACCTATTTGATTTATCCTCTGATCACAGCCCTATATTGCTTTCCTTTAACATTGATCCTAACCTTTTCACTCGTCCTCACCGCCCATCCCTCATCAACGGCCCAGTTGATTGGTGCTCATTTCAATCCTCCCTGAATTCCTCTCTAAACCTAAACATCCCTCTTAAGACTAAACATGATATTGACACAGCCATAAACAAACTGACTACAGAAATTCAGACTGGACTCCTTATTTCCACTAAGAAATGCCCTCACAGATCACCTCCAGTAACCTATTTCCCCGACCAGATACAATTCCTTCGAACCGAAAAAAACAGAGCCAGAAGAATATGGCAAACCACACGATATCCATCTGACAAGACACGCCTCAACCAACTGACTAGACAACTACAATACGAACTACACAAACACTTTAACAACAAATTCGCTGAATACACTCAAAAACTTACTCCCGACGACAAATCCCTATGGACAGCCACTAAACGAATTCTATCCCACCCCAATCCATCACATCCTCTCCGTCGAGATGATAACAGCTGGGCTAAAACAGATACCGAAATTTCCGAAACTTTTGCATCCCACCTTTCCCAAGAATTCCGTCCCCACGAATCCATTCAAAACCCTATCCATTCTTCAAATGTAGAAGAATTCCTAGATTCAGCCTTACCGCTTTCTCCTCCTCCTTCTTCCTTTCATCCTCATGAAGTATCCTTAGCTGTCCACAAACTAAAAATCTGCAAGGCACCAGGACCCGATCTTATCACCCCCTTAATCCTTAAACGCCTACCTAAAAAAGCTATCCTATTCCTAACCTATATATATAACGCAGTCCTCAGAACAACCTACTTTCCCAACTCCTGGAAATTATCAACCATTAAAATGATCCACAAACCCAAAAAACCTGCAAATTATCCTTCGTCCTATCGCCCGATCTCCCTCCTTCCCATTATGGGAAAAATCCTGGAAAAGCTTCTCCTTAAACGTCTAATCCCAATTCTCGAACCCTGCCTCCCTTCCCACCAATTTGGGTTTCGAATATCCCATTCCACGATTCACCAATGTCACAGAATAGTTGACTCAATATCCTCTTCCTTTGAGCAAAAGAAGTATTGCTCTGGTGTATTCCTTGATATCGCTCAAGCATTTGATCGGGTGTGGCACCAGGGCTTGCTTTTCAAACTCAAAAAAATCCTCCCCTCGACCTATTACCTAATAATAAATTCCTATCTTTCCGACAGATCATTCAACGTATCGTTCGGATCATCTCTGTCTTCCTTCTTTCCTCAGCTTGCTGGTGTTCCACAAGGTGGCATCCTAAGTCCTATCTTATTCCTTGTGTACTCTGCGGACATGCCCACCCATGATTCCACAAGACTCTTCACTTTTGCTGACGATACAGCCATCCTCTCGTCCAATTCTGATCCTATACTTGCGTCCAAACACCTTCAATCCCATCTCCAACTGCTTGAACCATGGTTCATAAAATGGCGGATTAAAGTCAACCCTGAAAAATCCTCCCACATAACATTCACTCTTCGACGATCCAAATGCCCTCCTGTCAATCTTTACCAAAGTGAAATCTGTGAAAAAACCCAAGTTACCTACCTAGGACTTACCCTTGACAAACGACTTACCTGGAGCCAACACATACAAAAGAAAAGACAGGAAACAAACAGACGTTTTCGACTACTAAACAGACTACTAGACACTCACTCAAAATTATCTTTACAGAACAAGAGACGGATATACACTACAATACTCCAACCCACCTGGACGTATGGCTTGGAAGTCTGGGGGTGTGCCAAGCGATCCAATATCCTCAGAATCCAATCTCTCCAATCCAAAATACTCCGTAAAATAGTCAATGCTCCATTCTATGTCTCAAACCTCACTATCCATAACGACCTAGAAATCCCCTTTGTCCAGACCCTATCCAAAACCCGATACTTTAACTTCCACTCCCGTTTGCCTGGTCACGACAATCCCCTAATCAATAAGTTATCCTCATCCTCCATTCCCGGTAACCCTCACCGTCGCCTTAAGCGCAAATGGCCAAGAGACCTGTTGTAAACTAAGCCTGTAAAATGTAAAATTACAAATGTAAATATTGTAAATAGCCATACAAAAAATCAAATGTAAATACCTCTGTAAATTTCTAGCTAATAGGTTTTGGTCTCTGGGCTTTTTTTCCCTACCGATACATCATGACTCTATCATGAACAAAAGAATTATAAAAAATACGTTATTGTATTGTATAATTTTCAAATAAAGATATATAAAAAAAAAAAAAAAAAAAAAGTATATGGTTGCTGGACATACCTTGAAACACCAGGTACTGCGCATGGTAATCAGTAACAAACTATGGGCCAAAAATAGTGTTTTATTCAGAAGCCATAAGTGTTCAATGTAAAATTAAGGCAATTCTATAATGAATAATATATAAGGCAGACACTTTTAAGTGGGATACATATAAAAAAAAAACAAAAACCGAAGTGGGTTTTTTGTAATATTAAATGAAGTCTCTTCTTCACACTGCTATTTAAACACCATAATTGAAAATAATTACAAAAGGGCAGACACTTTTTGTGAGGTTTAGTAATCAGCAAACATGAAAATAAATTCAGCCGATGATAGACTGCAATGCACTACGTGTAACCGTAAGAGTGAGTGAGAGCACCAATCATCTGGACAGGACAGTTGTGGCTGTTCTAGAAATAAAGCAACTTGCCTTAATTATACATTAAAGATTGTTGGCTTCTGAATAAAATACCATTTTAGTGACATATTTTTTTAAGACCTTTCCCCTATGTGCAGTACCTGGTGTTCCAAGGTATGTCCAGGCTACACTTATATGCCTTACCTATCCACGACATGCAATACACCAAAATTCCAAGGTGCATAAAACACCAGCTCTCCGACTAAATGTTGACAGTCAGAGGATATAACTATCTCAGACAAAAGAAAGCATATGTCAGAATATAATGATTAAATTATTATGGATATTAAATTAATAAAAAATTGCATGGAAAATTTAATTACTTATTCATTTATTAGAACACCACAATTCACGTGACTTCCTCTTCTTATAAAAATAATATTTTAATACATTAATTTATCTACAAAAAAAATAGCATGCATTAAGAATAACTTTATTAAAACAAAATTAAAGTGAGGCTGCCCAAATTAATAGGGTTGCTAAACCATACAGCTCTTGTAACAATAAAATAATGTTTCAAAACGTGGTGAAAATTAATTCATTTATATACATTCATTTGTATGATTATAAACATTTATGTAATTTATTATGTACATCTATCTATATGCGAATAAAAAAATAAGTTAAATATAACAACATTTAATATAATATTTTAATAATATTTGCATATGTATGTGAGAGAATTTATTTAAAGTTCATAAATTTAAGTCCTTTACAAAATCCCATTTAGAAGTTATTATTTGTTCTGGTTTCCTAACAAAATTTTTACTACCATATAAATTAAAGTTAGAAACATCTGGTTTCTTTCCAAAACAGTTTTCATAGGGTATTTTATTGTCAATGGTGTTAGCTAAAGAGAGATTTTTCAAATAAGTTGCTGCACAGACCATTTCTGGCCAACATTTTTTTCTACAATAGCTTCTGCCAGTAAACAATGAGATATATTCATAATTGTTCTAGTAAATCACACCATTTAATTCATGAACATATGAGGGACAGCGATTAATTATGATACCCTTTTTTTTTTGGTAGTCATAATTCTTACTATTTAAATATTCCTTACAAATGTCATATCTCACAATACCAATTCTCTTATTTCCTAAGTTTTCAACCTCATTTACTTATTGAACAAAGGAATGAAAAACTTCTGTTTTAGGTTTAATAGTTTAAATCCTAGCAATCTTACTATTTATTTGAGTGAGACCGCGACAAAGGGAATTCATCACTAAACACTTAAATAACAATAAACAATACTAAACAATTATGAAGAAATTAACATGAGAGCAATCTTACTATAATCATCTATAAATGAAACAAAATATTTTTCACCTTTGAGACTCATAGTTAAAAAAAGGTCCACATCAGTGTAAACAATTCCAAAATACTTTTAGCCTTGTTCTTATTGTTATTTACACACTTCATCAGTTTCAATAAAAAAGTTAAGTGTTTTTCCACATACTAAAACCCTCTCCATCAAATACCAGTACATATTCATTTATTCATTAAACAGAAAAGCGAGTGAGAGATACCGAATACTATAACCGACATTGCAACCTTCCTTTACTAAAGAGATAAAAAAACTCTCTCAACAAAAGTATTGAAATTATTAAAGTTCTGAATAGAAACATGAACACTTAATTATATTATATTAGTCCAAATTATGATTAGATAAACACAGAACATTTTTATGATATACTTATTTATACGATATTAGTCTATATTCTGGTTAGAGCAGTGTTGCCCTAGGCAATCAAATCAAAATTGATTTAATATGAAGAAAACTGATCTGATATTAAGAAAATTAATCTTAAAAAATATGATATTTTATTATATGATATCTTATATGATATTTGTCCAAACTCTGAGAATATAAACCTACTATTTAGATAAACAAACAAAGGTTTTGTATTGTACTTCTTCTTAGAAGGAGGGGCAACACTGGAAAGAAAATGCCGATTTCTGACTATAAACTCTTCTGTATATGACAGTTTCGAACTCGTTACTTCCAAACTATGAATCCTAGAAGATTTTGAGCTAGACTACGAGATTTCCCGGATCAAGACGTATCTATGTGCGAAGTTTGGTCAATATCAGTCAAACGATGTGGATTTGTATAAGGAACAAACAAACAGAAAAACAGACACGTGATTTTTATATATATAGATAAAAAAACTATAAATGACTGCATTAGACATTAACATTTATTTATTAAAAATATGCGTTTCAAAACTTCAATTTTCATAAATTTCATAAGAGATGCCACCCAATAAGGTCAAATTAGAATTCGTTTTAAATATTTAATACGACATAGGGGATTCAATTCAGGTATATTATTTATTTTGTTGTAACAATAACTGACAACATTGTTATTAACTGTGATAATAATAAAATCTGGAATCAATTGTAATTTAATTACATTATTACTTTTTTAACTAGTTGTAAATGTCTTTATTTGACGGTTACAAAGTTCGAAACATCTCTTCGAATTTATAGTCCAAATGTTAGAACGTATTTATGATAAATTTAAACATTTATAATAATATTTTAAACATTGTTTTGACTGTTAGTTTTCTCTTCTATTAACTCGCTATTTGCTTTGTATAGTTAATGTCACTGTAAAATATTTTTATCGCTTCCTAAGTGTTTAAAAAGTAATCTATTTCTCATCATCCCTAATGTTTAATTTATCTTAATTATTAAATGATTGTCTTCCTAAGCAACACTGTAGCCAACTTTAATCACAATGATAACCTTCAAAGCTTCTTTGTTTCATGTGCAATGAATCATAATATGTACTAACTTCTGAAAAATTATTATTTATAACAGAATGATACTTTAAACTAATTAATAAAATCAGAGAAAAGATTTTTTTCAGGAAGCTCTGAAATGTAGTTAAAAAATACTATGTTTAAAACGATAAATCTGTTAGTTAGCAATCAGAATCCGCGCAGCAGAAGACATTTTTGGGGGGGGGGGGGCAAAATTCATACAAAAAAAATCAAAGCTCTTCCAGTTACATATTTTATAGATATAACATAGAGAATCAAATGAAATCACTTTCGAGACGATGTATTTTACCGTTTTTGAGAAACACTAAAAACCCAAAATTATGGTTCAGGAAACTCAAAAACGTCGGAGGTATTTGTAAACTGAGATATACAAATTTTTATAACGTTGGTAAAGTATAAAATATTAAAAATAATTTATTAAGTAATATTGGGGTCTCCCGTGGTCTAATGGCTAGCGCCTTGGATTCATAAGCGGGAGATGGTGGGTTCGATTCCCAACCTCCGGCAGGAATTTTTTCATCCCACGGCTCGCTGGTAAAATTCTTCGCTGCACCCTGGATGTCGGCGCTAATGACCTAGATGTAGATGCGCCGTAAAAAAAAAAAAAAAAAAAAAAAAAAATTAAGTAATATTATTACTTATAAATTATCATATTATTTATCATATCATAAATATTAAAAATAAATGATCATATTAAGACCTGAGCAGACTCTAATGTTTCGTATTTTTTGGTAAAAAATCCAGTTTTGTTAGAAACAGTTGAAAAATCTTGGTACTTGGAAGGTGGCCATTCCAAAGCTTAATTAATTTCCTATCATAATACAGTTCAGGCGTGCATTTCAATAGAACCTCCGGTGATCAATATTTTGGAAGAAGATCGTTCCGTTGAAGAAGATTTTTTTTGTTCTTCTGTGCTT